>OY998129.1:14597571-14970795 GCA_963921915.1 Hyposoter dolosus | reverse complement strand
ACCAAAGACTTCCTTACTGCCAAAGAAGAGCTCATCGATGGTTCCATTGACGACAAAACTGGTAAATATTATTTTACTTCCCAGAAATAAATAATAAAATGATAATAATTGCATGCAATTTGTCAACGTGATCGCGTTCTGCGAACGTGCGAGAAAAATAGCTGAAAAAGTCGATTTACGCTCATCTCCAGAGCACAACGAAACAAGGTGTAACTTTTTGTTTTCCTCGAGCCCTGCCGATTAAAATGTGCATTACAATTTCTACGAGCTGCAAAACTGATACTAAATGTTCAAGCAAATGGGGAGCAAATTTGTAGCTATATTTTTTCATGGCGAAAAAAACTTTTTTTTTCGTTACATTCACTTCGAATATGCAAGGAAAACGTTGAACATTTTTGTCTGCTATTGTTCGACAGATATGAAAAAATTACGGAGACGCCAATACCAACAAAAGCGTCGGCAAAGCCAGGGAAAGGATGCTACCGCTCCGACTCAGAAAAAACGTTCGAGAAAGGTGTCGCGAATGGATGAAGATTACGACACGTTTATTGACAATCTTATGATACAACTGAGACAGCTCCCACCGATGTCAGTGTTGGAGCCTCTGTTGGGCAGAAATTACGGCGTTTGCCCGATTTTTGGTTCGGGCGAACTCGCCAAAATCGGTATGCAGAAGGATTACAACACGAGAACTGGCGACTTGACCGGTGTTTACGGCGCCGCTACGCTTCTCGGGATTTCCGATCACTACAATACACAACCCTTCGGTGAACTCGAGCCTTCCACTCCGCAACAACCCGCTTCCACCCAGAGAGGCTTTTACGATCAAGAATTTCCACCTCTCAAACTCGACGACTGTGAGTAATATCCATGCTCGTAACAACAATCTTACTGCTTTATTATTTTTAACTTTCCAACAAAAACGCTATCGCTCAAAAAACAAAAAAAAAGTTTTTTCACTCGCGTTCAAAATCAAAGTTGAAACGCGACGTTCCACGTTTCTAAGCAATGAGCATAAACGAACTGAAAAACTTGGCGACCTACTCAATCTTTCTCGTTATTTTTCATCAATAACGCGTCCTCGTCGATTTCTGAAGAAAAAAAAAAGTTTAAAAACGATAGCACTTTAAATACGACTGAAGCATAAATTAACCGATTCTTTTCTTCATATGAAAGGAAGTCTGCAACGTTGGGACCGAGCGAAAAATATTTTTTCTATTAAGTATCTATTGAATTTTAAGCAATTTTTCGTCCCGATTTGGTTTTCGGGTCGCAAAAGAGTTTCATCATCCTGACCTAAAAATAAACACCAATGATAAGCCCTGCTGAAAAAAAAAAACAGCGTTTCGATGCATTTCAATGATGCAAACTTCAAAAGCATTTAACTTCGTTCATCTGTCATGAAAATGACGAGATATTTCTGTTTGGCTTGTAACAGATGCAAAAAAAATGTCGTTCCTTTTCAGCGCATAATCTTAATTCGTTTTCTCAATTTTATAAAATCGCACACATTTTAATAATAAAGATAATTTATTTATTCGATAGTCGACAAGAAAGAAAACTCGTTATCAATGAGTCGAGACGCTGACACCCCGGACACAATCGTCAGTTCATCATCGCCGGAATGTGTTATACCCGAATGCGTTCATAAATTCCCTGGCTTGCGATTGATCGACGAGGAATCGGACGAAGAGACGGACTGGCTGAAGAGAGTTTCGCCGGTTATACCGATCGTGTCACCGATACCAATCAGGCTCAAGCCCGGATACTTGAAAGACTCTGCTAAACAGGACAAAGAAAATCTATGTTCGTCGAGGTACGTTTTGAAAGGGCGTTCATTAATTCACAGTCATTATTTCAAGAAAATTATGTGGACGAGGGTGAAAAAATACCGAATCCAGTGCTCATGGATTTTTTCATCTCTGGATATTCGAATCTGTACTGCAAAAATATATTTAGCCGCTTTTTACGCCGTTTTTTCAATGAATCTTGTGCACCTTTGAAAAAACTAAGCAAATGAGCAGTGGACTCAGCCTTCAAATCCGAATAGAAAAAAAGTTACAGGCATTTTCGTTGATTGATAATAAATCTTTTAAATTGCCTCATTTTTCACGTTTTATTGAAGAAATTTGTTTGTGAAGATTCTCCGGGGAGGATAAAACCAAATTTTATGATATTTCTTATCGCGGTGACGCCGTATACTGAGTAAAAATACTGATGTATAATCGCAGATTGGGAAAATCACCGCCGCTACCGTTGCGAGACGCCGGAAACGTTACCGTCACGCTCACCTTAAACAGTCAAGCAGCAGATGACATAATGGGAGTACTTAAAGACTTGGCAAATATTCTCAACATCGCACCACCTCCTGGATATCAGATTGTCGAACGCACTACCACCCCACCTAGTCAGAAATTAGGTCTTTACAGGACCAAGGGGAAAGATGGAAAGGAAGGAGGTAACATCTTGAAAAAAAAATCATTTTTTCTCATAAAATACAAACCCAAACAAATTTTTCTTCTTTTTTGTTGGTTGCCAAAGTTCTGCGTTTGTCATAAAATTATGAAAAATATTCCAGAAATTCGTACATTCTGTCCTGTTGAGATTATTTTACGATTGGAATTGTTTTCTTGCAGCGCCAATCGATATTCAAAGCATTTTGAACGGAGCAGCGAAATTCTGTCGTCATTGCGACGTCGTTATACTGAGCAGCCTTATTCGAAAGAAAGTATCGGATTTACCATTCCTCAGCAAAGAGGAGGCAGAACCTGGGGATGAATTGTGCTTCTGTTCGGTAGCTTGTTACATGCAGTTCGCCCTCATGCACAGAACACCTACCAACACGCAAGGAATGGTGAGAAAAACGACGTACTCGTTGAAAGAAAAATGCAAGGAGTGTTTGCGAGAATCGTAGATTTTGGCTGGTGCTCGATTTTTAAAAATATCGATCACGAAAGGAGGAAACAGAATATTTTGCAACCTTTTTTTTCGATATCTCTAAAAAAAAAATGCACAAGAACGAAATTTTTCCATCCCTTTAAATACGTTCTGCGCATCATACGTGTAATTTTCTATTGTACAGGCTGCAACAATCGTGGACCATTTGTGTCAAAAGGCCGAAGCGAAATTACTCGATGAAACTTTGAAGAAAAAAGTACTGGAGCCGAAAATACCAGAGAAAAAAGAACCAGAGGAAATTGTCGATCAAGCGGAAGATATGGAGATGGATGTTCACATAGAGACGAAAATAAAGACTGAAATGGAAGACTTGGATATGAACGAAATGACGGAAGAAATTCAAATCGACGAAAAGAGGCCGAAGAAACATCCAGCCTCGGAGGAAAATGATAGCGAAGGCACTGAACCACCCCCACCGACTAAAGTATGGCGTGGTCTTCGATACAAAACTTGGTCCCTCGGTGCAATACAGCCACTCAATAAATACAAAAAACCTACTGATCGAGAAGTTACCGAAGTGAGTTCATTATTATTTATTTATATTATAGATTTTGGAAAATAATGTTACAAGCCAGCGCTTGAACGAAGTTGAGACGAATGCAATTTTTTTTCGTTCCTAATTTTCCGAAATGTCTTTCGTCATCTCAAAGAATTCACAATGCATGCTATAAATATAAATTTTTCACATTAAATATAGTTTAACGTACAAATGAAACTTTTGCAGATGCTATTTCGCATGGGAGTTACCGTTGTACCCGCAAAAACGGAAGACAGTCGTCGTTGCATGTTCTGTCAGAGTCAAGGTGACGGTGCGGCCGATGGTCCAGCGAGACTTCTCAATTTCGACGTTGACAAATGGGTTCACCTCAACTGCGCACTCTGGTCAGAGGATGTTTACGAGACCGTTAACGGGGCACTGATGAATTTGGACACAGCTTTACAGCACAGCCTCGTTCTCAATTGCATTGTCTGCGAAAAACCTGGAGCTACTGTCAAGTGCTTCAAAATGCGTTGTACCAACGTTTACCATCTTGGCTGTGCCGTCAAGGATGGCTGTGTTTTCTACAAGAATAAGGTTGGTCATAATAACGTGGAAAATGCACGATTCTTATAAGAAAAAAACAAAAAGTTTCCAAATTTGTTAAGAAACGTTTCTTCCGCACGCGATTACAAAACTTGTGATAAAAAAAAAAAAAAAACGATTTTCTTTGTCCGACTCCAAGTACCTCGGGGATTTATTGATATTTTGTATTTTCAGAGTACTTACTGCTCGCAGCATATTCAAAAGAATGAAAAAGACAACGAGCTGACAACACTCTCGGTTTATCGACGCGTTTATGTTAATCGCGACGAGAATCGTCAAGTTGCGGCGGTCATGCATCACTCGGAGCACAATCATTTGTTACGAGTCGGAAGTTTGATATTTCTGAGTGTTGGACAGTTGCTTCCCCACCAATTGGTTAATTTCCACACACCAAATTATATATATCCAGTTGGCTACAAGATCGTAAGATTTTATTGGAGCATGAGAAGACCGAACCAGCGTTGTCGTTACGTGTGCTCGATCCACGACGTTTCGGGACGTCCGGAATTTCGTGTACTCGTTCAAGAGCCATCGCAAGAAGACGTCGAGCTTCGCGACGCAACGCCACGCGCTGTTTGGAGCCGAATATTGGAACCTTTGGCCGAATTGCGCCGTACAACTCACACAGTTCAGCTCTTTCCCCGTTACGTTTCCGGCGAAGATCTCTTTGGTCTCACGGAACCAGCGGTTGTCCGAGTCCTCGAGTCCCTGCCCGGCATCGAGACTCTGACGGATTATCGTTTCAAGTACGGACGGAATCCGCTGCTCGAACTTCCGCTGGCGATAAATCCAACCGGAAGCGCCAGAACGGAGGCACGTTTGAGAAATCAATTGCCTTGGAAGAGGCCTCACACTCAAAGAACAGCTTCCTCAGCGCGTGCTACTTTCGTACCAACTGCCACGGTTGCCGGAGAAGTTGCTTGTCCCTACTCCAAACAATTTGTTCACTCCAAAAGTTCGCAGTACAAAAAAATGAAACAAGAGTGGCGGAACAACGTTTATCTCGCGAGATCCAAAATTCAAGGCTTGGGTCTTTATGCAGCTCGTGACCTTGAAAAACACACTATGGTCATCGAGTATATCGGCGAAATCATACGATCCGAACTCGCCGAAACCAGGGAAAAGCAATACGAAGCTAGGGTGAGTCGACAATTCGATCTCAATCTTTCAAAAAAAAAACAAAACTTTTATTACCTCGACGTTGGATAATTTCAAAGTTGATTTTATGAAATTTTCCAAAAAATAAATTGGGCTTCTTATATCAATAATTCCCTCGCTTTGCAGAATCGTGGGATTTACATGTTCCGTCTGGACGAGGAAAGAGTAGTAGATGCAACTTTGAGCGGTGGGCTTGCCCGTTACATCAATCACTCCTGCAACCCAAATTGCGTCGCTGAGATCGTTGAGGTCGAACGAGATCTTAGAATCATTATCTTTGCGAAGAGAAGAATCTCACGTGGTGAAGAGGTAAAGATTTCATTCATCATTGAATTAAAAACAATTTCAAAGTCCCCTCTTTTCGTATAATTTCCTCAAATTCTCAAAAATGCAAATTAAACGGAGATAAATTTAGTATTGAGTTGAATCGGGAATAAAACTTAATACACAAGTTTCCTCGAACCGTAAATATTGCGGAAACGTTCGATAAACTTAAAAATTTTCTTACGCTATTAACCCTTCGCTTGCACGGGCCGTTTAGACCAGAACAATTTCCTGTCACCCATTGTTTGCCATTTAATGGCAACGAATGTTTCGGCATTTTCGTTTTCGTCAAAAAATAAATTTAGGCCCATAAAATATGGAAAAAAAATGCATATTTACCGGAATACAACAATTTGAAAAACGCCTTGGGTCAGATCGACCCAATATGCACTTATAACATGTGCGCACTCGGAGGATTAACTCGACGCTTAAAAAAACGGTTAAAACACGAATTGCCGGTTTTCTCATTGCCATTTTCCTTTGCAGCTGGCATACGACTACAAATTTGATATTGAAGATGACCAGCACAAGATAGCATGCGCATGTGCCGCGCCTAACTGCCGCAAGTGGATGAACTAGAGAGCTCACTCCACTCTTGTTATTGTTGCAACGTTATTGGGTAGGTTTTACATTGAGAAGAAAAAGCAAATATATATTATATATATAAATATATATATTATATATATGATAGACATATTATTTAATTTGTAAAGTGCCATTGCAGTTTGACTAATCGATTAATAGTGAAGTTGGTGCTACGCCATCACAACATTCCTCCAAAGTTGTACAATATTAGTTTTACTTTATGAACCAGAAAGGATGGTCAAACGAGAGAAAGAGAGAGAGAGAGAGAGAGAGCAAAGTAAAGAAAGAAACAAAGAAAGAAAGATTAAAAAGATAAATAATTAAACTTTCATCACGTTGTATAATATTATGACAGTCGCGAGAAGAAGCGACAGAAAGACGCGACAAAAAACAAATAACGGGACAAACGAATTAGTGGGATCGTGTGTGTGTGTGTGTGTGTGCGTGTGTGTGTGTGTGTGTGTGTACACAGGAAGTTTGTATCTTTGTATGTTGAGTGGTGAGCCAGTCGAAAGGGGATCGACCACGCTGTATTATAGAACATTTATTATTATTATTATTATTATTAATATTATTATCATTATCATATTGCATATACACTGCACTGTGTCTGTACATAGGTAGAAAAGTCCAATATTATTTTGAACCACCACAAGAAAAAAAGGATTGTGTAAAAATAACAGTACCTAATGTAGAATTGTATACAATTATAACTATTTGATTACACAATAATAAATCGATATGAAATCTTACGAATACTGCGTTTGGACTTAATGATCTGAATCTGTTGATTTTCTATTTGATGCAATTGAGAATATTCTTCGTAGAATTCTCGAGAACGTATTTTGTTAGAAGCAACACTCGTTTTGCTTACGGAATTATGAGAATTATTTTGTTGGCTATCACTGATTACTGACGTTCAGTTCCGTGCTGAAACGTTTGAGGTTTTATCAAAGTTTTTCCAGGTTGTGAGGCGTTTCGGAGCGATAAAAAAATGCTCGATGCCGTGAGGTAAAGAAATGGGGCTTTCGTTTTCGTGAAGAAATCTCATGTATGGGGTCGTTTCAATGGAGACTGCGCTTATAAGAGGGAGACGAGACGAGTTTATGGTGGGCGGGACTCCAAGACTGAGGTAGAGCAGAAAACCTCGCGAGTAACTGACAAGAATAGTTGCTACAAGATGCGACCAATAATGAGAGCTTTTGCGGAAGGCGCGTGCGAACCTCGGGCAAAGGGATGAGAAAATCGCAACGCTAATGTCATACCTCGCGGATTTGTTATTCAAGTGGGGGAGAAGAGTGCATCCAAATGTTCGGAACGGGGTGTTTCAATAACAGCTTCATTCTGCCAGGATTTAACGTCGAGTATGGCCGATAGTAACGAATGTGGAGGGGCTACACCGGTAGGGCCTCCCCCGCAGTACACTACCCCCTGTATTATACACCGAGCCCCCACTTTTCGTCATCTACACGAGGGCAGTTTGACCCAAACGAAAACGGACTCTGTGAGGAAAACACCAATACACCAGAGGACCTCAATTAGCTCTTTTCATTCGAACCTCGCTCTTCGAGATCCACACGAACGCGTCCATATTTTCGGAGATTTCATTAATATAGTTTATCAATTATTTGAGATACGTGCAGACAATATTTTTCCGTGTGCAATTCGTTTATTTCGACTTGAACATTGTTTACGATCGGTTTATTAATTCCCGAGTACATCATTACAGAAATTCGAATATCGTGTCTAAATTTTCTCATCGTTCACGACCGGCGCGGATATTTTTGAACAATTGACTCGTTGTTACTAACTTTATTAGTGTTTTCAATCCATGCATTCATTAAGAAATATTTCAAATCTTAGTGAAATAGCTTAAAAAAAATCAAACGATATTTCAGTATCAATTCATCAGTCAAAAACGAGTTTTTATCTAACCGAATCCTGCTGCAACGATCTTTTGTTGATAAATCGTGGAACGAATGGTCACCAGTACGAAAATCGAATAAGCAAGTTGAGCTGCGTGATTCGAAGATTCAAAAGTGAAGGTTTAAGTGTGGACAAAGTTTGTGGAGAGAAAAGATCTAATGAAAGGAAGCAGCGTCGGAAAAGTGACCCGACCGTCGTCGCCACGGGATTTCTTTGCTCGCATATACGGTCACCTTGAAACAGCACGTGACAGTCGTGAACTTACTCGCGAGACGAAATTATCGAGTGAGCTGTTACGAGTGACTGACGTGTGCTCGTCAAATTCATCGACATCGACGGTTATTAAAAATTCGATCGTTTCGATAAGGGAGAAATTAAAAGTCGACGAAAGGGGTGAAGAGGAAAGTCGGAAGGTGAAAAAAATAGAGAAACTCGATGAGCGAAACCTTGGAAATTCAAGCCTCGAATCTGGCAATCAGTGCCCCATTGTTGTGCCTCTCTTGGAACGTCCGGCTCGGGGACTTTCAACTAAATCTCCCATCGCCCCTTTACCGATGTGTAACATCGTCGCTGATCCTGCTTGCTTCGTTACGTCCAACCACCTGACGCATCGAGGAGCAGCCGGACGACTTCCGCTTCGTACATCCCACACCGATTTACATCACTTGAACGGTTTCTCAGCTTTTCGTGAGTCTTTTTTCCCCTCACTTTCCAAAATAATTGATCTTGAAGTTTGCATCGTTAGAATGCCTCCGAATCCCCTTTTCTCTTCAACAGAGTTCATCATTATCGAGACAATGAAACGATTCTTGTTTGCGACCCAAAAACTAAATCTGCACAAAAAATTGGAGTGATTTTGAAAATCTAATAAATAATTGATAGACAAAAATCTTTTTCGTCCGATCCCAACGTTACAAACTTCAGCGTCATCGAAACAATTATGTCGTTCTTTGAATATCAAACACAAAATCATTGACAAAATTAAAAAAAAAACATAGTAAACCATTTTTGTATTCACGTCCGAATCGCCTAAACATGGCCACGAGATCGCAACAAAAGGACGGAGAACGTGTAAGAAACAGTTGCCAAATGTAAGTCCCATGTCCCCATGAACTTCGAGGAAAAACGTTCGATACACTTGCCACCAAAACCGTAATAAATAAAAACTCATAGAATTGCGTGTTTACTGTTGAAATGTTATGAGAATCTTTTAATTCCGCGTACTTATCAAAAACACTTCATACACAAGGGTTTTCAATACTTCAGAAATCTATCCCCACATCCCCATCGTTCAAGAACACCGAAGAAATAGTTCGAGGAATCGAACGGATTTCACGTAAAACAGATGCAGTTGGTGCCTAATAGAAACTTCAATAAGACGTTGCTGAATCGAGCTACGATAAATCGAACGCCAGGGGCAACGAAGGGGTGGCCTAAGAATTAAGTGATAAAGTATCGAAAATAAAGGGTCAGAGTTATACATAATCCCATGCGAAATAATTGGTTCGATCTTTGTGAATCGTATAAAAACATCGTCGGCTCATTCGGTTAGACTCTCCTTGTCCCGCACACGGAAGCGGCAATAAGTAGCTGCACACTTTTATTAATTACACTACGAAAATATGGGTGCATTACATAATATATATCGAGATTGACGTTTATACGTATAAATTGCCGCTCGGTCGGTGGCAAACGATGTGCGAGATTCGTTTTGCTACATCACATTCGCGAAAATCGTTCCCCCACGCGAGAAAGGTTTATCTCCCCGTTCTCGCGCGTCTCGCCGCAACTCCACCACCGCAGCACACACCACATTGTTATGAGATTACGAGAGATAGAAACGCCCGCGCGCGGCACAGTTGTCCGCGTCTCAAATCGTCAACACGAGCCCGTTAGAATTTAAGCCCCGTGAGGAGCGCTCTATTATGTATAACCGTTGTCCCATACTCGGCTCGCTCGAATTTTCCTCTCGGGAGTAACAATCCATCCATCCGTACGATTCTACAGCTTCAAATAAATCTCTTCCGCTTATTTACTCCCTATCTCCATCTCTCTCTTTCTATCTTTCTCTTGTTTTTGCTGTTTTACGTATGTACGTATTACGCGCTGTTCATCGAAATGTGAACAAAACAATCATAAAAAGTTGCGTGCAGTATGTATTTCTATAAACGTGCTTTTCAACAGCGTCGCCTTGAGTCGAACTTTTCAATAGAAGCTTCGATCTACGTTAGTACAATTTTGAGCTTTTCATATACAAAGAAATTTGAAGGCTTTCATTATCCATGACATTCGATCGATTTTCTCCTGCAAACTGCACGTACCCAGTTTGTACTATTTTACCAACTACCTACTATTTGATTATTCGACTGCTTGGAATTTATTGGGACAAAAACGCGGTCAACTGCAGGGACCCAATTCGTACGCCATTTTGTTTCGAAAATGCTGAAACCTCTTTTTCTTTAAAAAAAAATTGAAACACTTGACCGCCGAATCAAGTGCTTAGAAACCATGAACAGTGGCAATGTCAATATTGCATTACATGATGAATATTTTACTTACAAGTCGCGCGTCGAAGGAGTCGGAAGGAGAATCGACCTCGGAGACAAAGAACGACCTTCAGCTTACAACAAACGGCTCGTCTGGAGTCCGAATATCACACGGGCGAGTACATATCGCGTGGACGAAGATTCGAACTCGCCACGTCGCTGGCGCTCACGGAAACTCAAATAAAGATTTGGTTCCAAAATCGTCGTGCCAAAGACAAGCGGATCGAAAAGGCCCAGTTGGATCAACGTTATCGGTAAGCAAATGCTGTTCGTTTCGTTTTATTCTCGTTATGTCCAAATGGCAATGGATTAACTTGCGCGTTGACATAAGTGCTTTTGCCTTTTGAAACTATGAATTCAGCAGTGAATATTCAACGATTAATACCATTTCCAATAGCACTCTCACGTAATCGAAATAAAATAAGTAATGCTCGTGAGAAATTTTCAAAATGTCGCGCAGTCGCCCCGGACTAAAGCCCCTCATTATATTTCGCGTATTATGAGTTTATATATATATACGTACCGTTGATAATAATCGGTGAAGTGTAATTCCATAGTACACGAATATGACGTTCCGTCAAGCATGTGCACCGCCGAATAATCTCTCAATACATCCACTCGTTTACCAAAATATATTTCAAAATGTGTATTTGCGCTCCCCCATCATAATATTATTTTTTACAAAACCCTCCAACAAGTGTCGATCGACATAATTGAAAAACACAACGTCATACACATAGAGAACGTCAAATAAAGTCGCAATTGCTTTGGTGCCCCTACGCAGTGAACGTTTTATTCCGAAATATTTCCAGAAAAATCACAAAATCCCTGGAAATTCTCCCACAATTCTGTAATGGTATTTTCTCGATTGTTATATTCTCTCCATAGGAGGAAAACGTGTATCTACTTTTTGGTTATGTTTCTCGAGCTCACACAGCCGACAGATCGCTCTGAGCACGATGCTCTTGTGTACGATGGACGTGCTTTCTATCAAAGTCGATCGTCCATTGTTCTCGATCTTATTTCCCGAGGGATAATTGTGCAAAAATGAACCGTTACAGTCCCATCAGATCTTTCATTCTATTCGCCCTTTATTGTATCCGTGTATATGCACACACACACACACACACATACACGCCTCGTACAATAGCGTGAGCGTTAACGATGATGACAATGATAATCTAATGAGACATACGATAGAGCAATTAGAAACAAATATAATGGAAGCTTTTGGATAAACAGATTAGAGAGGGGAGTGCCCCAATTCATATATCACAACAAAAGATTGTTTCGCGTGTTCCAGCTGCATTTTTCTCATACATTATTCTTCTCTCTTTATCCATCAGCTCGATGCTTGTCTCCTGTTGCTTGAGCACGACTAATAAAGCATCACCGTTTCTTTGGTCGATCGAAAACCTGCGTGAGCTACGCTATTATGTTCGTTCATTTGTACATTGAGGTTATGGGGCAGTCGGTATAAGTCGCTCGTAAGTACGAGAAAGGATGGCTCAAAATGCGACACCAATAAATTTCCACAATAACGCTTGTCCGATCGGAATAAAAAATATAGGTTCGAAGCATTTTGCTTTCGAAAAGTGGAACGGACCTCCGATCACGGATCCGTACCCTTCCGCAATCGTTGGTCCAGATGTTTTTAACCAATTATCATTAATTAGAAACGAATTTTATTCTCGAAACGAATTTTTAAGTTTTAATCCTTCGAGTGCACACATATAAGTGAATATTGGGTCAATCTGACCCAAGGCATTTTTTTACATCGTTGTATTCCGGTGAATATGCATTTTTTGTTTTTTTTTTTTGCAGACATATTTTGTAGTAAAATTTCTCCACCCGAGTACACAACATTTTTTTAACTCCACTATTTTATTTATTTCCGTGATACGAATGAAACCGAAAAAAAAAATTATTTTTGCAAAAAAAAAGACACTTTTCCAGCTTGAAATTAAAAAAAAATTTCGTCCAAAGTTTCACTTCGTCTTCGTTTCGTGAAAGACGACAAAAAATCTTGTTCCCCCTGATATTCGAAATCATCTGTGAGCCTTTTTTCTCAAATCTGTATTCCCAGGAATTTCGTCGTTGCATCCAACGGCCTGACCAACTTTTCGGCACTGTATGCTGTCGGTGGAAATATAACTGCGACGACAAGTGGAACGGAGTCGATGTGTCGACTCTGCTTGGGAAAGAATAACGTCGCAGGCCGTTACGCCTTGTGCAATTGTCTCGTATCGGAAACGACCCAACAATCGAATACGGACCTGCACTTTGGAGCATCTTCTTACTCCAAGGACCAGCGCCAAAATTTGAGTCCTCATATCAGTAACAACAGCAATATCAGCGTCAATAGTACTTGCAGTTTTGGCAGTAACAGCAGTAGCGGAGGTGGCTACAGCTTCAAGAACGCTAACGACGAGAGTGAAGACGAAACCGGCACCACCAATCTTACGAATCGAACGCGACTCGTGGTTTCGTAAAGCTTGAGCATTCCCATGTCAAAACAACGGCGAATCGCTATTATCACAACGTATTTTCTCATATATGTTCCGTTTGCAACAACCAATCCAAAATCCATAAATTACCGAGACGATTATTAGCAATAAAAACACAATATTCGTTACAGTAAACTGAGGCATTTTTTATTTTTCGAAACTTTCCCAATACCGAAATGGAACGTTGACAAAAAACAAAAAGGTAATGGAAAAAAAATAACAGCAATTTTCGACGATGGAGAAAAAACAAGTTTTCTGAAAAATTCTTCCGCATTTTTGTAGAAATTTTACTCGCAACGTTTTATTTGATCTGAAATTACTTTTTCAGTATTTTGGATGGTCCATCAGATTTTTGCTTGACGATGAAAATCAAGAATTTCATAATTTTCGATATCAACAAAACTTTTAATTCGTTGTCGCGATTTCTACACAGTTCGGATCACGGGGTTGTATATCTAAACAGCGATTGAGGGAGATAGGAACTTTGAAAGGAAAAGCAAAATAAGCGAATGAGAAACAAGTAGAAAGTCATTGTTGAACTGAAAATAAACTTTATTATCACCGACGATAAATGCAGTAAAGTTATAATCGAAAAGAAAACTTGTGGGGAAAAGTTTTTACACGATTTTACAATTTGCATAATCACCGTGTGTTTGCCACAAAAAAACCATTTTTTTTTTTCATTTTCAAGTGAAATCCACCACTTTTTTTTACACAGCTGGTTCGTAGACGGTTGAAAATTTAGTTATAAATTTTCTGTAGCACGGATGAATATATGCTCAAGTTGTGTGAAGTGGTGATATCAGAAACTTACCTCAAAGTATCTCTCATAGGGAGCAGAGTTGTTGATCGCGGGACTCATCGTGTCTCTCGGTATTACTTTTCTCGACGTACCAGGCCAGAGAAACGGTAAACCAGAAATTAATGAAAACGAAAACATCTATTAATACAAGGTTAAAAGTAAATGAATGAATGAAAAAAAAAAGAGAGTTGCGTTAATCGGGCCTCTTGTCAGGGCGTTTCGTCCGCGTTTTCTATGTGATAATATCGTGGGAAAAAAAAAAAATTGCAATGGCTCGGTAAATGCAATTTGTACAAATTTGACATCCTCCCGACGATATTTTCTACATGATCAATTTTTTCTTCTAGCAGATTTGTTTCTGCTTCGGGACACTCAAGTCTGAGAAAAAATCGTATGTTTCTGGTAGAATACTCGAGAGAAATGAACTTTAAATGAAATTATGCAATTATCGTTTTTATCTTTACTCTACGAATTTGTCCTCCGCTGAAACTAAAATCGAGCTTGCCTACCTGCGTTTTTTTTTCATTGTTCGTACTACACAAGGCTTGGCGAGTAGCCTCTAGGATGATGTGTGTGTCTCTCTAGTTGCTTCGCTACCTGCCTGTTAGCGCGACACTTCCTGGCAGAGCTTTACAGTTCGGCTTCCGGTTCGGTAAGTATATATTTAACAATATATACATTCACACCCACACACATACATACCAGCGACATATAATATTCTACGTACGTAGCAGAAGACGTAAGAGGGTTGACCAGTTCCCAAATGTAATAAATGTCACACTAAAGCAACCCCGAGAATTCCTTCCTTTCTGCAATTGACCCAGTATCTTAAGAAAGTTCATCTCGTCGCGAGAAAGTTAAAACGATTAAAAACCGTTTACAATATGTTCAACCTCTTCGTCGGGAAAAATCCATTTGTTCTGAACCTCACAAAGTATATCTAATGCATTTTCGGAAACCATACCAACGTTTTTCAATCCTTTTCTTATCCATATTCATCCGTTCTTTTCGAAACATTCATTGCGTGCAAATTTCATGTATGCAGACGGAAGAAACACTGAATAGCATAGTCGAGTGTATGTCATTTATGAAATCTGTTTTCATCAACTTGTCACGAACGAGGTATCCCGATGGCTTCAAATTTTGACATCGTACTTAGTCGATAATCATGACTGTTTTGAATTTTCTCATCCATGTCTACTCGTTCAATCGTTAACCGGAAATCCTCCATCATTCTTTTTAACGAATTACAAATATCTGACTTGTATAAAAATGCGAAACTTTTCACGAATATATTCCGCAGCCTCTTATCAAATGGGCAAAGACTCTAATTTGGAAGGAGGCTGAATTAAAAATATCGATCGAATGAGTATAGATTCTGATTGGAACCTCTGCCAATATTTTCTCACAAGCAAACGATAAAGAGTGGATAATTTTTTACAGTATAAAATGGAATCCAATGCCCACGCGAATCATATTAAAAATCTTTGATTACTCAACGAAATTGAAATGATAGAATACGAAATTGCGATTTATGATAAAATTGGTCGAACTTCTCCAGTCATTCGTGATGTCGTTATCGGGACATCGGTCTTGCTTAGCCACCAAATTTGCAATAATTATCATGGAAATTTAATATCGTTCTGTGACAGTAAACGATTGGAATATCAACTTTCCAACGGGACAAAACGTCTGAATGAGCTTTCGTTGTGTTCCTGGACTGCAATCAGTTCCCGAAAGTCACATACCCACCGGAATTCTTTGATAAATGTAATCTGATGATTGCAGAATCTAGTAAAAACTAAGATAGTTCTCGTGCGAAGGCTGCTGTGCATTGTATTCGAAATATTTCTCGTACCAAAGCTGGCGCATCGATGCCAGTTGCTAACCTTTTTCGATATAATGACATAAACTAGATTTCTCAAGTGAAAAACTACCTATTAAGTGTTTGACACATTCACAACGCTTTTTTCGGAATCTTGACTTGCGTACGATTCAAAAAAAAAAAAAGATAGAAAAATAGCAATTGCGAGGAGAATACAAGCCGAAGATGCTGCTACTTTTCTGTCGTGCTAGAAAGACCTCGTGTCCGGCATTCTCGGTAGCTCTTGCAAATGAAAGCACGAGAACTATCTTAATGGATAGAAAAAGAACTGTGATCCTTGGCTAACATCGTAAAGTATGAAAACCTACATACTCGACCGTTATTATTCTTTTTCACGAATTTTCCGCATGTTTAGTTCCTCCTTCTCTCTACATAAGCCTTTTGTGTTCGATACAGAAAATAAGGTAGTATCAAGTATCATGCCGTGTCAAACAACTACTGATTAACAACTAAGATACACTGATTATGTACAAATCGTTTAATACTGCGCTTACACGTGTATGAATATTGAACGAAGAGGCTCCCGAAGGATCACCTCGTCCTCTATAACCGAAGACACAAGAAGTTTTGTTTGATGACAAATGGTACAATTTATAAGTTTATCGTTTGCTGGTTTGTTTTCTTTCTTTTCTACATTACTACAGTGCCTATACGGTAATTAGAATAACAATAATTATTCATACTAGTTGTAATAATATATAATTGATGATTTTGAGGACAGAAAATATCTGTTTGAAATTGATTGTAAATTGAAAGGAAAAACAAACATAGTGACGATCGTGTATTGACCTACGTAACTTGGCGCGTCAACGGATAACGGTGTCGTTATGTATAAATATAAATATGTGTATGAATGTTGATTTGGACCTTAGACCTCAACTCTCTCATGCTTAGTTCCCATATTTATAACGATGAAAAAGTGACGTGGAAAAGGTTCTGCTGGTCATTCTTTTATTAGCTAATATCTTAAAACATTACAGCTTATAAATTAATTTGGTTAACCTATGTAACCTACGAAATGCTGCTGTCAACGTTCATCTGCCCGACTGTCTGTCATTCTTATTGGACTTTGATCACTGTATCTTTCTTTTCATTTATTTAGTGTTACTGGTTCATCTAAAACGTGAGATGAATCGTCGAGCGACCGTCCCCTAGGCCTCCCACCGCCTGTGAACCTCTTCGCCTTTCCAAAACTCCCATCGATCAAATCTCTTTCTTTCAAATCTTTCCATCGTATCAACGAGAAGAAACAAACAAAAAATGAACAAAACTTTTGACCTAATAATTACTACCAATCGAAAACTTTTGTGTAGTTGTAAATATGCCGCAACGTACGGCCTATTATTAGTAAACGTACAACAATGATGATGGACGAAAAGTGATCAATGCATCAACTATTTTTTGCGAGACATCCAAATGTTTGTGTAGAGCATGGGACCCGAGGTTGGCCTAATGAATTATTATTTTCATATGTATATATGAGTATATAGGTGGATATATACAGATATATACATATATAACATTTTATGCCTGTGTCGATTAAATGACGTACAAAATTTTCTCTTTTTCGTGTCTTTCACGTACACACTCTATGTCTGTTTGTCTCTTTCTTTGTCTCTCTCTCTCTCTCTCTCTCTTTCTCTCTCTCACACTCTCTCTCTCTCTCTCTTTCTTTCTTTCTGTTTCTCGATGGGCGTAGAAGCATGTTGTACGGATGCGGCATAGTGGTTGAACGACGTCAAAGGTATTTTACAGACACTCAAGCCTCCCTTACTGCGAGCTAAACACGAGAGAGGGGGTGCGAAGCGCTTCTCTGTTCTTTCTCCTGTATCCTGTACGATTGTCCTGCCTTGTCCTGCCTCTCTAGCCTTTTAGCCCTGCCTGCTCCAAACTAAACGGTACAACATGTACCGACGACTAGAAGACAAGTAGTAGGGGGGGTTGACCTGAGATTTAAAATTTACAAATCCGTTAGATTTCATTAATAAACGGACACACAATTGAGTCAAAACAAGTTGTACTTTTTGTTGATTCTTTCTTTTGAATTTGGTGATACTCGAACGAGCTCTTTTGCCTTCATCGTCAAAGACTCGTTTCCATCAGAATTACTCGACACTCGAGATTTAAGTACTTGAAAGGAAAAACGATAACTATTTGAATAATTGCACTTAAAAGCCCGTGTTACTCGGACGCTAGATCAATTCTTGCCCCTTCGGAAATTTCATGCTTTTTTTTTCAATGTAAAACCTAATCATGTTTATTTGTTTGTTTTTAAAGAACAAACGAGCCTCTGACTACGTATACACCTTGATGTTTTTCAGCAAATTTACGTACGCGAGCTTACGGCACAGCTCGGAACATAAGCTTTTTCAGTCCGAGCTCGACAATTTTTCTCTCGATCGATCGAGCCAGTTTTTTTTTTCAACGTGACAACATGGCGCTTATCAACACGGCGATACTCACCGTTAACGAGAAACTGTCGCTGGTTGGATAGATTAACGTTGACTTTAGTATCGTCTACCGATTCCTCCACCGCCTCCGCCGCCGCCGCCCATGTTTCCTCCGCCCATATTGTTACCTCCATAGCCACCTTGGTTTCCGCCACCATAACCACCGCCGCCACCACCACCACCACCGCCGCCGCCACCGCCTCCTGAATTTCCGCCACCCATCGGACCTGTCGTCGAGGAAAAACAAAAGAAATATTGATCGTTAATACAACCGTCTTCTAACCGAACGTTCAGTTTAATTTTTAATCATCAACCATTTTCGTCTGTTCCGTTTAACTGAATCTTGACCATTCTGTAAAAACTTGAATCGTTGAAATTTAATCTATTTGGTTCGTTCTGCGTGTCTATGAAAATGGTATAGACTTTTTGCAAGTTAAATCGATGCAATTGCTCGGCGTGGAAATGAGCTGCAGATCTCGAAAGACGCGAATATCATTTTTATACACCGTGAGATTGTATGAACGCTTTGCAGAAATTTGTGTTTGAATCTTCACAAAGGGAAATAAAACGAAAATAGTGAATGACAGGGAAATTAGATAATTTAACCGATATATTCGTTTTTACGACTATTGACGAGATTCGAGATTTAGCATTAGCAACAATGAGCTCTACGATTTAATAATAATTTACTATTGAATTGGTTGTTTTTTTCGTTTCTAAATTTTAGGGTTAAGGAGCTTTTTCAGAAGGAGGGAAGCAACCTTGTCCACCGAAGGGCGGTAGCCATCTCGAGTCTCCGGATTGACGGCCACTAGGACCCATATTACTACCGTAGGGTGCTGGCCGTCCACCCGAGTTGAAGTTGTTTCGTACAGGACCTCCGCCGTATCCTTGTTGATAACCACCTCCAAAGTTGTCGTTGCTCCAGTTACCGCCGCTGTTGTAACCGCCTTGACCTTGTCCTTGTCCTTGGCCACCCCAGCCGCCACCTGTAACAACCACGAAAAACATGCAACACATTATTATTCGATGACTGTAGAAATTTCGATCTTTTACCGACTTTAAATGAAAATGATTTTTTTTTTGTTATGCAGAATATTCAGCTGCGCTGGCGATACCGTTCAACTTTTTCTAAGATTATACCTAAAGTAACAATAAGTTTATGTATACTACACTATGACGCAGAAGTTGGCAACGTTGGGATCGAACTAAAAATATTTTTTCTATTAGTTATTTATACAATTTTCAAAATCAGCGCAAATCGTATCGATTTAGTCTTTGGGTTGCAAAAGAGAATCACTTTATTGTCCTGACCAAAAACTCAATTTGAATAATAAGCTCTGACGAAGAGCAAACTTCAACATCATGGACTACAAACCGTAGACTTTGGTTTTTAGAGCGTTGGAAGCAGGCAACGGAAATGTAATTTCTTTCTCAAAGGCAGAATAAAAAAAAAAAAAAACAAAAAATGAAAGGCTGACAGAGCAAATTTGCTCGAAATATAATCAGGAAACATTATCGACTTTTGTCTTTTTACCGGAATGTTGTGGCGTACAGTTTGCATCGTTCGAATCCGATGAATTTCTTCGGCAGAGCTTGTTATTTATTTGCAGTTTATTTTTCAGCCCGAAAAGTAATTCGACTTGAGAAATTACAATGATTTTCAAAATAAAACAAATCATCGAAAAAGGAAAATATTGATCCTTTTGATCCAGCGTTTTGCGAGCTTCAGCATCATGGAATATTTAATAGCTATATCTTTATTATTGTTTGTGAAATAAATTAAAAACTAAAAGAAACGAAATGTTTTTGTGCGAATTACCTCGGGCAGGTAATTCACAAAGGGCCTTTTGTGAGATTTGTGAATTACCTTGATTTTGATTTTCCCAAGGGCCATTGCCGCCCCAACCACCACCTTGGTTTCCTCCGCCGTAACCACCCTGGTTACCGCCGCCGCCGCCGCCACCGCCACCGACGCCACCGCCGCCACCTCCATTGTTCCAATCGCCACCTCCACCGCCACCACCGACATTTCTTCCTCCCCAATTTCCACCGCCTCCGCTACCGCCACCCTGGTTTCCACCACGAGGGCCACGGCCTCCGATGCCTTGTCCTCCTCGGCCACCGCCGCCTCCGGCGTTATTTCCACCGCCGCCGCCGCCACCTCCACCGCCACCGCCTCCGCTCGCTGAGGCCATTTCCGCTCGGCTAAGCGCCTTTTTCACATCAACGTGCTTGCCACGTATTTGATGATTACGCTGGAGACATATCTTGTCGACCGGATCGTAATCGTCGAACTCTACGAAACCAAAACCTCTCTTCTTGCCGGTTTCTTTGTCGGTAACGATGCTTATCGAATTGATGCTTCCATAACCTTGGAAATATTGTCTCAAATCTTCTTCTTCATGGTCGTCCTTCAGACCGCCGACGAATAATTTTTTCACCGTCGCTCCCGCTTCAGGTCGTCCTATTTCTTGCCTCGGTACAGCACGCTTTGGCTCGACTATCCGTCCGTCAACGCGATGAGGTCTGCGCAATCCAACAATATTTTTAATCCTCTACCCACACCCTTTCTAAAAAACTCATTTCTTTTCGCTAATTTTTTCATTCCTTAATTCGTTCGGATATTTTTATACGAAATTACAACCGATAAGAGCAAATACATTTTAGGACCATTTTTCACACACATACCTTGCATTTTGAGCGTCGTCGACCATATGACCACGAGAATACGTGATGAAACCAAAGCCTCGCGACCTTTTGGTTTTCGGGTCCTTCATCACTACCACGTCCACGATTTCACCCCATTGCTCAAAATGCTTCTTCAGCGAGTCGTCGGTTGTTCTGTAGTCTAAACCTCCAATGAATAGTTTTCGTACGTGCTCCGGTTCGTTCTTATTATCCTGTTGGAATAATCGACGTTTTGCATGTTGTAATCATCAATTTTTCTCCATTTTTTTCTGTACCGTTTTCATAGAGAATTGCGTAGACGCCTAACATGAACGATATTGGCTTATTTTTTGATAAAATGCATTACTTTTGCAATATCGGAATCATGGTGATTTATTCGTCGTGTATGAGCAAGATGCTTTAGAAATAAATATTATGTGGAGATTTCAAAGTTTCCAAAACGTAAACGCGCTATATATGCGGATTGCGCTTTTTTTTTATTGAATTGTGGTTCTAAAAAGTTTTTTCGCAATTTTGTTGTTTTGTTATGCACCCGGTATAATCTCGGAAATAGACAAATTCTATAGTGCATAATTCCATTGCCTTTACTAGTTTTGTGAAAAAACGACTTTACTTGATCTTTTTGTCATTTTCGTAATTTTGTGTTATTGTAATTAATGAATAACGATATATATCAGCCTCGGGACGCTAAAATTAATTCTAGGCGTGCGTCAAAAAGCCTGATCACTGGCCAAAACTTTTGTTCAACTGACGCGGAAAGCCCCGTATATATATAACAGTGGGAAGATAAAAAAAATTTGATAATATAGGTTCGTACAGTGAAGCATGGAAAAATTTAATTCGAGTGAATAACGTTCAAAAAACGATCGATTATATGTAAGAATTGCGTCTTTTTGCAATCTCGGGGAATATTGCGCGGAAATATTTCGTCGCGTCGCTTCGCTCATTTTTCGTTGCACACCAACGCGGAAAGAACCGCTTGTGGACGCCATATTTTTTTCCGGCGCATCTCGCGGCTTGGTCAAATGTATTCCATGTATACGAGGGGAAACTAAAACCGGCGTCTCGACGCTCAAAATTCGAAGCTACTCGAGAGAGGAAATTATAATAAAACGTCCGATCATGCCACTCAGGAATAATACGGAATTCTATTCCTTTTATGGACACGAAAATGTCGCGGAATGGTTGGCGCGCATAAAACGTATATATGCGATTTATTTCGCACGCTCGTAAGAATTTACTTTGGCGATATTTTCAGGCAATTTTTCAACGTCAGATAAAAACAGAAACATCGTTATACGAAAATATTGTAATTCGAGATTGAATTTTTTGAGAAACCGTTTGACTTACCTCATGCTCCATTTTCACCATTCTTGATGGCCTGCGTGGGCACGAAGGTCCGCAAAAAATTCACGAAAATTAAGTTGAAAAACGGGCCAAGCTCAGCCCCTGTTTTATTCTGTAGGAGCCCAACCTCGAGTGTTGTAGCTTCAAAAATAAGGAAAAATTTTCAATCCGATGATGAAGCAGTGTCCGGGCGACGCAGCAAACTTCGCAACCAAGAACACAGAGCTAAGTGCTGGATGTATGCCCGAATGCCGATCGATTGAAATTTCACGTTCCTATCTGGCCGCTAGCTGTCTCACTCTCCTCGGTTCGTCGTCCTTATTGGTCCTCGGGGGCTATGCGTCATCTCGATAGTCCTTTTCTTTAGTGACGTAAACCCCTTATCCCGGAAGTCACTGAGGAATATGACAGACGCGCATGCGTCGATTCATATCCAACGCGTAAAAACCCAATCAACCCAATATTTATGGATTAATTAAATATTCACGATATTCGCACAATAAATTGCTCTTTACAAGTCGATACCTTTTAAAAACTAGATATTATGATTTATAAGAAAATTTTCATTCTTCATCACTGGCATCGTACGACACTAGCCCCAAAACAGCGCTTCGGTAAAAAATCGTACTAAATATGTAGCCTCGCGGCTCCGCGTAGAATAATTTCAACGAGTGGCGGGGAAATTCGAACATGATCCTCGATATTATCAGAAGTAACAATTCTATTCCTTTTTCTGTGTTCCTTCATATTCTCCCATTTTCTATACATCATGAATATACCAACGTAATTATCTGACAAGAAATAAAGCATAGATCGAGGTTTTTCTTCACCGAAGATATACCCGGACGATCAGAACGAAGCTAGACAAAAAGATGCGCAAACAAGCTCCATTTCGTAAACACTCGAGTTACAAAAGCGGCGCTACAGGCTATTCAACACAACTTCGGCGAGTTGATATCCTCGACACAACGTAACCTTCATTTTCCCTTTAATATTAAACACAACAGAGCTCTCAGTGTTATGTTTTCTATAACTTGAAATTTCGAGCAAGCTTTTTGCAAGTGTCTCGCATTCTCGGGCTTGTACAATGTCAAATATGTTTACAACCGACAGTGATCCATGGATGACGAAATAAAAATAACATGTTATCCGTCGTGCCTATCGAACAGAAATTATATGTAACGTATGAATGCCTCTGATTGGTAAGTATATACGAAATATTAATCTATCCCATTGCCTCAATTTCTCCGCTTTTTATTGGAAATGATTTATTATTCGGTAATACATCGTCAATGCTTTTTTTTCATCCTTCCTTAAAAGCTGAAACCATCAACCTGACAGTCCAGTGACTCAACAATGGACACCGATAATAAAAGAAACTCCATTCCCAAAGACAAACAACCGTACGGATTCAGCAGAGAGTTGCAACCTGACAAGATTATTGGTGCTACAGACTCCAGTGGGGAACTTATGTTTCTAATGAAATGGTCAGTTTTATGTCCTTGGAGTAAAATAGCATGCTAGAGCGAAACGAGTCTTTCCAATTTTTTCATGTGTCGGCTGCAAAGTTCAAAACAACCAGCTCAAGCCTGACCCACCTGAACACTCTCTGGACGGTTTCTTCAGTCGAAGTTAATTAGATGGGAAACTGGCTGAGAAACTTGTGTCGTTATTACTCGGTATTTGATGGTAAAAAATTAGCAAACTAGCCAGAAAACGAGTAGTTTATCGAAAAATTCTGAATTTTTTTTGAAAAATGATTTGAAAAATGCCTTGGGTCAGATTGACTCGAGAAGCACTTTCAGGAGGTGTGCACTCGAAGGGTTAAAAATCATCAACGTTGCGTTAATTTTTGGTCTCCAGGAAAGGCACGGAAACATCGGACTTAGTAACAGCTAAGGAGGCAAATGTCCTGTGCCCGCAGGTAGTGATTCAATTCTACGAGGACAGACTGACCTGGTACACAACGAAATCACAGCAGCAGTGAATCTCGAGGGAGAGTTTGAATGTCATATGGAGCGAGGTACTTTTAGAAATCAAACTCGAGTGTCCATTTTCTTTTTTGGAGATTCTTGTAAACTCTATCTCTTTGATTGAAGGATCGACAAAGAAATTGAATGGCTTCTCGAATTTTTAATATCTCAGAAAAATACATATGTACATGCTTAATATCGAAGGTTGTTGAGGAATAATGAATGTTTTTTTTTTGCCAATATCTAGATAACTTTGGCGGTCGCAGTCGATGTGCCATATGGGATGAATACAAAAGACAAATTTTACCAAGATTAGCCTACTAATCGGCTAATGAACGAGACGATCTGTACAACTCAGCGGTTCTCCGTCTCCAGTGATGAATACTGATCGTTTCTTGGAAATGTTGGGAGCTTTCGTTGATCCTTATCGTGGGAACCAAATTATCAACGTCTTGAGAAATCTCCGAAGTTTTATTTTGATCGCAATCGTATCGAGTCGTATCGGTATTGTGGCAACCAGTATTGGAATTGATCGGTGGTACGGAACTGTTTGCCGCGGCAGTCCCAGGGTTTTCCTGTTGACCGGTCGTCATTGAATTCTTTCGAAAGAAATAATATTTGTTCGCAACATTCGAATTTTGTGGATATAATTTTTCTTCGATCCTTCGATTGATCGTGACAGCCTCGGCCAACGGTATTGGCTCTGTATAAATGCAAGTCTTTTTTTTCGTCCTCGTCGCTGGATCCGCGCTCGTTTTCGGCTCGACTACTGTAGCTACAACCGCCGGGAGCTTCGGAGCGATTATTGGGCCATTTATCACCGGTACTGCGTTACTGAACTCCCCAGGACCTCGAATAATCGAAGTTATATTACCGAGAGAATCCATCCGGGAATTAATTTGATCTTGAGAATTTCCACGTGCAAGCTCAGCCGCCGCAGCCGTTGATTCTTCATAATTTGCTACAATCTTTCGAGTCTTGACGGTCTTTACAGATTTTTTAACTTTATTCAATTTTGGCTTCGATGGAACAGGCTCAATCGACGTGTCTTTTTCGACCTCAGCAGGCGATGTTTCCGTGTTATTGTCAGCGTGATGATGCCTCATGTGCCGATCGAGATTGTCCTTCCTCCGAAAAATCGTGTTGCAATGGTTACATGAAAATGGCTTGACGTCTGAAACGTAAAGCGAGAAAAATTCCTTTGATCATTAATTGGGAGCCTGTACATTAATGTCTCATCATTTCAATCTATTCGACGATAATAACAATCCCGAACATTCCGATTGAAATCAATTTTTGCCTGGGAATCGAAAGGACAAAAAGGAAGAAACGATTCAAAAATTACATCGTAAATAAATATCAAGTGATTTTTTTTATTATCCTAAGAGGAACGAACTCTGTACAATTTTTGCGTGTCAACGCATTTGCGATTCATTTATTTTTCAACCACCGCCGTATCGGAATTTCTTACGCGATTATCTATTCAGAAAATAAGGACATACGTTTTGGAATGTGCGAGAGTTAAACTTACCCGTATGTATAACAAGATGACGAGCGAGTTCGCTCTTGGATAGAAATGGCCGATTACAATGAGCGCACGAGAACGGCCTCTCTTTGCCATGAATTTTCTTGTGACGAATCAACAACGAACTATCTTTGAAGCTCTTCCGGCACAGCTCGCACGTGTAAGGCCTTTCCTCTGTAATTTTTTATGTTTTTTTAACGACGTGTAGCTGTGTTTAAAGAAGTTTGAACGAATCGGTGCTCCGATAATATTTACGACGTATTAATTCATTTCAATAAAACATTCAATCGAATTTTTCGTACTGATTTCATTCAATTTGAGTTTAATAACGCCATCGAATTCCTAGCAAAATCCCTGTGGGAATATGGCTGCTTGACACTAGCCAAATGAGTGTAAAATTTTCACAATAATCGTGTGCAAAATTCGACAGATTTACAGGCCCCTCAACTCATAAATGCAAAATTCTCGGACGTCGTATCTTCATCGACAATTTTTTAAGTTTGATCCGTAATTTCCAACATTTTGTCCCACGATTAATTTTGTTTTTCAAAAGATTCTAAACGAATTCGACGTCCACTTGTCGAACAACTGTTTTGATCGTGTCATACAGCGATCGTGGAAATATGACTAGCGTTTGACAAATGTCAATCAGCTTTTTTATCCCAATAAGTATGAGAACCAAAATTAAATTTTATGAAAATAATTGCCTATGTGTTGGTGAAGATCTCCTTGGTTTTGGCAACGTTGCAAAAATACATAGCGTTACAATAGAAATTTCATTCCATTTCCAACCCAACAAACTTTCTTCCAAATCCGATAAATTGCTCCAACTTGCGGAAACTTACTCGAGTGGGTTCGCAAGTGTCGATTGAGATTGGTCAACATTCCAAAGGATTTGCCGCACATTTTGCAAACGTGCGGCCTCTGGCCAGTGTGCAGTGTTTCATGATTGTTTAAATCTTCCTTCTTGCTGTAACGCTTGCCGCATTTTTCACAGCAAAATTCTTTCTCATCTGCAGCATCCTTCCAATTACAATTTGTTCTTGTAATAGAGAAAATATTATAATCGTTGGAGAATGCAATAAGCTACATTTAGCAACTCACGTTTGTGCGAATTCATGTGTCTATTCAATTTGTATTTTTGTGGAAAAGCCTTGTCGCACAAAGAACACTTGAAAGGTTTATAGCCAGTGTGGACACGTTCGTGATACTCAAAATGCGAACGTTTCACAAAACTCTGCTCGCAAATGTTGCATTTGTACGGTTTGATCCCCGTCACGCAGGAATCGTGATAACATTTTCCTTTTTTGCTGCGAAATACTTTTTCGCACACGTTACATTTGAACATCTCAGGATTTGTTCCTGGCAACACAGTTATGTGGCTCCGATCCTTTTTCTTCACATGTTTTGTGGCTTCACTCTTGTCCATCCTTCCGGAGTCACTCATCATAAAGTTTGAGGCTACGACTATCAAAAAACAGAATGAACAAAAAATATGGACCGTCGCATAGAATTGCCAGCTAGTAAGAAATTTTTTTTTATGTTGAATTTCCATCTCAAATTCTTTCCCATTGCTGTATCGTTAACTTTGAATTTAATGTAAAGAATTTTATACTTTTATTGTTATTCTAGGAAGGATACTAAGTCGTTGCATAATAAATATATTTTGAGGTAAGTGCAAAATTGTCCAAATGCCCTTTGAATTTGACAAAACCCTTTGCCCTTTGAAAAAACTGTACCAGTTCTTGAAGTACCTTGCAGGTTGAACACTTCAGATTTCTATTGGACTCCATAATCATTGACACTGCAGGTTAGAATATTGCTTTTCGAAAATGGTTTTCTAAAGATTCATTTATGATTCGATGAATGTCAACGTCGTAAAATGTCAACAGATACTCTTCAATAATGACTGTGGCAAAATTTACTATTTGCGATATGTGTGTACGATTTTTTAATTCAATTATCGAGCCGTGTAAAAAAGATGATAATACCATACTGGGAAATTTAAAACAATAAACCTATATATTGAGGGACAATAATAAAAAAACAACATATGCACGTAGCAGCGAATTTTTCGATTTTATTTTCAACTAAAACTCATTTCCTAATCATATAACTAATGTACTCACAGATTACTTGCGAGATAACATGATGAAATTCCGTAGAAATACGTTCAAAAATCGGCACAGAAAGTCTCATTTATTGTAAACTATTTTTGCGAAAAACATACATATATACGGCGAAAATACACAACCACCTACCACCAAGCCATCGTACCCTTCAATCCCCGTTTACCCTGGCAGTGCTCTGCATGAATATCCGCGTACACTGTACAGCCGCAGTTCGTATTGGGATTTGCACGATGAAATGTGTTCCGCTATTATTACGGCTCGTACGAACCAGCAACCGAAAGTCTGCGCTAGGCGCAAATACGTCGCTGCGGTCGCTCCACCAACGTGCTCAAACCCGGAAGATAATAAATTGGGACTTCATAACCTCTGTAACATGTCGAGATAATCTGTAAATATTTATTTTTATTATTAGTCTTGGAAAATTTTGTCATTTCATTAATTCTTGATTAACCTTTCCAATAAATTCTTCTAATAAGCGTGCCACTGGATATTACACGAATCGCAATTCAACAATCCAATTGCCTCGAGTCTAAACATCCAATCATCACACACGTTTCTCTTTCATCAACATACACACGGAATACACGAACAAACGAATGAAACTTCAACAAATTTTAATAATCGGTTTTGATCGTTAAAAATTAACGCATCTTTCCTCAATAAATTATTCCATTCTCATTCAGTTGGTTCCATTTTTCAATACGGACCCCAACGAATAATTAAGTTATAGAAAACCATGAGAGGTTTCCTTTTTTCTATAAGAGAGTTTAAATAAGCAAGAAATGTGTTTACGGCGACATCGATTATCTTCTAATTCTCAAAATAAACTCCTGCATTCTCTGATTTTGCAAATTTTCAAATACAGTATTCCACGCGACTTTCCATTAAATGTCCAGTACGATTATTTTCCTTTTTAACGATTCTTTTTAATCCTTCCAAAGTCTCAGAATGGTACAATAAACAAAATTAGTCAAAACAAGACAAACACTTGTAATCAAAAAACTATAAGATTCTCCCACAATTACACATTTCTCTGTCTCTGTATGTTGCTTGGAGTCACGAATGGAAAACCTCGTAAAATCAGAGAAGGAGACCATTTTCTGTTTGTTTACTTTTAGCAGAAATAAAATACGCAACGATCAAAATTTTTTAAACTTTTTTCTTCGCATTACAGGCAATAAGAATAAACGTACAAATATGTGGGCACCGATTACTCGATCAAATGCTGTGGGATGGCAGTTCATAGAAAACAAAATTGCGATCAGATCAACCGAAGATTTGCAAACTTCAAAGACAAAGCCATCGAAAACAATAAGACGAAGGACGAGAATTCTTAATAAAGAACTGAAAAAGATTGGTAGATTGAAAAGCTATAGTCAGTATGTCAAAATAAAAACTAACATTCTGAGGGAAGTGTCTGACGATGAGAGTGTCCAAGAAGAATCTTCGGAGATCGACAGGGTGGCAAAAAATCAATCGTCTGAAGAGTCAATTTATGTACCCGGGCCAAGCAATACAAAGCGGCCAAGGACGTCCAAAGAGAGCAACAAAACTGCACGAAGACAGAATCGTAAATGTGATGAAGGAGTTACGAATAATCCAAGAAAACACGATCGCTCCAGGGCAAAGAAAAATCTGAGTGGAATATTGGAAAATTTGGACAAAGCGAATGCCATAGAGAACAAATCTCAAGCCATAGAGGACGTCGACGAAGACGTTGGTGATGACAACAGCACGGCGTCATGGCGAGTGATGCGTAAACCAAAAATTCCAGTCACCAATGTGCCTCCCGGAGATTCTGGAATCGAAGACAATTCTCAAGCCAATTCTTCACCTAGCAATGACGAAAATGATCCTGGTGCGGAACTTGTAAATATCAGCAAAGTCGCTGACCAGCTTGCGGAAGAAGCAGATGATTCACAGAGCCTGTTTACCCAAGTTGACGAAGCGATAGCCACTGAGGAGAAAAACGAGGAATCCTCTTCTCCCGAAAACACACCAGAAAAGTCTTTGCAGTCCGACCCTGACATCAGTGACAATAAGGAAAATTCGAACAAGGTGGAAGACGAAGAAGAACTATCGGAGGTTGACACAAACGACGATGAAGTCGAAGAACCTTTATTGAGGGATGCAACAGCAGAGAAGTCTCCACAGTCCGACCGAAACGACGATGAAATCGAGGAATTTCAACCAAAGGACGAAAGAACGGAGACACCGTTTCGATCTGACGAAGATGACCATGAAATTAAAAACACCTCGTCAACGGAGCGAGTAGAGAAATTTTCTCAGCCCGACGTAAATGACGTTGGAAAATCTCCGAGGAAGAAAAGAGCAGTAAGGAAACCTGCATCTCGTGATGAAGAAGAAGATGCAATCAACGAATTTTTGGCAAAGGAGGAGGAAAAGTTTGAAACGTTGTCACAGGTTGATGAGAACGCAGATGAAATCGAGGCAATCTCAACTGAAGAAAAAAGCGCATTGAACGTTTCGGCAGTCGCCCATACGATCGTCAACCAAATCGATGCAGCGTGGACGCAAGAAGAGACTGTGGAAACGTTATCACATTCTGATGCGAATGATGATTCGTTTAAGAAAAAAAATCAACCAACTATAATGTATACGGAAATAGTGACAGCGAAATACACGATAATACGAGATGAGAACGAGGAGGAGAAGGAATTAGAAAACCACTTGCTGAAGCCTGACATCATAGGGAACGATGAACCGACGGAAAACGATGAATTATCGTCCGAAGCCGATCGGATCAGTAAACTAAAACGCATAAATCTACTTTGCAGTGGAACGGAGAGTGACTCGAGCGACGAAGATGACGGACCGGAGCAAAGAAATGTTCAAGCATTTGCTCGCCCACCATTGAGTTCTCAAGTGATAAGCGATCCTTCCGATTCCGAAGATTCAGACTCCTTGGCACTGCACATATCCGACAGCGAGGAAGGAATAGTCACGTCTACGCCGTATTGTCACCAACAAACAAACGAAGTTTCACGAAGCGAGGGATTCGCGAAAAAATCAATAAAGGATCAAATCAAAGAGCAGACTATCGTTGGTTCACCGATTCGCATTGAGGACCAGTTGGTCGATAACACTGAAGAGGAAGAACAGGTGGATATTGCCGAGAACGAAGAAAATACTTGTTCAGAGAACCATCAGCGTGAAGCTGACGAAAAAAGGAACGACGATACACCGAAAAGACAAAAACTACACAAAGATAAATCACATGAGAGAGAGGCTCTGCAATACGTTTTGAAAAATATTTCGAAACGAAACTCCGATTATGAAGAGCTTGCTGAGGCATGTTCACAAAATGAGGAAGAAAATCTGCCGAGGCCCACTGAGGTTCGTTGAAATTCAATTCCATACAATTAATCTCAAAATCGCAACAGCGACGTGCTGATTTTTACTTCGCAACAATATTCCTTTTCTCTCCACACGTTCATCCTGATTCCAGTAGAAAATATTTTCTTTCTACTTCAAACGAAATAATAAAAATATTTTCTTTTCCCAGCTTCACGAATTTGTTGCAAGAGAGGAATTAATTCCTACGCAAACATCATCCACTTTGACTCTGAAAGATATTTCGAAAATCAGTGAAGAGCAAGATGACGATGAGGAAATTTGGTTGATGGAAATTCCCAAATCGGTAAGAATTCAGTAATTTCTTCATCGAAAGCGGCGAATCCGCTCATTGTTTATTACTTTCGTAATACGTTGTACTCCCCAACAGATCGTGACCGACCCTGGCCTACGTGGAAAGAGCATAGTCATACAAAAAAATCAAATAACAATTGGAGAAGTTAACTACAACGTTACTCTCAAGCACACCAAAGCAGTTTCCTGTATTTTACGAAAAAATGAGAAAAAATCCCGATACAAGACTGGTAAGAAAACCCAAAGCACAAAACTTTTTTTTTCCGTACGTAATGCACGTTTTTGTTCAAACTTTCCGAAAGTTACTCAATCCCTTTACGTGATCACGTTTCTATATTTTATAATGGTAACTTTACAATTTCCTAACAAGCATGGAAATCATCATTGCTTCAAAAATAAAAGTACAATTCCCATTTTTTGCACTCCAAGCTATTAGGAATACATAAATCATTACTATTAAGATGATTGGAAATTATTATGATCATTATTGTCTCAAACAATCATTCAATTAAATATTATAAATATTTATAATACTTATTAATTAAATATTGTAAATATTTATATTCAACTTGTGATAATAATAATTATTGTTATTATTATTATTGGTTCAAAAAAAAAGGTTATAATATTTGTAAATTGTAAATAATATATTTAGTTTATTTAATGGATATTATTAGTTTGACATAAAAATTTAATCAAAATTGATCAATTATTATTATTAATTATAAATAATAATGATTTTTCTGATTGTTGTTATTATCATCATTGCGGGTGGTAATTATTTTTGTTTTGTTTCAGTTAACATCAGACCCGTTTATTCTATCAATGTTCGCCACGAACGCGCCGAAGATGAACAACTTTTGCTATCGAAAGCATCTCCACCGAGAAAATCGGTGCCCTTCCCGAAGAATATCAAGTCGCGGAATCCGTTGATAGCGGAATGTAAAACCGAACTCCTCTCGTCAGGAAACACTGTTCCGATCACTCATAAGGGACAGAAAAATCGACAAAGTACAAAGAAGCGAAAACACAGTTTATGGCACATGGACAATTTTATTTTGAAACGAAGAAGAAAAAAAATTGATGGTTCTTGGGCGGACGGATCGAAGGAGGCGGATTTTTTCAACGAGTGAGGCTACTCGGCGGTTCGTGCGACTCTTGAGTTACGAACATCCAAAGACACTCGGCTGTGTCTCTTCTCGCCACATCAAGATACGTGTGAACGGAGAGCCCGCATTCGTTGCCGAATATGGTTACCCACCACGTGGTACCCTCCACCGACAAATTGCGACCGCTCATCACGTGCCTTATCAAAACTCTGGAGAATTTCAGAAAATTTATCAGAGATCCAGGTCCAGAAGATATCACACAAAGTTCAAGTACAAAGATCGCCAACTATTGGATTTAAAAATTTTTATACATATTATGAAATATGTTTATAATTCTTTGAATGCTGAGCGTCATCATTCCACGGGCTAAATTTGAAAAATCCCAGGCCGATTTCTAAATATTAGAAAATGGGGAGGAAACACAAAGATTGGCTTGTTTCACAATGAGCGACATAATTGATGGAGATTTTGGGAAATTCTGCAAATCTTTTGGCTTACAATTTTCAACTGAGTTCAATTTCGTCAGACTTTAAATTTTAGTTTTTGAGTGAAAGTGATCGATTATCTCGGGACCTGGTCAGCGGAGGAAAAGGTGCACCCTCGGACTCCATTCTCATCGTTTTATCCCAGTAAAGAACTTTCCACAGACAATAACAATCTTTCTTGTTGCTCAAACGGACTGGCTCATGACCCAATGGACCCCAGAGCCCATCGATTAACGGTTTTTCCGATCTCGCATATAATTCTTCACCCGACGTATTTACGATCTTTTATACATTGTGCAAACCCAAAAAATCAATTTTTATACGTTTATACGGTGTTAAGGATTTTTCCATGCACATGAATCGAAAAAAAATGAAGAAATATATTTACGTTGTTAAATGTTCGAATTTTTATCATTTCGAACAAGAAAAAACGTTCAGATGATTTTTGGTACGTTATTTTCAAGAAAGGCGTCGACCAAAACAAAAGGTCGTGACTTCGCATTACTAAAGAAATTGACAAACATCGTGTTTCGAAAATTACACTTTTTTTAATTGTTAAGAAAAAAAAATTAAAATCCTTGGTAATGGGCCACGAAAGTTTGTTAATTCAAACTTTGTGGCAATACCGACTGGAAGTTTTCTTTATTTTTTTATGTTTGTCACATATTTCTCGCCAGTGAGGCTTTTTGTTAAATTTCATGATTACAAGCAATACTCCGAGCTATGGAATACTGTTTTTTTTTTCATCCAACCAAATTTATACCTGCAACATAAATTCTTGGCCAAAAAGTAAATTTTGGCCATAACGGTCGCACTCGTCGGCCGATTTAATGATGAAACTATTGCGCATGCAAGGAGCAAGTATCGGGGACGAGACGAGATTGCAATCGTCTGTCAAGTTCGATATTTTCGAAATGTGTTTGTCGTGGATTGTCCCTGTCATTACGACTCCATAATCATTCTTATCATCCTCGGTCACAATACCGGAAGCCGGGGGTGGAGAGTTGGGCATATCGGGTGCTTTGAGTTGTACACACATCCCGAATTTAATGAAGCCATCGATGTTTTTCGACAATCGTGTTTCTCGCAGTAAATTATGGAACATGTTTCTCGTTTGTTGCACGAGTAATTCTCCTTTCCTCCGTTTTTCTAAAAAAGACGCGATTTTTTCCTGCACGAATATAAACATTTATTTATGGAACTTATTTATTGGAACGTGAGCAATTGTTCGGTTCATGAAATTCGATTCCCAATTTGATCAAAAGTTTTCGGCCCTGCCTAAATCTCAAAATATTTCAGCGGTCTATCGATTGTGTTTGTTCGAGAGAGATAAGAAAAAGAAAACAGATGCACGTTCTTTGATCTGCTCAATATTTCGCAAGAAAAAAGTTTTTAAGTTTGGGCAGCAACGTTTTCGTTTCATTTTTCATGTGATATGAAGCCTTTCAAAAAAAAACACAACTGATAGATGACCTGGAAATTCGATCAATGATCATTTAATGTGACACCCTGTATAAGGAATTTGGTCGCGTCAGATATGCGCGAAACATATTTTTTTGTATATAAACATGGAATGTTTTTCCTCGTCGAAATAACAGAAGCATGAAGTTCTTCTCTGTCCATGAGAATGTGCAAATAATAATGACTAGACATGCGAGATAATCGTCGATAAAATAAATTGATCTTACTTTTTCTAACTCAAGTTTCTGGGTCCAATTGCCTTTTTTGACAGTTGGAGTATACATAATTATATTGCAACGTCAAGAATATCGATCACTCGGAAGAAAAAGTACATAAAAATTCTCCTTGCGGCCCAATATATCTATAGATATAAAGAATATATTCCTCGTATAGGAAGATACGTGTAGTTCGTGAGGATACGCGGTTAATTATGACAACTGACACCAGGGCCACCACAAGCGTGTTTTGTCGTCAGAACGAACTGAATGCTACACACGACTGGTGCTGAAGTATAGGTAATCGTTTTTTTTTAGTGTATGTTTACGAGTAACGCGGATACGTCACAAGACGATAGGACGTGACAGAGAAAGTGCTTCTTTTTTATCGTGAAAACGAGCTCACATTTCGTTACAACGTAGAATACAAGTTTTCGAGGTTTGGAGCTGAATCCGCAGTGCTGTTTCCATATTGATTGGGAAAAAAACGTGAGCAGTGCAATGGCTGCAACACAACTATTATTGGCTGATGAAGATGTCGAAATTGGCGGAAAAGAGGAACGATCTGGCGAAGGTGGCATACAAAATGATTTCGCTTACAACAACAATGTCAACAATGCACACATCAAGATCCGGATGGGTATAACCATGAAAAATAGCATCGTTATCAATTTTCCATTTTTTTTAACGACACTATATTAAAATGTTATTTTGCTACGAATATTTTCAGCATTCCTACGAAAAGTTTATGGTCTGCTGAGCATTCAGCTGCTTATGACAGTTATCGTTTCCGCTGCCTTCATGTCCTGCGATTCGATCAAACTTTTTGTTCAACAAAAGTAAGAATACTAAAATATTAATAAGGCCAAATAATTCGTTCGTACCAACTGGATTCTTGTATCCCTCCGGTGGTCTCCAATAAAATATTTTTGCAATGGAAATTAAAACAATCTGAAACATGCCATAGTGAATTTTGTTGGAATAACTCAGAGAATTTTTCTCTGAGGAAAATCTAATGTACAATATTTGCAGCGATTGGACCGTCGGCGTGTCATTTATTTTGACTATGGGAATTCTCGTAGCTCTACACTTCAAAAGACGGGAACATCCCGTTAATTTGATCCTTCTTGGTGCATTTGTAAGTTTCTTATCCGTTGTCTCTATGCATTTAACAAAAACCTGGATTTTGCTTGGTCCTTATTGAATTGTTAGGGAATCTCAAGCAGCTTGGCGCCGAGTCTTAAAATTAAAAAATGAAATTCAACAACATTAAAGATCAAATTGCAGAATCTCACAAAAATTTGCTGTTTGTTTTGGTATCAGTACAAATAGAAAAATTGTTTCAGGAAACTCCTGCATTTTTTTGGCCCGTTTTTTGTAAATTTGAAAACACAGACCATCTAATAATTTCAGATGTTTACAGGAAAATTATAATTTCCTATATAAATTCCCTGTAAAATAGCAGATCTCAGAAAAATTCGGGAGATCGATCATTTTGTCCGGTTAGGCGTGTGGCCGGCAAAAAGCTGAAGAGCGCATGCACGTTTTCCTCGGAATTATTGAAATTTTGAGAAAAATTGAGGTCACACCGTATTTTATGAATGTTTTTGCTTTCAGACTTTAATTCAATCGTACACGATTGGAATAGTAGTGTCGATGTACGATACAGCCGTGGTCCTTGAGGCGCTGTTTATAACTTTGATCGTAGTTTGCGGCTTGACCGCGTTTACTTTCCAGACGAAACGCGATTTTTCATTCCTTGGATTTGGGTGAGTCAGATCGAGCTGCAGCTCGAATAAAAATAATAAAGGAAGGGTTATTGATGTTTTTATTTTTTGTAGATTGTTTGCCGGATTGTGCGGACTGCTGGTCGGTGGCTTTATTCAAATCTTCGTACAGAGCACGGTTTTGGAACTGTTTATCGGTATCGCCGGTGCCGTCCTCTTCTCTATCTTTATAATTTTCGACACGCAATTACTGATGCACACGTTATCACCGGAGGAATATATCCTCGCGACGATCAACATTTACCTCGACATAATTAATTTGTTTTTACACATTTTACGAGTTCTGGCGGCTGCTTCGAGGCAATAAATTTTCCCCGTTCCTCGCCTTTCCAATCATTTTTTCCTCCAAGTTTAACCCTTCGAGTGCATACTGGGTCCTTTCGGCCCCAAGAATTTTCTATTCCCGATTGTTTGGCATTTAATGTTCTTTTTAGTCGAAAAATAAATTTAAGGCCATAAAATATCGATAATTTACTACACAAAGTCTCTACAATAAAAAAAAACGGAAAATGCATATTTACCGAAATACAACGGCTAGAAAAACGCCTTGGGTCTGATCGACCTAATAAGCACTTATAGAATGTGTGCACTCGAAGGGTTAAACTAATGCGGGTCGTTGTGCAAAATAACTATGAAGACAGTGATAATAAATGCCAACAGTATTTGTTTCAATTTTTTTGTGGTTTTTTTCACGTTTTTATTTGTAAACATGTGACAGACACCAGACATTTACGAGCTTTCCATGGCGGCTGTAGTTTCCTCGGTATACTTGCCCTTGTCCTTGCCCAACGCAGCGAGACGACCCTTGCTACGTCTGTCGATGATCTTCTTACGGTCCTTGTCCATCTTCAGTTTAACGATGACGGTCTGGAAAAGACGTGACAGAAAAAAATTCGATCAGCAAAAACAGCTTTTCAAGAGATTCTAGAAATGTTAATTCTATAGAAAGCTCAGAGCCATTTTTCTGCAGCAATCAGACGGAGATCAACGAGTCGTCTCGATACCAGGAAAACCCTGACAAAGATTCAACAAGTTTCACTCGTTATTCCGACTCTTCGTGAATGGTTTGGTTCATCATGTTGAAATTTATTTTTCTCTACTAGGATTTTTCGAATGATTCTCAAGTTTGCATCGTTGGAATCCACAACGGATTTCATTATTCTTTTCCTTTTGTTGTATCCGTCTATAATAATTATATGCAAATGAAAAACTTAATGAAGAATTGAGGCGATTCCGAAAATTGAAAAAAAAAATGTGAATCGATAAAACTTTCTTTGTTGGACTCCAACGATTCGAATTTTAATATCGTATTCCTTGAAATCTCAATAGAAACATGCATAGAATTGTAATTTAACAAAATATTAAATTGTATAGAAAATATTTATAATTTCATCGACGTTATTATGGAATAAATAAAAATATTTCCTTCGTGCTAGATCAACGTTTCGCTATAATGCCATCAAAATAATTAATCACCTTGGAAGGATCGATGCCGACGTAAACGCTCGCGCTGTTGGCTTTCTCTCTCTGGATCCTTTCGATGTATATCACGAATTTCTTCCTATACACCTGGATTACCTTGCCCACTTGCTGACCTTTGTAATGTCCTCTTACCACCTGTTGATCATCCAATTCTATAATCAGTCTTAATTTTTTTCCCCAAGTCATTTTTATCGACTTTAAAATTATGCAATGATTCGGGCTCTCTCATTTTAATTTTTTTTTTCAAAAATGTTGAAAGCGTGCGATTCAGAGGGAACAAGTCGATTCAGAATAGTTTTGATATGAATTTTCATCTCGCAAGTTTTTTATATTTATCAAAAAAGCAGCTGGTAAGTATATAAAATTTTATGTTCTAAAGTGTGAAGCAGACTCAGTCCCATGGCTGTTTAGAAAATAAATCGGAAAAACGTAAGGATTAAGTTTGGGCGCGGATAGAAACTTGAACTGACGCCGCAGCTCCACACGCTACATAGTTGGAAGGTACAGGCAAAAGGTGCATTATTTTGAATGAAATTGATTCAAGATCAGAAACTTGTGAGATTCGTTGGAAAATATATATTTTCTCAAGCTCCATGTGGAATTTGCAAATTTCTAGTGATAATTCGTGATTTTGGTAACGAGAAATTTCGCGAGAAGGAGGAAAGTTCGTAAGAGAGCCTGATAGTAATTTATGAATAAAGCGATACGAAATAATGATTTGGGAGAGACACGGAACGATTGATGAAAGGAAGGAGAAAATATATCGTACCTGTACTTCATCGTCTTTACGGATGGGCATGGAACGCACGTTGTACTTGAGGCGAAGCTCTTTGGAGAGTGGAGCGGACATTAAACGTCTTCTAATGTGAGAAGGTGCGGTAAAATGCCTCTTGCGGTTTTTCCTCCTCGAGAAGGAAACCAATTTGTTGAACTTCATTTTGCTGTCTCGTCTCCTGTGGAAGAATTTCTACGATTAATGGAAAGAATGACGGTCGATGAAAGGTTACGCGGTATGCTTGAGCGTCGTGTATCGCTCGTCGACAACGGGTATGGTTGACACATTGAAAAACTCGATTATAAACAAAAATGATTTGTTAGAACGAAAATATTGTTGTTAGCAATAAAGTTGGTATCCGAGCTTTAATTATTTTTCGTCAATTGGATGTATTTCGGCACAGATTTACGCGGATTAATAGGATTCTCGCGAGAGCAACTCACCGATGATGGGAGATACAACCGCAAGGGAAACCGGAAGAATTATTAAAAGTTGTGCAGTGTATAATGTGGAGGAGAGCGCCATGGAAGGATAAGCGGCGTGCGTTGTAAACAAGTAGATACGGAAGAGATCGATTTTCAACGTGTGTTTGCATTTCTCCTAGGTGGCGTTAAACGTGAATTCCACCGTGTATATGTCACAATTTGTCCTTGGGCGAGCCCACTCCGTCACTATTGTTGACAGTTCGCTTATGAAAACGTTCCGTTTTAGCAAAGGCTGTACACACAAATAATTGACGCAGTTGACCTTGAGCTTCGTTGAATGAGCAGCTCCCCACGTAAAAGACGTAATTTCTCTGGCGCTCAATAATCCGCAGTTCGAATGAAGCTTTTCCTGAAACGCCGAACAAAATTTTCATTACACGGGCATCGACGGATATTCGAGCGATATTCTTCCCTTGCCTGTGTTTCACGATCAAATATTACGAACAACTTACGCCAATAGATTTACAGGAACGAAACTTTCGTAATATTTTTCATAAAAACGAGATGAGAGATAATGCGCTTATCTCCGTCGGTAACTTATCGGTAAAGCATCAAGTGTCAACAGCCGTCCGAATTCCCGCAAAGATATGACTCGTAGCGCGCTCTTTTGCACATCTCGTAAGTAATTTGACAAGTAAAAAAAAAAACATCAACAATCGGGAGCTCAGCTGTAGCTGAGTACTACTTGCTTGTTTTTATTGTGCGCAGCGCGGCCATATTGTTGTAATCGTTTCTACGCGTTTGACTTATCAAGCCTTTCCAACTTTTTATTTTATTCACGGACTGGATTTGCTTGCAATTAATAGAGCGCAAGTGCGGCAAAAAGTGGGATAGCACGCGAGCGACGTAGCGAGAGATATATAGAGAAACAGAGAGCGAGAGAGAGAGAACTAAAAGTCAAACATAGTATTCTTGCGTACTCCGTTTCTAATAGCAGCCATGGGTTCAGATAGTGCCACAATGAGGAAATCAACAATGTGCAGAAAAAGCAAGGTAAACATACGTCGTTACGAAATACTCAAACAAGATTCATACGTACATCCCTGACGAACGTAATTCATACACGACAAATCAGTCTCATCGAAAACCAAATCCTACCCAGAATTTATTTTTTCAGATCAGTAGAATGGTGAAAGGGTCCAACTCCTAGAGGGCGGGTATCCACGATATCTTACTCTGCTTTCTGGAGATAATACACTTTTCGTATAAAATATCACATTACTCGCACATACGCATATATATATTAAATTATATACACATATATATACAAAAACCATCCGGACGGACACGCATCCACAAAAATTCTCTTTTCCGCATTGACAATCATAAAAAATAAACAACTCTAAGAATCTTGCACTCATCCAATGAATATGGGCTCGTCCAGAGGAGATGATCGCTGCCTCGGCACTGGTATATCTTTGCCGCAATGGATGAAAAGCCGAGGGGACACCAGGTAGAGATTTTGTATTGATATGAAAAAAATCAACAAGTGCTTCCTCGCGGCGCGTCTGTGACGCGAATTCCAAATTGCGCGCGCTTATTTCGCGTCGTTCAAATCGTCATTACGATGTCCCAACTTGTTTGTTATTAATAGAGTACAGTCTCAGCTGAAAGTAATGAACTAGAGATCGTTCAGTCATGATCAAAGATAAAGCAAGGCGAGACTGACGAGAGATCGAGCTCTTATCGCGCACGCAATTAAATCGCAATTCCACGAGTTTAAATATCCATTTTTACTCGAAGAAGATAAGTTCACGTCTCCGTGTTTTGCAGGTACGATTTTGATCCAACTTCGTTCAGCCCACCGTCGCACGACGATAATTTCTTCTGCATAAGATACCCGGCCAAATCGTCCAACGAAAAAACCAACGATAATACGGCCACGGCCAGCGGCCAAGAAGGCTATAGACGCATCAGCCAGGTATTGAACGCAAATACTAACTCCAACGATATCGTCGTACAAGCCAACTCTTCGTCATCCTCCAATTTATCCAACATCAAGGATTTCAAAAACATCGACTTCAGCAAACATCCATTACCATGCCAACCGTTCGTACCTGCTGCAGGTAAATAACCATTTCTGGCTCATTATTTCTCTCGGTTTTGTTCGTTTGCACCAATAAATCATTTCCTATCGCAATATAGAGACGTGCCCCTTTGAAAATTCCTTTTATCCCTAAAATTTGTTTGTCTCGTTTCTGGTCTGGAGATCACTGAAAAGCAAATATTTAAATTCGAATTTCTTGCCCAGAGTCGAAAGATTCTCGATGGCTCAAAATCAATAGTTCTTATCCAGCTGCAACTTCTACTTACGTGCTTCCGTTATGCGTCATGCTTCACGGATTTTCTCGGCTCAGCAATGAATAAATTTGTCTGCTTCGACAATTGGATGAAATATTGTTTTTTTTTCTTTTTTTTTTCTTTTTTTCAAGAGTTGATTGAAAAAATGCCGGAGAATTCACGACACGCCTTATTCAATATTTTACAGAGGTTGGAAATTCAACTCGCAAATCTTGCTACAAATTATAACATTTCACGTTGTTAAAGTTCGCATCATTGCAATGCAACGTTTTCGAATTACATGCAACGTTGTTTGACGTTGTTTGAAGATACTTTGCTTATTATTTCTTGCAATTCCAAGACTAAATTTACGATAAAAATTGTGAGGACGGATCTCAGGAAAATTGAGCAAATTCCGCCTTACACGTCCAATGGACTGGCGAGCATAGAGAAGCTCTGTACCCGCAGCAAAAATGCGACCTTAAAGGTCAAGTCGTGCTTCTCGCACGTGAACAGCTCTTAAGTTTTTTTCGACACTCATGTCAACGTTCTTTTGTATTATTCGGTCAAGTACGGAACGATCCCGTGGTGTTTCTTGAAGGTCAAATTGGAACGAATTTTTTAGTTGGGAATAGCCGAAGAAATTAAATTTTTTTCAATCATCACGAATAGAATATTGAAATTTAGGAAAATCGAACTAAAAAGTGTAGCTGATCGTAGAACTCTTCGTAGAGCTCAGAGAAAAAATTGATCGGTAAATATTGTGCTGATTGATTTTTGCAGGAGGGAAAGAAGCCAATCCGTCAGCATTTGGCTCGGGCACTAAAACGAAAATCGCCAAATCCCAGGGAACCGACGACGGTTTTCACGGTGAGCCGGCTCTCTGCGGAAAATCAATAGTTCACGTCGCTAATCGCATGATGTCAAAGAAAGTTGCAAAATTCGATACAGTGGACGAATCGGCGGAGGGTTTTAAAAGCAATTTGACAATGGAGGAGCAGCGAAACGCGAAGCAACTGTTACGAAGAGGGAGCAAATCTTTGCCGGTTACGCCGATAGCATCGCCAACTTCGACGCCAGATACATCGCCGAAATCTCGACGACGATTAAACACAAACAGATATTTCACCGGGACGTTCGACCGCGACAATAAGTACCAAACCGGCTGGTTACTCTCCAGTATTCTCAGCCAATCTCGAGAATTCGGAATCGGCACAAGTCACAGAATCCAAGAAGTTGACGAGGATGAAGCCCCCTCGCTCGACGCTGTACCCTCCAAATTCTTGAGCCGTAAAAAATCAATTTCCTCTCAGAATCTCTCGTACCTTGGCAAAAGCGAGGAACCGCGTCAACTGTCGCAGCAACTGCAGCACCAACCACAACAACAACAACAACAACGAGATGATGATTCGAAAAAAGAATCGGGCACCTACACCAATGTTTTTAAAGCAAAACCGTCGGAACTTCGGGAAATGAATTTTTGGTGCCCGACCTCGATGTAATATCTCAAGTTTTTATCCCGCCCTGAGCAATACGTATTATGTATTTTTATTCGATCCAATAATCAATTCTATATCCACAGCAGAGACTAATTGAACGCGTATAAAAGCTTCGATTGTATTTGAAACTTGACATAAAACTAATGTCGTCTGTATGATTTTTCATTCACCATTGTCTTTTTCTTTATTTCACTCTCGGTCACATCCGAGCCCGATCCTCAATGCCGCGATTCTAATGCAATATATCGAGTTTCTCCATTGCAACTCGAGACTAATTTGCGTCATGCGGAATAATAATGAAAGAAAGGTAAGGGACGGTCTCTGGTGATGTTGGCGCGAAACGGGAGACGCAGAAAAATTGGAAACCAGAGGCAGAGGGTAACTCTAGCCGCGTCTAACAATTCTAAAAAATCAGTTTACACGTTATTATAAATGATCGAGCCCCCTCGAAAGGGCACCTGATGCAATTTATACTCCCATTCCCATGGATTCGTTCGTATAAATAAGCCCTCGGTCCAATTGTTCAAATCATTCGACTCGCATCTCGCCTTCGAATAACTACTGCACATCAACGTTCTGCCAACAGGAGTTTTAATCACAAAATCGCCATGTTCAAGGTAAGAGCAAAACTGATAGAAAATGACAAAAGGAAACGTGCTCAAAATATTTCTATGTTTTTCTTCCTTTTTTTTTTTGTAGTTTATCGTTCTTTGCGGATGTTTGATGGCGGTCGCCAATGCTGGGATAATCAGCGGAGGACTCTTGACGAGTGTTCCAGTCGCTGCTGTTCAACCAACCCTGGTTCTTCGTCCGTCCATCAATACAGCTTCATCCTCTTCCAACATTGTTCGAGGAATTGGTATGTGTTTTTTTTCCGCAAATAACAACTATTTTTATTTTCATTGTCACATACTAAAAGTACTTTTTTATGGCGTTATCTAATGTCGTTTTGTTCTCGATGAGCAACTTTTTAAACCCTTTGAGTGCACACTGGGTCGTTCTGACCCGAACAATTCTCTGTCACCAATTGTTTGGCATTTCATGACGACGAATGGTTTGGCATTTAATTTTCGTTTTCGTCAAACAATGAATTTTGAGCCAAACAATATGGATAATTTACTACAAAAAACGTCTCTAGAACAAAAAAAAAGAAATGCATATTTATTGGAATTTTGATAAAAGACTTTTGGGTCAGATTGACCCAATATGCACTTAAACAGCTGTGCACTTGAAGGATTAATTTGGATAAAAAGTAAACAGAAATTCTAATCTTTTCTGGCGTAGGTCCCTTGGAAACTACCATCCTTGGAGGAAGAGCTTTGTTCCAAGGACAACAAGGATTAACTACTCTTCTTGCACCATCCGATCTCACTGGAACCTTGAACGCCTACGGACCCAATGCAGGTAGACCGATTCTTGGAATTTGGTGAATTGCAAAGATGTAAAAATTTGTTGGTACCGAGTGTTTCCCACGATTCGCGATTTATTGTGTCACAGAATGTTTAATTTACGTAAAATGGTAAAATTATATTTCATCGGAAAATAAAATACGAATAATATGAAAAAAGTTCCTTTTATTATCAACTTCGGAATGTAGTTTACAAAATGAAAATTCGTTTCTCATAATAAAAAAAAAAAGCAATTTTGAAAAGAAGTTTTTCGTAAATGAAAAACGATTCTCCGCTTTTTTGCAAAAGCGATTAAATAAGTACACGAATTACGAATAAATAAAGTTCAGAGCAACAAAAGTTCGAACACGTACAACAATAAGGCGACGACGTTATTGAGAATCTTCCAGTGGCTCATTTCTAGTTATCGTAAATAATTAAATGTTTCTTTAGGAAGGTAAGATAATGAAATATTTATTTTTTTCCTTCAACATCCATACGGACGACATTCATAGCAGTTATTTGAAAAAATACATATCCAGATTATATACAAAAAAGTACGCTTCTCAGTAGAAAATTGAACCGGGCACATGCGTACAAAATTCATTTATCGCGGAGCACACGCTTAATAGTGTTTTATCCATTTGTACGATCCGTAATATATAAAGTCATTTCGTTTCGCCATTTCATCAGCTTCTCGCGGTCCACGTGACGAATATCTACAAAAACGACATTTTCTCATTAAAATTTATCAGTTTATTTTTGTTCTTGTTCCTAATAACGTTGCAAATAATTGGGAGCAGTGCGAATGAAAAATTTTCAAGTGACCAATCGTGCGTAATTGAATTGCTAAGAAATATTTCGTTGCTCAGTGAGCTCAAGTGAAACAATGGGAAAATAATGCACCAAACACTGCAGCGTGGATAAGTCGGGAGGAGCAAAATTGATTGAGTATTTGTTTTGAACCGTTTAAAGAATAGAAAAGCATGGAATAATTAGGAGCGTTTATTGTTTTACTAACTCGTAAGGGATCGGTTGAATTTTTTCTTTCTCTATACGATGTAGAAGCGGCGTGAAAATTCTCCAGGCCTCGGACAATTCATCGCTGCGAACGAAGTGCATCTGTGAGCCACAGAATACATCGAGGATCAATCTCTCGTAAGCGTCAGGTAGTTTCAAGTCCTAAAAAAAAATCGAGAATCATTAATACGAAGGAAAAATTTACGCGATAAGAAAAAAAAACGATTTTCGTTAAAATATAACGATATAACAATTAATTGAAAATCGTTTTACTTTGTAACGAGAGCTGTAAGTCAAATCGAGCTCCGTCTCTTCCATGTCGAACGTAATACCAGGCGATTTTGTCATCATTTTCACGTACAATGCTTCGCCCGGTTGGACACGAATTACCAACTCGTTTCTTTTCACTTTCCCTTCGAAAATATCGCCTGATACATCACGATATTGAATTCTTACTTCCGCTTTGCGCTCGTTCAAGGCTGTTCGTGCATAAAGTCAATAATTATGGAGGCAGGATAAAAAATAAACTAAGCACACGTCACAAGGTTATTCAGAGCTGATTCCACACAAAAATTTTCAGACTTTGTGTTTTTAATGTTTTTTGTAACTTTCGGATAGCGTAACATAATTTTTTTTTAACCTTTGAACGTCTCAATTGTCCTGTTAACGACGATTTACTTTTTTCGTCTTTCATTCTTGCGAACTATTTTTCATATTCAACCAAGTCTCGAAAACAAATTCAAAAAGACGATCGCATGAAAAACAAAAAGCACATGCACATCAAAATGTTTTTCATGCTGTAAAAAATTGTCGTTGCTTAATTTTCATTCCCTTCACAAAGTAGAATCGATAATATTTTCAATGAATTTTGGATTCTATGAATCTTGCAAATTCTTCAGTGTCATTGATCGCCAGGATTATAGAATTTCAGGCCAAGGTCATGCCAACAACGGCACGATAAGTGCGAGACAGAGCAAATTTCTGCAGCCAAATTCTCATGCATTTTTCGACCAGTCGTCAAAGCGAGACGTTCAGCCAGTTTCCCGTTCAGAATATTTACAAAAATGAGCTACACCTTTTTTTCTCTTTCGAACAGACGAAAAGTATTGGAAAATTCAAGTTTTCAAAAGTCTAGGGTCATTGCTAACGGATCAGTAGCCTTAAGGTGATGGAGCAGTTGCTTTCTCGCCACGTGAGTGCGAGAGAGATAGCTGCAATTTTCGAAATTCAATATTTTCGATACGGTTCTACTAATAAAAAAAAGCCCATGTCAGCGGATTTTTGCCATCGTCCCGCGTCCGCTGACAGAGCCTTTTTCTGATTAGTCAAACGACAACGGTGAATTTTCATTTCGAAAATTCGAGGTGACTGCTCCTTCACCTTAAGGCGATCGATCAGTTGCCTTAGTGCCCGGCAGTTCGAAATGGAAACAAGATAAACGGTTTTCTCGGACATTTTTGAAATTTCGAGAAAAAGTACAGTTGCACCTTTTTTTTCTCGTGAATAGAGAAAATCGTGGAACTTGGATTTTCCTTCAAATATCAAAATGTTTCGAAAAAAAGAGAAGCAGGATTTTTTCGATCTGCAACTGGCAAATCGTGTTGAAGGGAAATTTTACCTTTTCCACATTTGAGAATAAACGGGACCCCGTCCCAACGTTCATTCTTGATCTTGACGACAGCTTGGGCAAAAGTTGGAGTATTAGAGTTGGATGGAACAGTTTGGTCGTCGAGATAACCCAATTGAGCTTCGGGGTCTTTTGCGTTTGGATTGCCAACATATTGCCCGAGTACAACATCGTCCAGGTCTATCGTACTGATGCACTTGAGAGCTTTGACTTTTTCGTTTCTGTGAATGTGAATTTTTAGTGAAAAACTTTGTTCTGAAAAGACTATGAGGAAAAGTTTCAAAACTCTGAATTACGTCAACGAATTAAAAGGAATTGCCGTTCAAGAAATTCCTAGCAACTAAAAGAAATTCTGAAAATTATTTTTTCCACCGGAATTTACGAATAAATTGCAATTTATTGTGAAACGCAGTTTCTCTGCGTTCCATTTCAAAAAAAGATTTGAAATTGAAATTTCAACGATAAAAAAAAATTTGCCGGCCACGATAAACGTTTTGAAAATCATCGAACAAGAAAAATCACCTTATGTCGTCTGGATTACAAGATACTGGTTTTTCCATGGCAACGAGAGCGAGGATTTGCAAAAGATGATTTTGCATAACGTCTCTGATGATGCCAAACTCGTCAAAATATCCGCCTCTACCGCCCGTGCCAAAAGGCTCTTTAAAAGTTATCAGTACCGAAGCAATATTGTCCCTGTTCCACGTTGGACCAAAAATCCTGTTCCCAAATCTCAGTGTCATCAAATTTTGAACCATTTCCTTTCCCAAATAGTGATCAATTCGATATATTTGTTCCTCGCTGAAAAGACTAGCGAGATGTGTCGATAACTGCTCCGAAGTCCGTGCGTCACGTCCAAATGGTTTTTCGATTATAACTCTTGTCCATCCTCTGAAATATACAATTCCATTAACTTATCGATCAATTATCAGAATCTAGAATCAACGAATATGCTTTCGATCTGCTCCACAACGACTTCGGCCCAAAATTATCCCGTTTTTCAATTTTCATCATAACTCAATATTTCAACAAAAAGATGCAAATACACACGGAAACAAACTCGAAAAATTGCCACACCAAAAAGAATCACGAGACGACAAATGACGAGACGATCTTAAATTTTGGGAAATTTTCATGGTGCGGAATGTAAACTTTTATCAAAATGAGAAAAAATGAAAAAAAAAAATCGTTTTCATTTCAATAAAAATTGACATTCCGGGACTAAAATTTTGTGCACGTTTTTCTATGAAATTCTTGATTCCCGATAAAAATTGAAAGTGTTACAATTTCTTCTCTGAGGAAAAGTAAACAACGCGTTACTTTGATTTTCCTTCAAAAGCCAAGTCTCTACGAATAAAACTCGTGGCAGAATTTCACAGTGATAGATCGCGTCAATGTAAAAATATTTCAGTTTAAAAAGTACACTCCTGAGTGAAGAAAATTGAAAAAAAATGAAGGAAAAGTCCCACACAACTGAAATTAAGTTCATGCTCTACCTCCTCATTTAATATTCATCCCTTAAATAATATTTAAACGAAGAAAAAAGTACAAGTACAAACTTTTGGCCCATACAAGAAGAGCGTATGTGCACGGTGACCGGTTCAAAGACACTGGGTGGAAGGGCGAGATAAAACAATCGATTGGCAGAAACTCCATTTTCCTGCATTTTGAGTTGGTTGTCAAGTTTAACGAAATCCTCCTTGGAATCGTAATTACCGCTTGTATAATGATTGAGTTTCCAGAACTCTTCATATTTGCTTTCTTGTCCAGGTTTCAATTTCATCCAAGGATCGCATTTCTGGCGCAACTCGTTAATTGTCATTTTACTTCGTGCATAGCCAAAGAAAGTTGTAGTCTTTGGTAATAAATTGTCCCTGAAGAGCCACCACAATGTAGGATAAATTTTCTTCTTGGCAAGGTCACCCTGTGGATCGAGGTTCGATTATTCAGAGTGATTCTCAAAGCAGATCATTGCGGAGATTGCTTGGGGCAATTTTAGCATAAGCCTCACTTACTGACGCCCCTAGGGTAACGAACACGTGAGGTATGTCGCCGTCGTAGTGATGACCTTCCATCTGATGCATTTCCTTGGAGCGCAGCGATTCCCTGATAAGAATCAAGCTCTCCTCGGTCGAGGCTCCTGCGAATAGTCACGTGATTAATCGTACAAAATAATTGCCTCATTATTATTTTTTTCGACGATTATAAAAAACTATTAAAAATAATTTCGATTAAGAGCAGGGATACAAATTCGCTTTGAAATGTTTTTAAAATTAAGGAGGGTGGCTACACACAACAATGTTGCCATGTTAAAAGCATAGGAAAATTCTAAATGATTAGAATTTAGATTCTTTAGTATTAAATATGAAAATACAAATTTTTTAAGATTTTTCTTCTACATAGTTTTTCGAGTAATTCAACAGTAGAGTTTACATGCATAAGCATAGGATTCAGATATATATAGGTCTATCTTTTGCATATTGTAAACTGCAATAATTCGACAACTATGTAGACGAAAAATTTGAAAAAAATTGTGTCATCGTATTTGATGCTAAAGAATGTTTTCATCAAATTTAATTAAATTCTTATCATATTGTCGTATGTAGCCAACCTCCTTAAATAAAACCAACTTCATCGACGAAAAGCATTGAAAACTGTAGTAAAACAAATTTCGACCATTTGACTTTTGCAAATTAACTGAAAATCTGGCTCAATGACAAGAGGCTGGAAAATTTTTAAGAAGAACCAATAAAATGTAATTTCCTATTCTTAGATAAGCGGATCTTGGCACTAACTAGCGAAAGTAACAAAAGTTATTAAAATCGAATTATAATGTAGTTTGTCCGCTGATCTTTTTTTTTTTCTTCATTTTTTTCAAATCACACGTCAGCCGAATCAAATTGCCATTCCATTTTTTTGCTGACTCAGTGCTCTTTCCATGATTTGATAAATAGAAGCGCCAACCATGGAGCACGTAGAAAAATATACATAATCAAAATACAAACAAGACAAATTGACTTTAAATTCGAAAAGACTCAAAACTTTAAAGCCTGGCGTAAAATTCGAAAAATGCATGAAATTAACGCAAAAGAGCGAACTGCCGTCCCAGATATATTTCGATCTTCAGGTTCACAAAAAAAAAATGAGAAACTGAGAAAATTCGAAAAAAAACAACACGTCATGATAAACATCGATAAAATCGTAGCAAATTCCGAAAGAAATAGATTTTTTGAGCAAAATCATTTTTAATTTGAAATCATTCCACAGAAATGTTTAAGGATCGATATTATTATTATTATTATTATTATTATTAAAAATCAGTGCTGTCAAAATCGCGAGGACTGCATTTTATTTTCTATATTCTTCGATCGTGTAGAAAATACTCAAACACTCACTGTCCATTGTTGTTTTGTTTAATTACAATAATTCGGATAATCAATAATTAAGGTGCTTGAATTTTGTGTTTATATTTCGGAGCGCGACGCGTGAGCTCGGGCGAGCGATGTCGATCGTTAGTGAATCGATACCGCACTGAGCGTCTCATGAATCGTTGAGAGAAGATTGACTCGGGGAAGGACTAAACTAAAACTACTAACTACTGCTTTTGTCCATGTGAATACGCGGCATATAATCTTCCGTTATTTACTACAAAGTACATAAAGGTATATTTATAATTCTTATATCTCCAGGTATGGCTACGAATCGTCGTATGTTCGTATTGAGTGCACGCCATTACGATAAATACGTATAGTAGCTGTGCCCACGGCTTCGCCAGCGGCTAGAAATCTCGTTGTACGAGCAAAACCGTCATGTTGATATCGATAATGAAGCAATTTATTGAAATTTCGTTACTCGAAACGGATAATCGTTGAATTTTTGCAGCAGGTTACGAAAATTCAACTTTTTTTTTCTATTCGCGTTTGGAAGCCTAAGCGGTCGTTGTTTTTGAATTTTTTCAAAGTTGGTATCTTTTTTTTTATTTAGGATCTCTAAACAATTATGTTATGGGAAAATTTGTTTTTTGTACGTTGGTTTGTATTTTCTTTTTCGTTGCCGTTCGGCGTATTTGAAATGTTTTCGATTATTTTTTCAATATTCCATATTCTATGCGTATGAAAATGGTGAATTATGAATGGATAGGTAAATATTTACAATGAAGTTGGTATCTCGCGGTTTGCATTCGCATCTACATTTTCCAATTACGTCGAATTTTCAAACTTGGACAAAGTACGAAATTTTTCATTTTTTTTATTGGCAATTATGTAAAAAATTATCGATCGTTATGCTTTCGGGTTTATTCTCAATCGCGAGCGTTTTTCCTGTCAAATTCGTCATCGACACGTTGTAGTAGAGATTCGGTCATATCTCTATACCTATATAAACGTAGATCGTACGAGCGATGCTCGTCGCTTCCAGTTCGTGGAAAATAATTCTAAATTGTTCCCGGTACTCGAGCGAATTATAATTTTCCATACATTTTTTTTAAAACCACAAATTTTATGGATCGAATCCGAGTTTCGGAATAAATACACATTGAAACTCGGGATCGAAATCTCAAATACGAAAATTGAAAAATGATGAATATGGAGAATGGGATGTGACCCTATCAGCTAGGTAATGAAGAACATGCGGAAGTTGAACGAAAACACCAACTACTTCGGTTCCATATATATATATATATATATATACATATATATATATACAGAGACGCGTTAAGTTAGTGGTGGTGTGGCGTGATACACGCTGACATAACGAAAAAGCGCGATTAGTGGTGACCTTGATGGACAAGTTGAACGGAATATACGTATACATTTTTTTCTATACATTTGTCTCGCATGTTTTCCCTCTTTTTTTGCTTATTCTTCTGCATTTCATTGCGACACACGATAGGTGTGCATTTTTTTTTGTTCTACGCGTCATATACACAGTTACATTCAGCAGCGCGTAGTCCTCGAGATTTTAACGATTTTTTCCTCTATTTATCATTGCATGTTGTGATTTTATCGACGACTAGGTATTATCGTCGACTTTTCTTTCGTATTTTGTCGGTAGAAACAAAAAAACTTACGTCGGTGGTTGTTGGCCATTGTTAAATCTCGTCAACTTTTTTATCGGACGGTTGAAGGATCGGCGTAAAAGCCACACACAGCTGAGTTTTCGGTGAAGCCTTCTTTCTCCCTCTCGATACTCCCGTTCATCTGCTGACTGTGGCGGCAGCACTGTTCAATCGATTTTATGTGCTTTTTCTTCGCTATCGCTCGTTTCGATACATTTTTGTCAGGAAAAAAGAAAATCTGTTTATGTGCGTCGATACTCGACGGATCATCATTGCATAATAGGAAAAGTTGATGATTCACCGATTTTTATCTGATAATAATATATGCCATGAAGAATCTTGCCCATTCGATACACGCAATTAAAAGTCAATTGAAATTACATTCCCAGCCGGCGGTTTTTAAGAAGTTGAAAATCGAGAAAATTTGATGCGTACATAACATTCGACTCGACAAACCCATTTCAACCAACTAATTAGACGCGGCTAATCAAAAATGGAAATCAAAGCAAACCGAAAACAGGAAATATAGCTTCCTCTCTAGAAATCAAAATCTTCGATATTTAACGATTTCATACGCTGTTTTCCTGCTTGAATTTTACAAGGAAAACAAAAAATTTTAAATACGAAGTCGTAAACCGATCAAATAATCGGTTCAAGCATTTTAACCACAAAAACGATAAAATCTTGTCATTCGATTGGTAATGACGACGAGAAAATAGTGTCGAAATAAAAATATTCTTTCTATACATATAGTTCTCAATCTTCCTCGATCGTTTAACGTATTACTATCACAAAACGACTTTATTTAGGATTCTTTCAAAATTTTGTGTAAACATTTTTGACATCAAAACTAACAGTTCTCTCCTCTGAAGAAAAATTTTCTGACGTTTAGAATCTGAGATATTTAATTTCCAATTTTTTAATTTTCCCATCTAAACGCGTGTAAATTGAAGTCACGTTTCGTTAAAAACGTTGCAATAAAAAAACAAAAGAAACGCGTTTTCAATTTACACGCGTTTAGATAAGAAACATAAAAAATTAAATATCTCAAAATCTAAACGTCAGAAAATTTTTCTTCATAGGAGAAAACTTTTAGTTTTGATGCCAGGAACGTTTATGCAAAATTTTGAAAGAACCCTAAATAAAGTCGTTTCGTGATAGTAATACCTTAACCAAGAATTTGATTGTTTTTATTTATTTGTTTCGAATTATGAAAACATTTTGAATTATATATAGCGATTGTTCTTTAGAGAAGAAATTCTGTGAAGTTTTATTTTCTATGGCAGTGACCGGGTTGAGGATAATTTCATATTCTCGCCAATCGTTTCTTCTTTGATTTATAGAAAAGACAAGTCTTTGGATAATTTATAGGAAAGGAAAGAATTATATTCTAGTCTTCGACGCTGTGCAATGATGAAATAAAATGGCAGTACAAATTTGTTGGGTAACAAAAGTCTGTCAAACGGAAAATACACGCAGGAAATGACACTCGCATCAATGTTTTTATTCCGCAATCAGAAAGCGAAACTTTCGGTCCCTTCACAAGAAATCATAAAATAAGTAACCTGGAGCGATCGTTCTAAAATTTTCGAGCGTTATTAATTCCCCAACACTATTCGTTCTGACTGGAAAGAACAAAATTCTCAGCTCACTTTCTGTCATAATTCTCCATAAGCTATACGAGTGTCTCTCGGACGCTCAGGAGAATGGTGTGGGGGAATTGAGTTTTAGGAATTTGCAGCTAGCTCTCTCACACTCATCGCAGTCCTTTCGGTATCAACATCAAGGTAATCGACCAGTTGCATGTGTATAGGCGGCATAAATCTTGGGACACCTTTTATTCGATATGTCAAGAGAAATATGAGTTACTCGGTGTTTTTTTTTCGCCATAGAGAAGAAGGAGCAATTTTTGTTTTCTCTCGGAATATGAATTAAGGATATGTGTGCGAGACAAATGTGTATCATTCGTTATCTTTCTCGCACTCACGCAATCGCTTCAATTTGGTACGATATGTAAACACAATAGTGACTGGGGTGACTGGTCAACAGTAATTTAGTTGATAAGCAATTTTTCTATCCGTTCTACTGTCGGTAAGTTATTCGTTGAGCTTTCTTGTAGATTGACAAGCGTCATTCAGGAATCTATCACTTGCTCGGTCGGTAAAAATCCCCCTACACGTTTCGTTTTTGCAGCGTTTGGAGAGACTGAATATTTCAAGAGAAATATTAGTTACACGTTGTTCCCATTTCACCAGAGAAGAATATGTAACTTTTGTTTTTCTCAAAATATGAAGGATTCTGAGAAAAACGCGTATCTTCTTTTTGGTTATCTCTTTCGCACTGACGGAATTGCTAGATCACTTTAACGCTGTATAGAATATAGTGTAATTTTTAAAATATTTTTTTTTCTCCATCAGTCGCAATGACCAGATTGTGTTACCGACCGAGTCGTCGTCCAATTGGTCTCAATCGGTAAGCCCAACGTTCGACCGTACACTAGCGCCCTTTGTTTCGAAAATGTTGTTTCCTTGGCGCGTGGAGTACAAAGTCGTAAAGAAGCAGATGAAAAATTACTGTAACGTTTGTGATCTTTGATAACTGCTGTGCGATTCGTCTAGTTTTAAACTCTGAACTATCGAATAAAAGAAAATGACATTTTCGTTTGACGCGTTTCCATTCATAGACAAATGTACCACACATTTATTATCTTTGTACTGGGAGTCTCCCAAAAGATCAAAACTCTTTGACGCGATGAGACGAGACGCTATGAAAAATTTATTTCACAGATATTTTCGTACATACACGGAAAGGTATATGCATATAGGCTTTTATAGGAATTCTTTGAAAGGTACGTCTATTTTCAGTCACTAAAGCAATGCTCACTTGCATATCGATCGTCTACACTTTCAGAGTCAAATATAAAAACCAACGAAAAACGTATATACCGGAACTTTATATACCGAAAAGGATTCTCCTCTCCGCAAACTAACGAGAGTCGAGAGTCTTGCCTCTTAAAATCATGCATATATACGTATGTGTTTTCACTCCCGCGCATTGTGCGCGGGAGTGAAAAAATGCTGTATGACCTTACGTCACATTGGGAGAATGAATACAAGCAAGAAAAAACGTTGGAAGCTATGAAACGAAAAAGTGTATAGGTATGGCAAGGGTCAAGGTTAAACCAAAATGTGAAAATGGAACGTATGAGAATCTTCCGTCGTTCGAACTCACGACGTCCGCTGACGAGCGCTGTGTGTCGGAAGGTCAGCGAACTTTTCAACTATTCCCAATAACAAAAGAAAACGAAATTTTCGTTGCCGAAGCTCGGAATATTAAGCTGGTTCGCGATCTTGTCAATTTCCGTCAGAAATAATTATTTCAAATCGCAAGATTTATCGTTAATTTCGAGATTAAACAATCCAACGCTCTCTCCTAATGATACACATTTCTGCTTCCATTGTTCCCAAGAAAAGAACGGAAGATCTTCCATCACGCGAGCATAAATCTTTCCCCTTCAATTTAGTTTTTGACCGTTCAGAATATTACGCAGGGTTGTAGTAGAAAAATGTTAATATTTAAGGTGAAGAACGTAATTCAAGCGAGCTCAGTTCTGAAGCTTCAAAATTACCGAAATAATCGAAAAAATGTAAGTTTCGAGAACGAGTTACCCGAAAAGTAACGAGGCATCGCACCCGAAATCGCCAAGTCAAATGACCGAAATTTTAAATCAAAGATACATCCGCAAGTTTCTACATTGAAGGAAAAAAAAATTTATTGATAAACTGCTACCGAGTGTTGCTTCAAAATCAGAAATACTCGGGCCCGCCTTATTGTTTATCTTTGGCGTTGAGCTGCTGCTCTGGCTCTCGATAACCAATAGTTTCCTATTATCTCGTTGAGTGATTCAAAATTGTACTTGAAACTTCGACTTGTGTCCGATGCAAGATAAATAGTGTCTCAAGTATTTATTTCATATTTCTGAGGCCGTTATATATTTCTAACTTCGAAAACACATATTCGTATCGTTATTGGCCGAAAACTTCGTACACGACGAGAAATCCGAAACACAGTATTTCCCCTTTCCTTCGTTCGCTAGAATGCGAGCCAAATAAAAAGTTTCGATGCTCGTGGAATGAAAAAACTGAACCGTTGAATCAGAGTGTCATCATCCATTTCGCATATTTACACATCTAATAATCGTCATTATCGTGCGGATATCTTTTCGTGTATAAAACATAACCCCTCTATCATCGACAGAAGTTTCGATAGATTATGCATCCCAGTAAGATTATAGACGATAAGAGTCGTAGTTCCAATAGAGCCGAACATTTATGATTATTATCGGCAAATGTGTTCTTAGCAGACGCTGTTTGCTGCTCTTCGAATGTAATCTTGAAATAATGAGGCTATACGGGTAGAGTTTAATCGCGTTTACCAATTTTGTGTGTATATGCAAACATGATTTGACACTATGACCATTATTTCCTAACGTGATCACGCTTTCGTCTTACAAAGACACGTGGTATATACAAGATGCCTCAAAAATCACATGGCGAACTGCCCATAATCAACGGGGGGCATCGGAATAAAAAGATTCCATTAAACTTTTGGCGGATAACAAAAAATAACGGAAAAAATTCGTGAAAAATTTGACATTACGAAGGATTATTCAAAAATTACTAAATAACGATGAACTCAAAATTTGATATTGAAAATTTGATTAAAAAATTCTGAAAATTTAGCTTTCTGCATGAATTGACACACTGGGTCAATTCGACCCTTCATTCTGCTTATTTCTGCTGTGAGAAAATCATGAAATCTTCGACGACAAAGCATATTTGTCCTCGCAAGATTTCGTAACTCGCACATCAGATTCGAGTTTCAATTTATTTGTATCTCAACGACCATGTATCGAGCACGAAAAATGACATTTGACCCATAAACCTCGAGCTAGAATTTTGACGCGCAGCTTGTCAACTTGTCTTTATGATTTTGGTGTTGCAAAGAGATTGTTTTTGCTGTTGGTTCTTGAAACGTTTGTAGGTACGAGGAAAAAAACATCGTGGCAGGGACGCCTGTGCTCTTTTAAATTTTTCAAGTTGATAAAACGAGCACAAGCGCCTTTTGAGTATTTCTTGTAATCGTAGAAAATAAATTCAAAGTTTCCGTTGAAAATGATGAAAAAAACAAAGTGCTTCTTGACGTCTCCGTTGCGATAGCCATTTGTATTGTCCGTCAAATCACGTCGGAAAAGTAACTTCATAATTCGAATTTATCGAACAATATTAATGACTTTTTTAATTTCACAATCGTGATTCCTGCAACTCGGCGAAACTCATTCATATGGTTTGATAACTTGGACTTATCGAGTGGCTTTCGAGGGGTCAAGAGAGAACTTGAATAAAAAAATGGCCCGACCTATTCGATTTGTATCGAATATTCACATTTTTCATTGTCATCCATTCGAATGTGTCATAATCGCGCTAAACAATAAATTTGAAAAATAACAATCGAATCCTCGAGTATTCGGGAGTCATAGAAAAGTGAGGTTAGGTTCGCCGATAGCATCAGCTTTTACGCATAGCCCTGACAAATATGGCGGCGCTATTGACGTTTTTCACCGGAAATTCGAATCGTCGTGTGTCAGCTCTCGATCTCCAGTGACAATTCACAATTTTACATTTTTTGTAGTGGCTCGCGTCTCTAATCCTCGCAATCATTGGGTGTGTTTAGACCAACCCAACGTTGAGCAACGTTGAATAAAACTCAGTCTGGACACCGCATAACGTTATCGCGTTGATTAGCGGGTGCAACTCTCATCGTTGTAGCAACGCTGTTGACTGGCGGCCATTTGTGTTGAGTTCCGCGTTGTTCAACGTTGCTCAACGTTACGTTGAGTTGGTTCAAACACACCCATTGACCTACCGGTCGCGTCTTGTCATAATATAAGCATGTTTTTGACTATTCGAGAATTCACGTCCAAAAGTAGGCTGTCAACTCATGAGCGACAAGATCGTTGCTGTAAACCATTGCGGCTGAGCAAGGGGTAACTTTTCGCTCGAACAATTTCCGGATCATCGAATTAAGGAGTTTGGCTACATACGACAATATGATAAGAATTTAATAAAATTTGGTGATAACATTCCTTAGCATCAAATACGATGACACTATTTTTTTTTCAAATTTTTCGTCTACATAGCTGTCGAATAATTGGAGTTTACAATATCCAAAAGATATTCATATATATATATATCTGAATCCTACGCTTATGCATGTAAACTCTAGTGTTCAATTACTCGAAAACTATGTAAAAGAAAATTCTTAAAAAAATTGTATGTTCATATTTAATACTAAAGAATATACTCGCCAAATTTCATTAATATGATGGATCAGTCACTGAACCTCACCTCGAATTTTCGAAATGAAAATTCTTTGATATCGTTTGACTAATCAAAAAAAGGCTCTGTCAGCGTACGCAGGACGATGGCAAAAATCCGCTGATATCAGGGGCTTTTTTTTATTGGTGAAACCGTGTCGGAAATATTCAATTTCGAAAATTGCAGCTATCTCTCTCGCACTCACAGTGGCAAGATAGCAACTGATCCATCATTCTAAATTCTAATCATTTCGAATTTTCCTATGCTTCTAACACGGCAACATTGTTGTGTGTAGCCAAACTCCTTTAAAATGAAACAAGGAACCAGAGTTCATTGCGAATAGTTGAAGATCTCAAAAGAGTAGCCGGCATCAATCTTACCGTTGAAAAACTATTCGAGAAATAAGATTTTGTCATCTTTTTGACCACGAACCGTATTTTGTGGAAACCGGTCGATATTTTGTTGTCGACCTGTATTCCGACAGTAAATTCTGCTGACAGTCCCCGAAAAAACGTAATTTTCGTGATTCCAATCGTGCATTTTTTTTTAAATGACAAAATTTTTGTTGTTAACAAAAAAAAAATTACTATTTCATAAAAAATATAAAATTTTTTGTCGAAAAAATGCGGGTTTCGCTTTTATCAAATTTTTGACGAAAACGCCGTTGTTACTTTGAATTTGTGAATGAATCGTGGCTTTTTCGTTGCTTCTAATTGACCCCTTTTTGTTTTTCGCTTCAATCGCACAAGATATACGAAAGTCGCTGGCGCATTTTTTACTTTCCGCCGTGTTCCAGCACCTGCTTATCGCGAATCCTTTATTCCACACTATATTCAAAAAAACCGGAGCGAGAAAAGAAAAGAGGAAGTACAGACTTATACACAATATTTTACAAAATTTGCAGAAATTAGAGCGGCTGGACGATTTTTGAAAAATCTCAGATTTTCGTAAAATTCGAAAGATCATCAAATTTAAACCGTTCGACCGATATTCCCCAAATTCAACACCAACCTTCCTATTATGATACTCTATTTATAACAAAAAAAATAGTAATAAATCTTCAAATTTGCGGAAATTAGAGCGTCGACACCCTTTACATACACGCGGACACACACCCGGTTAAGCACATTGACATTGAAAACTGGAAAAAAAATGTTCACCGTCACATAGCTCTCTCTATGAAGAGGCAAAAATAGATTTCTTATTTCCCAACTCTTTAAATAACATCGGTGTGCAATAAGTTGATATCTTGGTTTTCCGGTGCTACCGCCATCATTTTCATACAGATGGATTCTTGATTTATTAGAATGATTTATAACCTCAAAAAAGGATATAAATGAAAAACACGCAATCTGTTGATCTAACTCCAAGTAAATTGGCGAAATTTAATGCAAAGCCCACAATCGATCAAACGTTTCGGGGTAAAATCAACGTAATGTGAATATATCGTTAATCTTTTTCGATATCGAATTGATCGAGTCTGCATTTTTCTTGGACCTCCGCCATTTCTGTCAATTTTACGGACTCTCGTAGTTTTGGGGAAATTTTTTTTTCACCGTACGAAATTTTTTAGCAATCGTTACGTTCTTCCACCGCTTTTGTCTCCTGACACGGGAGTTATGGACACTTGTGTGTGAATAACCTCGCAACGTTTCGTGCAGCACACAAGCAGGTCGTGCTATTAAAAGTCAAATGACTGTTTTGATTCTGCTGATCGATTCAATAACAATGTAAACCCATCGATCAAGCCCACAATCCTCAATCAATCAAGCAACGTTCTCGTATGTTTTGAAAAAATATTTATGTTAATCTGAGCTTTGTTTCCTTTGTTTCGTACATTAGAGCAAGCTTTCGAGCGTCATGATGCTCTCCGCAAAAGCGTTCAATCACTTGTCAACGTCGATATATCGAAGACTCTCCCCAAAACAAACGCGGAAACGTCTAACGGCAGATTTGCCCTCATATATTTGACATTGATACGATCTTGAGTTTTGCGCAGTCTTTACTGTGCACAGAACGAAACTTTTCCTGAACGTGAAATCAAATTCGGAAGACATGAATACGAAAAAATGAATTTTATTTAATGAAAAATCTTATATAAATTTCCGCACGGAACTCGAGCTCATTTTCCGATTATATATATTCAGTAACGATAACTTTTCGATCTTATTGTTAGTCTCTCCGTGAAAGGACAAATATATGTTTATACTTTAGTCACCGGGTCGTTAATTTTGGAATAATTCAAAATTTGTTCAATAAAATTGCATAATGATTATTATCGTGAACCATTATTATCTATTATGGTTTATCGTAAATGCTCTTTTTGTGAATATTTCGATTTAATGAACGAAAGGAACGGGCTTACGACACGCTTCGGTCGTTCGTCGACCTTACATGTGGCGAATCTTTCGTCACGTAGCTTCAACCCTCCCCAACATGTATCCATCTGCTAACGAGGGGGGAATGTGTCACGGGGTTATCGAGAATCTTTTATTTTTTCCATTTTATTTAAAATTAGTGATAAGACAATTATTCGCGTTCGTCATGTCGAACACGCCATCCACGTGTTGATCCGGCCACATTGCACCACTCGGCACATTTATTTTTTGTGATAAACGCCATGCCAGCGAAGAAACGAAAATGCTTCGTCTCTGTTCTTCATTTATTGTCATCATTATTATTGTTATCTATTTATCAAGAGATTCTCGAGAGCCCAAAACGGTCGCGACCCACAGAGCCACTGAACGAACGAAAAATCTGATCGTTCAGAGCATTTCGATGTCTTTGTTTATATATTCACATTGCAGCTCCGAGATGTTAAAATAATTGCGAATACACGTTCGTGACCTTGGACTTTAGGTGGAAATTCATATTTTTCTATACAAATTGAAGATTTATTCATTTTTCTTATATTGCTTGTGTAATTTTCAAAAATGAAATTTTGTTTTTCGAAAATGTCGATTTTCGAGTCAATTACTTCGCGATTTCTATTTGGTTGGTGCATGACAATAAAAATGGCTTCCAACAGAGAGCCACGAGGTTTGGAACAGTTATTTTGGTTATTTCGATGTGTATTTTTTTACTTGACATGGAAAAAGCGCTGTTTTGCAAAAACCTGAGAAATCTCAATTGCGATGACGACGCACCAAGTATGATTTTTTATAATAAACTCGTACTTAAAAAGTTACGATTACGCACGAAGGTCAATACCGATTGCGCGACACGTTCGCTCCAAATGTATTTTTTTTCTTCTTCGTGTTACTACACGGAGCACATTAAACTGACGCAAGCCGCGAGCGATATGTCCTGTCCACCATGCAAACATGGTTGTTACAAAGCTCACTCGTCATCCTTTTCATTTTCACGATCATTTATTGGAAACGGGGATTGCGTAGTTATTCGACATCTTTTCCTAAGTGAAGTCATCCTACGTTTGATTTTTATATTCCGTCTCTCGTGTTCACAACAGTTTTCCTACTAATCGTATTGAATCTTGTCAAATCATTGAAAATACATTTTATTTCTGGTCGATCTACTATCTACAGAATATTTAAAATGCGAACTACTCGGCTATACGAATTCAGTCTCTCAAAAGCTCTCGTCGAGTAAACATCGTGATTCTGTATAGAAATCTCGTAACATTCGTCACTGTCGAGCCTGCGTGATCTTCGTTATTCCTAAAGTGATTATTATTATTCGTTTTGACACAGTAAGTACACCGAAATAAAGGACGAGTGAATTGACCCGAAAAAAGACATTTTACTAAAGTTAGTCACACTGTTGCAAACACCAAACGATTATTCTTAATCTCAAGACTGCCCTCGCGGTTGAATCGATCTCTATATCGTGTGCTTTATTATTTTACACAACCCTCAAGTGCTGGATTTTCGTTATTCAAGTTAAACAAGCGTCCGGTAGAGAGCACTTTGGTTTTCGACCCTCCCCACCGTTAATTCTCTTCCCCTTGAATTATTTTCTGTTCATCTTCGTCAAACCTCTTCATTTGCGGTTGGACTTGTGATAATAGCTCTTGTGGAGTCATCGGAGAAAAGTATTGGAGCGATAATTACATCAAAGTTTTTATTTTTTACTAGTTAATCGGGCCCCTTACTGTTTCATTTGGGAATCGCGTATTTCGAACAATAGCACCTCATTTTTTGAATTTGATTTTTCTGCAATTTGTTCGAATAACTTAATGTTTATGGACGAAAACGGTGAAAAATTTGTTTTTTCGAGTCACGTGGCATTTCAATATCGATAACCGAACGGATATAAAATACTTTTCGTCAAATTCTGGCAGAATAAGAGATTTTCGAATAGCTAAAGTAATTTGAAAGCGGCGACTCGAAACCCAAAGTCCAGACTCGTTTTTGATTTTCCTAAGGTCGCATCGCGTCTACTTTACGAATCTAAATAAATTATTATTTGTAGTTTATTGTAGTATTTCGTGGATAAAATTGAGAAAGGTCTGTTGAAAAAAGGGAATTTTGTTTTCGAATATGCCGCCATCGTAGTTGCTCAATCGAGTAAAAGAGAGAGAAGGAAGAGTCTAGCCAACCAGAGTATCGTTTCAATCTGGAGGGTGACCACGTGATCCGAAGATAACCGAGAAAAGGAGAATCGTACGTATACCGAGGTTATAAATATCGGGGGTGGGCTAGCGGGGAGCCTCTTTTACATCCCGAGCGTTCCCAACAGTGCATTCACTATTGCGCTGGTACGACCATTAGGTCGAGTGTCGCGACTGTGTGGCTCTTGCATACGCGCCCACGGTACAACGACAACGACGAATAAAATAAAAGTTAAATCCTTACTTGCGGTGACATTACGCGACAATTGTTACCAACGAGTTGAACGCCGACAGGTTTCGGAGCTTAAGAACGAGCGTCATTTCAACGTTGGAGATACTAATAGAAGAACGAAAATGCCGGAAACATCGCACCACATGAACGGATACGCGAACGGGCACGCGCCAGCGGCCGAGCTTCAACAAGACACGACATTTTTGTTCACTTCGGAATCCGTTGGCGAAGGACATCCAGGTAAATTTCTTCTTTCCTTTTTTCTCTCGCGTTCTTACATGATTTTTGTAAACTGTTATTATCCCCTGAGTTCCTTTGTTTTTTTCTTCACTCGAGAACGTGCGCGCGGGACAATTCTCCCCCTCGTGTCCGCCACCGCCATGGCGAACCCGGGAGAAGCGCCGTTTCCGTACCCGCGTGCGCATTGCTTACCATCATTATTTTTGTCTATATATTATGCCATACCTCTTCCATGCATTTTTATACCGAAATATATATTTTTACAAACTCCATATTCATTTTTTCTAACCTTTCCTTTTCCCTCTTTGATTCTTCCTTGAACGCCGGATACGATGATACGCTTACAGACGGCCAATTCAAATTTCTAACCTACAAATTTTTATCATCCATACCAGCGAGAGAGACAGATAGAGCTTGTTCTTTTTTTAACGCGAGAGCACGATATCGCGTTACATCGCTCGCCATGTGCTCGCCAACAGATTTTTTTTTCTTTCCAGAACATTCCGATCCTAGCAATCACGACCGATTGATCAAATACGAAAAAAATTATTTTCTCTTTTTTTCTATCTCATTTATTTCTTTTCACCGTATCACTATTTTTTTCAATTGAAAGAATATTTGAATCGTGCTGATAACGACGACGAAAAAAACATCGTTGAAAACTCTGACCGAAGTTTAAGCTGATGCAACAGCGTTGAAAGGAAATGAAACAGTTTTCTAAAAAATCGCGCAGAACTTTGAGACGTGAAAAATCTTTGGCTGTTGAATTTCGTTTTTTTTTTCCAACACACGTTCGATGTAACAACAAATCCTATTTTTTCCTTGCGGCTACTCGAAAAATCATGTTGCTGGCTCTCAGCTTGGGCTGATGCAACAGTTTGTTTGGGGAAGATAGCATCGTGAGGAAATCTTGGAAACATAATTCATCAGCTATGCAAATCATTTCTATCATTTCCGTTCGATATTCGAAATGATTTTCATCAAAATATTCTTTTCTAACCAAATTTCCTGGAAAATTCAATTTTCTCGAATAAATTTGGGTTTTTGTGAAAATAATATAAAGCCAATTAACCAAGGATCTGATACAATTTTTTTTTAAATAACGAAACAAATTATAATCCAAAAATTTTGCATAATATTTCAAAATTTAACAAACTAATGAAAAGAACAAAATTCTACCCAGAAAATCGAGTCGAATTGATGGATTTGAAGTTCAACGATTTTCGCAATCACTAAAGTTCTTCCGGAATTCAAAACAAACTCCTTTTCCTCTTGCTTTTCCAGATAAAATGTGCGACCAAATTAGCGATGCCATTTTGGATGCCCATCTTCAACAGGATCCCGATGCGAAGGTCGCATGCGGTAAATATACAAAAACTTTCTTATATTTGGTTGAACATTCCATTTGAAGTATTTCTTTCAAAAAAGCAAATTCTTAACATGAAACATAACTTTTGGAACGACAACATTTTGTTTGAGTTACTAAACTTTGAAGCAATTTCATTTTTCTGGCTTCTCTTGGCAAATTTCAATTCGGCACACAATTTCACTAGTTTTTCTGCATTTTATCAGTTTTCTCAATCGCGCCTCACCGTCTATTTTCTACAAACAATTGAGCTGGAATTTTTTATCTCCGTTCTTCCGAAATTTCTTTCAAGATGCTTTGATAGATTTCAAGATGATTGGATAGAGGAAAATGGAATTTTCTTTTGACGCCTAAACTCGAAATTTCATACGGTATCAAGTTTTTTTGCCGATCATCCAAAAAAGCGATTGTGGAGATCTGCGTCGATTTATGAAGCGGAAGCATTTTGAAAGACGGATGTGCAAAATTTTCAGCAACTACCTCAACCTCCAATTATTAGTTTTCTATTATTTATTCAAATTCTGCTGATCCATGTGCACTCGAGCATGGAGCGACCAAGAACTCTTCTTGATTAACTCTCGTGTCTGTTTATCTGCGTACAGAGACCGTTACGAAAACCGGAATGATTCTCCTTTGCGGTGAAATAACATCGAAGGCGGTTGTGGATTACCAAAAAATCGTGCGAGACACGGTCAAGCACATCGGCTACGACGACTCTTCCAAAGGTATATTAAAACTAAAAAAAACACAACACAAATGTCCTTGAATCCAGACCACGTACCTTTTATTTTTTAACGATCCCCAATTTTCCGTATTTTTTTAATTTCAATTCATCGTTTTCGTTCGTTTAATGGCTGAGAGATCGGTCAATGATGTACGTTTTATAATGTATTTGCTACTCTTGAGTGCCATGATGAGAAACCAAAACTCTGAGAGCGGTCGATCAGTCATGAAAAAAACGTCATTTGTCCATTTAATGTATATCATTGAGAAAGAAAAACAAAACCACAATCCTGATTTAACGAACCGTACGTGGTAGCAAAACGAAAAGACATACGAAAATTTACATCCCCTTGGAGACTATTTACACATGAACATTTACTATTGAAAAGAAAGAAAGGAAAACACTCAATGTACAGAAAATTTAATACTAACAATTACGACGCGATGGACAATTTTTATTCCAACACGAACTCAATTTCATTTGTCGAAGCAAAAGATATTTTTAATGATAAATCTGCGCCAATTGCTCATTGAGCAAATATTCACTCTGCGATTCGATTTCGATAGAAAGAAAGAAACGATAAGAGAAATCCTGTAAATATAATAACGTAAGAGTGTAATGGTGGTGGCAGGATTTGATTGGCGTACGTTGAATCTTTTGGTGGCGATCGAGCAACAATCACCGAATATCGCGGACGGAGTCCATACAGACAGGGAAGAGAAGGACGTGGGTGCCGGTGATCAGGTACATAACCCATTCTCAGCTCGTGCCACAGAGCAGCAAACAAAACAAACAAATCAAAACAATAATCCTGCGAAAGTCGACGGTTTCACCAATTTTTTTAATTATCGATGCCTAATGTGGGGAAAAAACATGTTCATATAACAGGATCATTCAAATACTACGATATTTCAGTCGCAAACCCGAGCAAGATGTCACCGTTGAAAAACCAACTCACCCAAAAATTTTAGACTTGAACCGACCTAAATTTCGTTCCAACGACGTGAACATTTTTTTCAGAAAATCGTTATGACAAAAATTTCGAAGAAAAAAATAAGAAATCACCAATAGTTCGAACCATGTTTATTGACGATTGTAATATCTTTTAAATATTTTTCTGGGAAGTACTCAGTGATATCAGAATCTGAAAAACAAACGATGGCCTTGTGACGCTTCATAGTATTTCTGCTTTGGAAAACTCATGAGCCATGGGTTTCCACCGTCTTGAAAGTCGAACTCGAAGGCCTAATCGAGTTGAAAGTGAACGATAGAATTTTCTCAATGATGAAAAAAAAAAAAAATTCTGGCCAAAAAGAATTTGTCAGATTTTCATCGTGTTTCAAAAGCTTTCGGATGCCATTTGTTGCAACTTCCAGAAAATGTTTCAACGTATTTTTAGCCAAAAGGAAGAAAGAAATGGAAAGTCGTTTGTGCAACATTTTTTTAATGAGATTGCCTCATTTTTTCAAGTAAAAATTTTATTCGCCAATTTTTAAAATTGAAAGTACATTTTGGCGAGTTCTTTTTTGTCGGTGCCATTCCTCACGGAATATGCGATTGAAACTTTCTCTTTTGAATCAGCCTGATATATAAATGCATAAACATTGTTCGTTACTCTATTCATACATTGGCAAAGGGCGAGATCGAGTGTGTGCGTGTGAATAGGGAAAAACATCACAGATCGATGGGATGAGAAGAGAAAAATCACATTTCAGGATCAATTTACAGGGCTGTATGAATCCATTTCAAAGGGCTACAAGATTTGACAATTTCATGGGATTTAACAGAACGGGAAATACGCCATAGTTAACAAAAATTATCGAACTCATCATCATAAAAGCTGAAAGCTGCATTTTTTTGGCACGCAAGGATTCTACGAATGATTATATCGCTCACCATATCAGGACGTCGCATCGTTTTACAGTGTCGCATTCTCCATTTTCAACCATCGACCACCATCAGATTTAGTACTCAAACGAGAATGCCACGTGTCTCATTTTTTGCCCATATTTATTTAACTAATAAGAATTACATCGGTTTAGCAGACGAGAAAACGGTTACTAGGCATCGACATTTGCTGCTGTTGCAGTGATCATCGAATGAGGATTTATCCATTACATGCTATTCTTTCTTCTATAGCGTTGGGCATTTATTCACATATATACGTATTTTTTTTGTCATGAATTTTAATGAGAAACCGAACGTTGTTGCGTTTTTGGTCTAGTCAGTTTTGAGCAATTCCACATTTGATTTCGTCAAATTTCTACGAGTTCTTAGTGGTTCAGTTTTTTTCTTCTTTGAGTCAATTGTATTGTGAAAACGTCATTGTACTTTTTTTTAAAACTGTTCTTAAATAATATTTGTGTTTCCTCATTAAAGTTTATTTGACGTTCAAAGTTCCATAAATTGCATATTCAAACAGTAATCTGGGGTAACGAATATTTTGTTTTTATCCATTATTTTTGAATTCGTTACGCAAATTTCTAGAATTATCTTCCAGGTCGAGGCTCAATTGACTAGAAAATAACATCGAAAGAAATAAAGTGCAAATAATAACGAAGAAAAATTAAATAAAAAAATTCACGCTAATTGACAGACGAATTAGGAAAATGTGTGCTTTGATCTAACGAGAAAAAAACATCGTCATTTCAACAGGTTTTGACTACAAGTTGTGCAGCGTACTGATGGCAATTGATGCTCAATCTCCAAATATCGCGGCAGGGGTTCACGAGAACCGAAGTGACGAAGAAGTTGGCGCTGGTGATCAGGTCAATTCCCACTTTGAAATTCAGTAGTAGTTTCTCTCACTTTTTATTCTCTCTCTCTCTCTCTCTCTCTGCACATTTTATTTGCACTTCCTTTTATTTTGTTTTTGGTAACGAAACAAATGTGTATTTCGTGGCTAACCAAATATTTCGTAGCTAGTCCCTTTGTCGATGTTCTTTTCGAAGTGTTTCTCCACTTGTTACTGGAAAACAACATCCGATATTTTTTTCTCTTCTTTTTAATCCTTTTCATTCTTCTGTCCCCATTCCGAGCAGAATTTTTATTTTCTTTTTACCATCAGTTTTTGACCCATGTACAAAATCCTCTTTCGTTATCGCACTAAATATTTATTCGTCGTGATATTCTTTAGTGGTGGAGGTTTACCATAACGACGTAGTTCATTACATACGATCTGTAGCGTAGAAAACGTTTTTCACTTCTAGGGTTCGTAGACTTACGTTTCCCTTGAATTTTTTTATTTCCATCATCATGAGATTGTCTGAATTAACATGTATGATTTGTGTGTGCTTGCATGATAAACCTCAATTATTTGAACTAACAATTATCTCAAATCTTCAGCTTGGTGTGGCATCTTTTTCATCAAGTAATTATTATTTTTTCTTTCGATCTTTGCTCGAACTCGATACCAGTTTGAACGTTGAGTTCAATTCGGACACTTTGACCTCTTGGAATTCATTGATTTGGAGCAAAGTGACTAGAAAATAATTAATTTACGCTTTTCTAGTCTTAACTCAATTACGTACGAAAGCTTAACGAGAGGCAGCATGTTTCATAATTTTTAATTAGTTGATCGATTAAAATGAAGGAATGGCGAGAAATGCAAAATAAATGTTTCTGCTTCACGTGAGTGTGAACAATTGCTTAATTTTTTAGTTTATTTGTTCAAAATAAATTCACGTTTATCTCACGTTTATCGAATCGCAATGTTTCAATTTTTACTGTCATAATTCAGCCTCGTCCAACGTATACATACTGATCGTTGAACACGCCTAATAATTCACGTACATATCGAGTGTTTATTTGTTGATTAACTTACAAGAATTGGATTTTTAATATTTGATAATCGGATAAAAACAGGGTTTGATGTTTGGTTACGCTACCGATGAAACTGAGGAATGTATGCCGTTGACTGTCGTACTGGCGCATAGATTGAATCAAAAGATTGCTGAACTCAGGCGAAGCGGAGAACTGTGGTGGGCGCGTCCCGATTCCAAAACACAGGTCAGATGAATTTTCATTCAATAAAGTTTTCTCGAGTACTCAGCTATGACGTTTCGTCGCAATGATGTTTTATCTTATTATTTGCTACTTCTGATTGCCATGATCTAGAATAAGAATTCTGAGTCTCCAGCGAATGAAATAATGGTGAATTTTTATTTGCAAGATTGATGCTCGAAATGGTTGAATTTTTAATTTTCACAGGTCACCTGCGAATACATAATGGATCACGGGGCTTGCGTACCAGTCCGTGTTCACACAGTCGTCGTATCTCTTCAGCATAGCGAAAAAATATCACTCGAAGAGCTTCGTAGAGCCGTTATGGACAAAGTCATAAAGGAAGTCATTCCAGCGAGGTATCTCGACGAAAAAACGGTCTTCCACGTTAATCCCTGCGGTCTCTTCATCATAGGCGGACCTCAGGTCAGTTCTCTCAATGTTTATTCTCGCACGTCTATTTATAGTGTGTCGTTTGCCATTAATGGATGCCGAGAAAGCGAGAATGAGGAAGAGTTTTCACGACTCTGATCACTTTCTGTTCTCCTTGGACACCAGTAATCGAAATTCACTCGATGCGCTATATTTCTTCACATTATTCATCCCTTTTTTCATCATTTTCTTCATTTCCATTTTAGAGCGACGCTGGTCTCACAGGACGTAAAATAATCGTTGATACTTACGGAGGCTGGGGAGCTCACGGTGGTGGGGCTTTCTCAGGCAAAGATTTTACAAAAGTCGATAGATCGGCGGCGTATGCTGCGAGATGGGTTGCCAAATCCCTCGTCAAGGCAGGTCTTTGCAGGCGTTGCCTAGTTCAGGTAAAAATCTCTCGTTCTGCGAATTTATAAAAACAAAAATTCTTTACAATGAACCAATTCGCCATAAAATTTTATTTTATTGCAACTTTTCAATTGTTTATCAATTTTTTGAAGGTGTCGTACGCTATTGGCGTGGCAGAGCCTCTATCCATCACGGTCTTCGATTATGGTTCATCGAAGCTCTCCCAAAAAGATCTCCTCGGCATCGTCAACAAGAACTTTGATCTTCGTCCCGGTAAAATTGTCAAGTAAGTAACTTTTCTATTTTTGCGCAGCCTCTCAAAAATATTTTTTTGTTATTGAAAGAAAAAGAAAAACAAAATATTTTCATTTTTGAAATTGTATCATCAATCGGTACTGGACAAAGTTTTGTACTGTAAAAATAAGCGTCAACTTTTTACGGTGATTCTCGAGCCAAGCAAGCAGCTTTGATCGCTCGAAAAAAATGCGTTTGTAAGGGCTTCACGTAAATAATTGTCTTATTGAATATTTTTCCTCGATTTTCAGAGACTTGAAATTACGCAATCCTATTTATCAACAAACGAGCACATACGGCCATTTTGGACGAGAGGTATTTACCTGGGAGCAACCAAAGCCACTGGTCCTCGATTGATGAGAGGATTATCCATAAGCCATTTGTTCGTTTCTTAATTTAAAAGCAACAACAGCAACAACAACAACAACAACAACAACAACAACAACACACAACTCCTAAAATTCTCCGAGAAACCCACTATATCTCGCCAAGTTGATGAATAAACGAATCGAGAGTCGCAGAGAGAAGAAAAAAGACCGAGAGCGTAAGACAGAATGAGAAAGTGACTGAGCGAGACATATTTGCCCAAAGTACTTTGCGTTGTATTTATCTGCAGACACACGACATACCCAAACATATAGAAACGTAAGAGACACGCATAAAAACGGATTTTTTTGTGTCGAATCATTGAAATACGAATCGGCCGCAAGCGATCAACTGGACGGAAGAAAAAACAAAACAAAACAAGTTCCCGTTATCGACCTATAGTTAGCCACCATTTTTTTTCTCATTCTTTATCGGTCAGGGAAAGGAAAGAGCAATGTCGCCATTTTTTTTTCTCCGACGAAGGACGCCACAAATTTAGTACAAATTAACTTGACAAAAAATCGTGAGAACGGTTTTACTCCCTTATGACTTGGTCGTTCAAGAGGGGCAACAAATATTTGATCATGCGTTCGACTGTTCGGGAATAATCAAAGAAACAATATACTCCATGAAGATTTCCGCCATTTCGAAACAATCCACTCGTAAGGAGAAATTCAAATCAACTGCGTCTGTGTACATACCGATAGAAAAAATCTCGCTTCACCAAGCATCACGGGTGACGACTAAAGTGTACAAGAACCGCCAATCAATTAAGATCTGACCATGTTTTACGTTATACTGCGATACGACAAGTCAAATAATGTCCTTGTTTTTTTTTTTTTTTTTAGCAATATATGTGGTTCGAACAAAAAAGGAACATGTACGCAAAGGAAAAAGCCCGACATGAGTGCTATACAATTTTAAGTATTTTTATGTAGATATTCACTATTTGTGCAAGAAAAAAGTAAAACTTTCAACTTTCTCCCTTTTCGTTTTTTTTTGCATTCGAAGTCCGAGACACGATGAATCATTGGAAAAGTGCTGTGTGTGTGTGTGTGTGTGGGTGTGTGTAGTACTAATTGTTCGGTCGGAAAAGGAGATGCTTCGGAAAAGCGTTTAAAGAGTTGTTCCGCCTGGAAAGCGAGCCTTATTCACGAAAAGAAAAAAAAAAAACAAAATAAATTTTACTCCGTCAATGTTTTCCATATCCCGAGCTAATTCGATTACATTCCCAACCATGAGTCACGCCGATATTCAGTTTCAAAATAATTGAAAATGACAGGAAATTTGGATTTTCGAAACAAACGTCTCGATACTAATTGCCGATAAGGCATGCCGTCCTATTTTTTCATTTTGGAACGGAATTTGTCGCCCTGGGTATTCATTTTTGCTCTAAATATTCTCAAGCCGTTGGAGATTCACTTGAAATTTGGAGTAGAAAGTCTCAAGTTTTTTGAAAATGTTGACTGTTCCAATAAAAGTACAAAACGCGTTATGCAATGATTTTTTTCGCATTCGTGCTTTCCTCTAGTCCGAGCACTGCTCCGTATTACGTGAACATTTTCCAAACAGTTGCTTCGAAATTCTTAGGCTTGTGAGTTTGTAGCAACTGTGTCTATGCCGATTTTTTAGAAGTCCAGAAAATTACGATAATCGCTTAATTAAGATGAGAGAAAATTAACTTGTCGCAAACAGTTTATTGACGAATTTTGGTTCTATTGAGTCTACCTTTTCAATGGTTTTACCTCCTTTTCAAATGTTGTGAGACTGTTCGAGCATTTTAACTTTTATGTGATGAATTACGATCAGTTGGGAATGTATGGGAAATAAAAGCTAACGGAATCGTTTGATTTATGCTCAAAACCCAGCTTCCCTTGCAGCTTCCGTATTTCGAGAATCTCCTTTGATCGAGAAAACCTCGTCTAATTAGTCGATAATGATTTCTCAAATTTTCGTCGTTTGGAAAATAATATCGACGAAAAAATATCTCACGGTTGCAGAGAGTTGATCAGTATTTTTTGTAACTTTGGTTCTTCACGAAGCATTTACACGAGTCGTACTCAATCACCGTAGCGAAAAAATCAGCCACGTGGATCACAAAATACTGATCTACATAACGAAAAAACAAATATATATATAGCTGCGTTGGCATGAACACTGTAAAGATGCACAAGACCGTTCTATAAGGAAAAAAGAAGAAAAAAAAACGACATAATACTAAAGGCGTAATAATAAAAAGGAAATATTTTTTAATAAAACAAACCCCACTTTTGTCATTTTCTTTCACGAATTCATGATTTATGAAGAGTCTCAATAAAAAACGGTGCGAAAATAAAACTGAAAATAGCGCGAGCTTTTGAAAAATGGAAAATGACAAAAATGAGTACTCAATACGTTGGGATTCGATGAAATTTTTCAATCTAGTTCCAAAGCAAAATAGACCACGACAAGTATACGTAGCTTTATACCAGTGATAAGGGACCGAGAGCGTGGGATAATAATCGCTACCAAGTCAAACACGGTTCTGGTGCGATCTCAAGATCCGACAACTGTCATTCGTAATTGCATCGGAAATGCAACTAAAAAATGTTAGTTCGGAATATCGTTATTATTGGAAAGAAACAAAATACTTAAAAAAACAAAATCTGTAAACACGTACATATGTATAAATGTAATTTTTTTCGATACTATAGTTAGAACTCGCAAATATGTGAAAATAAAAAGAAAATAAATACCAACGTGGATTATTGTTGTCGTGTCTCCTCGATTATCCGATGAGAAAACCATTTTTTAATTACTCCCAGACACGAATTAGTGAAAAAAAAAAAAAACAGAACGACATGTCACGGTTTACGCATATCCATTTTATTGTGATATTTTTGTTTTTTTTTTACAAACGTCTGCGTCACTACACGCATATCAGAGTCTAATTTTTCTTTTCTTATTACATAAAAATCTTGATACTGCTTTCGACGATACAGGTAGGCGCTATACAGTGTGATAATTTTGGTGGCCCAGATCGACCGTTTTATAGGTCCCCCACGAAACGAATCTGTCAAAATGAGTTTTTTTAAGTAATGCAATTTTTCTCGTTTGTTTGGAATATACGATGGTGGCTCGTAACAATATAAAATGTAAGTTTATCCTTAATTATATATATACAATAGATTCGATTGTAAATTTCTTTATATAACCACACAATGACGTTTTCGTTACTTTCGAAGTGAATAAAGGTGTAAATAATAGTAAACATTGAGGAGAGAACAATAGATTAACTTTTGTTCTTTCACACAATTAATATTTCTCGTTCGCAAGGTATTCGGTACGAGGCAAATTCCCTCAAAGTAACTTTTCATTGCTCAACTTTTTTGCAAAATAAAAAAATAATTATCCACGAGTCATTTGGGAATATTTGAATTACAACGAAGAATATCACCAACGCGAGAGTTTGTTTATGTGTGAAATTGTAAGGATTCAAGTATAGCTAGCTTTCCGTTGTTGTTACTAAATCGGCGCAGGCTGAAAATTATTTGTTCACTTTCAAAACTAGATAAGCTTGCACTCTCAATTTTTGCTCGTGTGTATGTTTTTTTTTTTTTTTTCCCCTATCAACTTGCTTGTTTTCATCATAACTTTGTGCCATTTTCTTTATTTTTAAAATTCGTAATCCAGCGCAAGGGAATTCAAGTTTTTAGCTTAAATTTCGTAATGAAATTATCTTTCTTGTCAAACACGATTCAAAGCCAAACGAATTATTTACAGTATTGAATGAAAACGAGGAAAAGGTTATACCGGGGAATGGACCTTGATGAATGAAAAAATAATTTTCCTTCGACACTGACTGGATAAAAATGACAACAGCGGCACGTTCACACAAAATTTCGCGTTTGAATCTTCATTGTGGCGTTTATTTCCTCTCCGTTTGTGTAAATATTCGAACGATTAATTCTCATGATAAAAAGAAAAAAGATTTTAATCGTAGTCGTCGTTTAGCCAATCGTTTTTTACATCTTTTTCGGTGCGTGTATGCGACTGTGCCTGAGCAATGAACTTTTGTCGGTAAAGGACTTTTCGCACTCGACGCATTTGTACGTTCTTCCTGTATGGGTCACGAGATGTCTGCTGAGACCGGATGCGTGACAAAAAGCTTTCGGACAGAGTTGACAGTGATGCAACTGGATCGCATTTGGATCCAGTTTCTGATGACGTCTCATGTGAACTCTCAGAGCTTCACGCTGAGTGAAGCTTTTCTCGCAATCCTGACACTGGAATGGCTTTTGACCGGAGTGCGTCATCAAATGACGCAGTAAAATTTCTTTCTGGGCGAACGCCCTGTGACAAATGTTGCAGCCGAATGGTTTTTCACCTGCAAACACGACGTTCAGTTGATTAGTAACATTTTTTATTTTACTTATTCGTGCTGGCACGCGAATTTTCGAAAAAAAGATACAAATTTTGAGTCAATAATTGCGGATAATTCGTTGACACTTGTTAACCCTTCGAGTACGTACATCCTATAAGTGCATTATGGGTCAATCTGACCCAATGCGTTTTTCAAACCGTTGTATTCCGGTAAAAATGCATTTTCTGTTTTTTTTTTGTAGAGACTTTTTTTTTTAAGTAAATTATCCATATTGTATGGCCCGGAATTTATTTTTTGACGAAAAGAGAAAATGAAGTGCCAGAACACTCGTTGCCATTAAATGCCAGGCAATCGGTGACAGAAAATTGTTGGGGTCGAAACGACCCAGTATGCACTCGAAGGGTTAGCTTGTCAAAAAAATTAAGATGTTGAAGTTTGCATCGTTGTAATGCAACGGAATTCATTATTTTATTCTCGTTTTTGCAACCAAAGCCAAAAACTTGAATGCAGTGTCCGCCCTATGACAAGATTGGTAAAAATCAATAAAAAAAAAACTGAATGCCAAAGCAAAATGGAGGCGAGTCCGAAAATGAAAAAAATCGTGAATGGATAGAATATTTTTCGTTGAACTCCAACGATGCGAACTTCAATATGATGGGAAATTGAATTCACCACGTACAAGCGCTAAAGAGCAATTTCTACGAAGATTTTTTTTTATTCGAGTTCAACTGATGGAAGTTTGAAAATTTGGTGATTTTTTCATGAAGCCAAAATATATGCGTGGAAATGGTTGAACTAATGATCCGTTTGACATTAAATGGAAAATTTTCATGGTATCAATGTGAAGCATGAAAACTAGTGTGCGTATTGAATTTTGAGGTTTACCGGTATGAGTACGTTCGTGACGTATAAGAGCTGATCGTGTTGGGAACCATTTCTCGCAAGCCTGGCACGTGAAGCCTCGTTGAGTAGAGTGAACGGATTGATGACTCTTCAGCATAATTCTCCGTGTAAATGCTTTGGGGCACTTGTCGCATTGGAACACTTTGAGTTCCTCGTTTCCACCGACTGCAACGAACAAAATAACGATTATTTTCAAGGTTGTTGCTCGCAGCGAGACTTTTTGTGTGTTTATGATTCGCGGTGGCGTAGTTCAGGCTGTAGAATTTTTGAGATTCGTTTTTTTACCTATGGAATCGGCTACTGGTTGCAGTTGGAGTTCTCCGTGTCCAGAATTGTTGCTCGTTACTTCCATCATAAAAACGTTCTTGCGGTCGGCATTCGCGATTGCTCTTTGAACCTCTTCCGCCTCATCTTCCGACTCGGCAGTCGGTTCTTGCTTTATACGTGCACCACGCATCGTACAACGTGCCTTTGCCGTTTTTTCTTCAGCTGGAACCAGAGTTATATTTGCCGGACCTTCTGGAATTGACTCTTCCATTTCTATATTTTCTGAAGCCATACCTGGTGATCAACAATCATCAATCATCAAATCCGAACTCTAGCAAAGTTATTGAAAGGCTTTGTCGCTTTTCGAGCTTTATCGATAGGCATTTCCTTCTAGTATTTTCATGTCCAAACTCTTTTGTGTTGATACATAACTTCCAAAAGGTACGATGCTCAAGTTTGCAACGTTAGAATGCAACGAAATGCTGCTTTTCTTTAGGAAAGCTCATCATTCATATTAAGTTTTTGGTCAGGCTAATAAAACGATTCTGTTATGAAACCCAAAAACTGAATCAGCACGAAAAACTGTGGAAATTTTAAAAGTGTAATAAGTTTATTAATGTAAAAAGTATTTTTCGTTCAATCCGAACGTCGCAAACTTCAGCGTCATTTAAAAGGCCATCTTCCTGCCTGCAGTCTTTTCTCAACTTTTTCAAACTAAACCACCTTCTCCAACTTTTTCCGTGGGATCAAGAAAATCTACTTCACCGAGTCATTCCGTTAATTCCAAAAACGTTTCGATTCTTCTATTCACTCAATTTGCTGAGACGAAATCTGCTCACTGTGAGAATATTATGATTGAAGAAAAAAATTTCATTTTCTTTGCCGGATTCAGTTGAGTCTACAAATCTAGTTTTTAGTAATCGTAAGGAAGATTTTTTTTCTAAATAATTGGTTCTCGTTACGAAGCGTTACAACTTATATACAAGGAAAAAAGCAATAGATTTTTGTATCGGTTTGAGAATCTTGTCTGTGTGACAAAATGAACAGACGATTGACCTAAACTTTTTCGCTGTGAAACTATTAGCAAAGATATGGAAACATTCAACGGCAGCCGCGAGCGCGTATTCGTTGTTTGTCTCTGGAGATCACCGAGTTACAAAGCTTCCTGCGATGTCGATACATAAGCTAAGCTTGTGCAAGGTCGTTAGACTTACCCAAAATGTATCCTCCGACGAGTTCTTCCTCGGTCACTTGTATGGGATCTCCGTCTTCTTGATTGGCATCGCCCTTGGTGGCCACAAGATCGGCGAGCAGTTGTTTAACTTGACGAGACTTGCCGCTGCTGCTGGACGGCTCCTCCGAGTCTTCGTTACCCTCTAAGCGTTCACCCTCCTCGTCCTGGCCAGTCAATCGCTGGATCAACTTCATATGCTTTCTCAGTTTAGTGTCAGCCGCCTCGCATTTCTTTTTGAACTGATAGGATTTCTCCAACTGATATTTGCAAGGATGACAAATCATGTTCGGCAGGCCATCTTCCTCCCAGACCTGTAATTGAGTCAAGCAGATTTCCTTAATATCGTAAATAATGTCGCACATATTAAGGTTGTCAGAAAAATCGAGTAACTTTCTCTCCTACAAAAAAATGTAATTTTCACCACACCTCCACGGAAAGTTCGCTTTTTTGCCCTGTTTTCCGGGAGGGAAGTGGCACTTTTCGGCCCTCTGAATTTGTTGACGCATGCGCACTACAACTGCAATCTCACTTTCTGCAATGCCTTAGCAACGACTGTTTGATGACATTTGATTGTCTCATGACAGCTGCTGTCACCGAAATTGAGAGAAACGCGGTTAACGATGTTGAAGTTTGCATCGTTGGAATGCAACGAAATTCCAGATTTTTGTTTTTTTTCAGCAGGTCTCAAGATTCTCATGCAATATTTCCTCCCGACAATGAAACGATCTTTATTTTTGAGGATCCAAAGACTAAATCGGTACGAAAACTGTCATGGTTTTGGAAATTGAACAAACAATTAATAGAAAACCGTACTTTTTGTCATGGGCCTCAAAGTTGCGAACTTCAATGTCATAAAATCGCGATATTGAAGTTTGCATGGTTAGAATGCAACGAAGTTCTATTTTTTTTTAAGCAGAGCTCAAGATTCTCATTCAATATTTGGTCAGGACGAGAAAACGATTTTTTTTTATGCAAACACAAAATCGGAACAAAAATTGTCATGGTTCTTGAAATTGAACGAATAATGAATTGAAATAGTATATTACACACCTAGGGCAGGAAAATAAGGAAAGTCTCAGATCACATGTAATTGTCGGCCGAGGCGAAGCCGAGGCTGACAAACATGTGGTCTGAGGCTTTACTTTTTCCTGCCCGAGGTGTGTATACGATTTTTCTGTCCGACGCAGGCGGAAAACGGCAACTTCGGCCCGCGCAGCGGGCCGAAAGTAGCCGCTTTCGGCCCGGAGGCCAGAAAAAGAATTTTTCGTTGGATCCCAAAGTTGCGAACTTCAGTGTCATAAATTAATGATGTTGAAGTTTGTATCGTTGGAAAGCAACGAAATTCTGTTTTTTCTTCACCAGAGCTCATAATTATTATTCAATATTTGGACCGGACAATAAAACGTTCGTCTCTTGAGTCCCACGATACGGAAAATAGCCATGATTTTCATAATTCAGTATGCTCAAAGAATCGTTGAACATAAATCTGAGTATTAATATAAATAGACTTGATATTAATATCAATAATATTGTATTACTGATGTGCGATTTTTTATTTTTTCGTAATTTTCTGAATGCCCGCCCCGACCAGCAAAACCTCGGCTTCGCCTCGGTTTTGCAAATGTCGGGCGGGCATTCCCCCCCCCCCCCCCTTCGCTGGCCCGTCGTCCTCCACGCAGTCGGGGCGGGTTTATCTCACGTGTTCTATAACATTATCATCAGAATCATACATATATATGTAGCTGGCAAATGTCTATAGAATGAAAACAAATGCAAACGGCAGAAAATGACTTTTAACCTCGCAATCGAGGTAATTTTTTAAATCATTTTCTAGCAATGTTTCGAACTTTCCGTTACAGGTGTGGTGAAAAATCGTATACGCAACACGGGAGGGAAAAAGGCCATCTCAAACCGCGTGCATGCCACCCTCGCCTTCGGCTCGGGTGGCATTTTGCACGCGGTTTGAAAAGGCCTACTTCCCTCCCTAGTGGCGTAATATACTATTTTTTTTTTACAAATGTGTCTGTGAAATTCTGGCACAGCATTCACGTTTTCTAAGCTTAAGAATCTGAAAAAATTTCTGTGTTAGCGAGCACGAATATTGCTTTTTTTTCTCATTCTGATTCGTGATTTTTGTAAATTTGAATAGAGACATGAGAATTGCGATTTCGATCTATAAATAAACTAGAAATCTCATAGATTTCGTTGGTTCTTGTGAGAACGATCGGGGAGCAGAAAACTTTTGGGAAATTGAGGTTTTGGCCGCGAATTTTTCCACGTGCTCGGGGCATTTATTATTTTCGATTAATTGGTTTGATGGATTTGAAAAATTTATCGAAGCGTGAGGAATATGAAGAATTATGGGATAAGTCAAAAAATAGCGTGACTTCGCAGAGAAATGAGGAAAAATGGGGAACAAAGAAAAAGGAATAGTCGTTGCATCAATTGTTGTAGGTCTCTATGAATCAATGGCGATTCCGAATTTATAAAAAAGATGTTTGTAAAGATTCCTGCATCGTAATAGTAGTAAACAGTGGTAACCTGTTTTAAAAAGGAATATCGCGCATGAGAATATTCGTAAAGTCGATAACTCGGTAAGGAGGATAATGCTTGGTGGAATTTTCATATCGGAAGGAACGGAAGCGAAATGGAACGACAATGGCGGGTCGGAGACGAGCAGGAGGCGGTAAAGTGAGCGGTACGGTAGGGGGTGACTATATTGCGCACGAAGCCCAACATGAGAGAGACGTCGATACGCGCGGAGCGTCAACATTTTCGCACATATATATATACTTGGCGTGCATATGTTATCCAGAGCGTTTATACTGGAGAAAAAGATATTAGTCGGATGGAAAAATATGGAGGATTTGTAAAAAAAAAAATGTGGGAAAACGAAGCGAGAGAAAAGGGGCGGGAAAAAAAGTGCAGCGTACCGATGGATTTAACGATAAAATCAAAACGCGATAAACTAGATTCCTATTTTTGGTGAGTGCGAGAGAGAGAGAGAGAGAGAGAGGGATAAAGCTCATCAGCGACTCAAGAAATTCTCTGCAATTGATTCCCGGCGTACAAATAGTCGGTTTTGGAGTAAGAATAAAGGCGAGCGGGCAAAACCAAGAGCAAAGAGAATAACGGACGTGGAAGGATTGATGCATCAGTAACGTACCTCGAGATTGACGCACGCCATAATACGTAGCGGTAGAGGAATAGCTTCGTCGTCGTAAATCGGCACCATTTCTTCTTCCTTGGCGAGGCACAGTCGGCACAGCTCGTTCACGTGAATAATAACGTTGCTCGGGCTGTCGCCCTTCTTACGACTGTACGTTTTCATCGCGTCCAGCTTTGTTTTTTTCTTTTTACCACTCAGTTCGAGAAACAATGAAAATTATTTTGTTTTCTTGATGATCAAGCGCTTTATTCAGTTCGAATTATGTATTAAATAAACGAATAACACTGTTCGAACACGATTAAATGTGGATGATAAAAAAATACGCGGTCTCTGACGCCACACGGGAACAACGGAGTAGTATAGTTTGGACGACTGCGAGAGACTCTCCTCGGTCACTCACAACGGAATCTATAATGGCGGCTGTTGCGACGCGTTGATAGCTAGGAGCTCTGGCTTTTGGGTCATGTCGTTAAAAATGGCAGAGCGTCTCTTCCGTTTCCCCTATCAGTCTCGGTCGCTCTCTCTCCCTCTCAGCCCCGATGCATACGAGTGTTCCTTTCGGGTACAGGGGTGGGGACCGAATCGAGCGTCGCCGCCGATATACAGGGGCCTCTGTGCGCGACAAGGAAAGGACGCTATAAACGAGCGCGCGCGCGCCCGCTCTTCTTCCATTGGTAAGCAACACCAGCGGCGTCGAGACGCGGAGCATAGAGAGGGTATTAGAGAGGGCGCTACAAGTTTCAAGTGCGTGTCTGTTTCTTCCTCGTCGAAGGATACACGACCCTGGCGCCCTCCCCAAGCGTCGTCGGTAAGAGAGTATACTATTATCGATTTGTCTCTCCCGCGCACTGCTCTCTTCCCAACCGCGGGAAAATTCTCGTTCCAACAACGCCCATTGGGCTTGATATTTTACGAAAGACTTATTCCGCGTACAACGGGAAATAATAGCCGTGTAGCCGAGTCGACGTTCGATACGGAATGGAAACGTTTATCCAACGCTCCGTTTTCATCACTCGTGATGATAGCCTCGGCTTGTTTTTAATTTTTTCCTTAAAAACATTTATTATATATTCACATTTTTATTGTTTATTTCTCAATCAAATCGCATAACGACATTTTGAAATATTATATTTTTTATTATCTTTCCGATTATTTATTCCCACAATTTTAATTTTCCACCCTCTCAGAGTTCAGCATGCGATCATTCATGTTATTCATGGCGTTCAGTCATAACAATATGCCTAGATGTTTTCGATTTTTGCGAAAAAACAATCATGTAGTGAAAATATTTTGTTTCGGCATTTATAATTCCCGAATTATCGCGTAAAGAATCTTAGAAAATCCTGTGCACACTTTTCAGATTATATTCGATCGACTAAAAAACAACCAAGATCCGTGGAAAAGAGTGTACCAGAGCAGATTGTATTTTCGATTTTGTGAATTTTTAAATTTTATCTTTGACGCTATAATTCCCGCTCTAAAAATATTCCAGAATATTTAACCGCACTTCTCTGCATTCGCGTATAAAAAATAGACGGAGAAGGTTAAATATCACTTTTTATAGCTCAATGACTTTATAAATATATATACGCAGCTCATATTTTACTGGAAAAATCATCGGGATATACCGAGGCTGTAGTCGCAGCAGAACTGTTTTTTTTTTTTTCGGTTCGTAAGAAAAATTGTTGCTGCCAATAAATCGAATCATGGGATACACGAAAAAATGTTCGTCACTGCGAAAATTCATCCCCCATATAAAGAGCGAGAACTTGGTTCTTTTTCCATTATTCGATGACGCCACTTTCCATTCGGACTAGACTATAGTGTCGCCATCGGTAATTTATTGTACTGCGCGAGATCGTAGAATAAACAAATAAAGTTGTTGAAAAAAAGTTTTGGCGTTCTCGAAGCGGAATCGTATCCGCCGCATTGTTTGGTTTTTACGAGAAGTTGTCAATTCAATTTTCATTATGATTATCGAATGTTAATGCAGAAGAAAAATCTGAGCAAAAGATCGTTAAAAATTAGAGAGTGTGTAATTTTTGTTCGAACGACGAGACAGCTAAAGCGACTGGTCATGAAAATATGACCCGCGTGTTCCACAGAACCCACATCGCTCATCGCTCAACAGATTTTCATTTCGCATAACCTCGAATACAGGTTGCTCGTCGAGACGAAATATTAACGATTATTGGAGCACATGAAAGCTCGGGATTCTTGTGTTATATCAAAGTTAAGCAGTTCACACATTGACGAAAAAAACAGCTTGAATATAAAGCAGTAAACGACGTTGAGTGCGAAATCATATTTATTCTTGTTCTCCGTTCGTCTCGCGCTATCCGTGAGATCGAAAACATCGCGGTAACGTAAGAAATCCTTTTTTTTTCTTCCTCTCAATTGAAATATCTTTCATCGTTATCGCTGCGTAAGAGGCTGTTGAACGAGAGAAAGAGAGCTTGTGCGAGAGATTTCGAAAATAACTTAGCGAAGAGAGTGTATATTCCGTGAGTAGTGTGAAAACGAGGAGAAGGAGAGGAATATGAGAGACGGACTGGCGTGGTGGAGGCGGATACAAGAAATCGGGGTGGCTAGACCTTCGAGCTTTTCGTCTTTTGAGTTGTCGTTAGTCTCGTCTTACGTTCAAAGCGCGAAACCTCCGATCATTTATTCTCTCCTATTATTTCATTTACACTCTTCTACACAATATTTTTCCTCCGTTCGACAAGGTAGGTTTTTTCTATCAAAATGGCTACCGCCCGGTTTCTCTCTGCTCGACAAATCTGTGTTAACCACAAATACACCGTTACATAAAATCCAATATTCGTAATAATACATATCAACATATCCCTTTACCCTCACGCTGCACGCTTCGCTCTGTAACAGAGAAAGTGTGTTTACGCGAAATTGCGCAATCGATGTATCGTCGACTTTTACACAACCTGTATAAACATATAGTACCGCGTCAGTCCTCCGACTACCATCGATCGATGTTTTCGATGAAAATTCCACTTCGTAACGCAGGCAAAACACTTTTTTTCAAATAGTTTTCAACCAGTTTATTTGATCGAGCCGATGAATACTGCTGCGCGACATTTTCGACAAAAAATGTGTTTGTTGTTTTTTCAATGAGTGTGTCACTTCCAAGAAATCGCTTTCAAACGGATTACGACAGCTTGTACGTAGTGATCTGAACCAGCCTGATAAAATAACCAAAACCATCGATCGCAAGAATTCTTTTCGTATGTAAATCAGTGATAACCTAAAAAAAACGTTTTTCCCCCCATTTTCACTATTCATCACCGTACGCGATGGATAGAGTCACGGAAGGTGTTCTTCTAACTTGGTCAACGGGATTGCAATACGTTTTCTTTAGAAACGTTACAATGATTTATTAATTAAGGGGGCTTTTTAAACGGACGTTCCTTCTTCGAATATCCGACTTTGCTGGGAATATTTTCGTGCTTTTCGTGATGACAATAACTGTCGATACGATGATGTTGAAGTTACGACATTGAAGTTTGCATCGTTGGAGTTGAACGAAAAATATTCTATCCATTCACCATTTTTTGTATTTTTGAAATCGCCTCAATTTTTCTTTGACATTCAGTTTTTCATTTGCAAAAATTGTCACAGACGGACGCTGCTGTTCAAGGAGCTTCGCTACATACGACCATATGATAAAAATTTAATAAAATTCGGTGATTCTTTAGCATCAAATACGATGACACAATTTTTTTTCAAATTTTTCACAGTTGTTCTACACAGTTGTCGAATAATTGGAGTTTACAATATGCAAAAGATATACCTATAAATATCTGAACTCTAGGCTTACGCATGTAAACTCTGGTGTTCAGTTACTCGAAAACTATGTAGAAGAAAAATCTTAAAAAATGTGCATATTCATATTTAATACTAAAGAATATACTCAACAAATTTCATTAAATTCTAATCATTTAGAATTTTCCTATGCTTTTAACATGGCAACATTGTTGTGTGTAGCCAACCTCCTTAGTTTTTGGCTCATTAAAAAAAAAAAAAAAATAGGACAAAATGAAGAATTTCGATAACGATGCAAACTTCAACATGATGTTGAAGTTTGCATCGTTGGAATGCAACGAAATGCTGTGTTTTTTTCAGCAGAGCTGATCATTCATGTTTAGTTCTTGGTCACGAGCATCAAACGATTCGATACGAGTTGGGACGACATTGGGAAGTCGTGAAGGTCAATACTGTTTCGATTTGAAACTTTCATTCGATCGTTGCTTGGATAAAGTCTTTCATTTTTACAAATACGTCGATTGTTATAATCTTTTGTTTTTGAGATACGAAAAAAATTCGTACCACCGACCATTGCTGGTCGAAAAATATCGAAATTTTTCTGTTTTCAATAGTTTTCAAACGTCATGTCTGTCGTAACGTAATGAATGTCGTTTCAATGAAAGTTTTCAGTCTTCAAAACGATTTTTCATTTTTCTCGACAAATTCGCTCGAAATTTCGACGATAAATCGTACCGACTGATTGCAATTAAAAGCTCAATTAAATCTTTCTTTGGACACATCCGAGCGAGGATTTCGATACGACAGATTTTTGGGAGATCGACAAATTAGGGTAAAGGACACTTTTGTTTAATCGATTAAATCGCGATAACATTAACCGCGAAATAATTCATTGGATAAAAGGATTTATTGGTAACGAGATTTGGCCCGTTACTGTGAACAGAACTGAAAAGGTGACTCATCGAAATTTGGCAAAACACAATGAAGCTATTCGGGGACAATCTATTTTCCGTCCTTTAGTGAAATTTCAATTCGTCTCTGAATTTTGTTCGATCGTTCAATTCCAAAACAATTGTTTTTTCTTCGATCGTCAATATTTTTCGTATGCTCCGATGGATTTTCCGTTCTCCTGTCGATATTTTTTAAATTTCCAGGAAATCATAAAATGTCTAGTTTATCAGATCGCAGGAATCGACGATTTTTGATCGCTGGATTTTCAAGACTCGCTTCAATTAATGCAAGAAAAAAATTTGCCTCTAGTTCACGTGAACAGACTCGAAAGTCTTCGTGTAAGTTTTCGCACGTCTCTATAAAATGGTGTTTTTTTTTTCGAGGAAGTGGAGCGGGGAGAAAAAAGATCGTATCCATTCTTGCGATGAAGAGAATTTTCTGCCTCCGTTTCCGGTAGCGAAATATATGGTCCACGCTCCCGAATCTATTTTCACGTAACCCAACACTTCGTCTACACAGATGAGAACTCGACACACTCAAAAATGAATATTTCTTGGGCGAGCGTGTCCTACTCGAAAGGCACACGTACACACCACGTTTGCGAGAATGAAAAAGGAGGCCGAAAGATTTTGCGCTCCGCCATACTATCTTCATCTGTATACAGATATGCTTGTATATTCGATGGAATTTCGGAGCAAAAATAACCGGAGGTAGGCCACCGGCACTCTCCACGGATAGGATCCACGTATTCTACAAGAATTCTTGATCTAATAAGAGCGTCGTTATTTCTTTTTTCTTGCTTTTTTCGACAACCGCCAACAGTTCACTAGGAACATCTTGCTTCTCGTGTTTTTCGAACGAGAAACGAGAACACCCGATTTCGTAGATTTCGTATTAGGGCTCCAAAGAAAGCATTACTTTTTCTTGTGTATTTTCATCTTTGTTTATCGTTACATCACATTGTACTCGATTTTGCATTACTCTTCACAATGGATCTCTGTGAAAAATCGTTATTGCCCATCACAATGGAATGTGTAATGTAAACATTTTTAGATACAATGACGGAGTTTTTTCATTATCCAGTCCAATGTTATTGGAAAATTTGTATAGTAGTAGAAGTGGTGTTTTCCATGCCATACCCTTCTCAGGTTTTTACATTTTTGCCTCAATTTTTTATTCCACAGTTGTTTTTTCTTTTATTCCACAATTTTTTTTTATTCCACACTTACTCGGTGGACCTACATTTTAACGTGGGTTCCGAACCACAGAGAGTACAGTTTAAAACACTTAGAAAAAATCCATTGGTGTCGGCGGGAATCGAACCCGGGCTCACCGGTTGTGAGCCGAGCACGTTACCATTGGGCCACTGTCTCCCCTTTCTCAGAACGGAAAAATTGTCAATTTTTCACATAATAGACAAAAAAAAAACGTGGAATTCGATATTAAGCCTTCGAGTGCACTCCTCCAATAAATGCATATTGGGTCAATCTGACCCAAGGCGTTTTTCAAAACGTTCTATTCCATTTCGCTGAATTTATTTTTTGACAAAAACGAAAATTAAATGCCAAGACATTCGTTGCCATGAAAAGAATCGGTGACAGAAAATTTTTGGGGTCAAAACGACCCAGTATGCACTCGAAGGGTTAAAGTGATGAATCAGTCGGAATCTCGCGACTGTGAGTGCGAAAGAGAAAGCTGCAATTTTTGAAATAGAAAATTTCCTGAAAATTGAAAATCCAAGCGACGTCGAAAATTTTTAATTTCGAAAACTCAGAGTGAGGCTCGGTGACTGATCCATCACCTTGAAGAAACAAATTTCAAACGAATGAAAAAAAATAACGATTAAAGAACACTTGGAGCTATTTTCGTTTGTTCGTCATCGCAAGATATATTGCTATTTTTAATCCCTGGATTTTCGAGGAAGTTTTAAATCGCGAATACAAATTTTGAGCTTTTCAGAAAATTTTTTGTTTTTTATAAGTTCTCGCACGATTATTTGTCACTAAAATGATGAGTGCTGACATGAGAAACGACTCTGAACAGTTGTAGCAGTTATTGTTATTGTTTTAGCTTCGAATTTTCCAATCGATTACGAAAAATCGGATTATTTTTGTATAAGAAGAAAATTTGATATAGAACAACGCGAAAGGTGATTCATAGCATTCTCATTTTCATCTCGTAGAGCCTACACTTCAAAGCTATACTTGTTTTCTTGGCACGAATCTCGGCGAATAACGAAAACTCGAGACGCCTGAACGAAATCGTTAGTGCTCAAGAAATTCAAAATTGTATCAGCGTCTCTTTATGTTTATATAAAAATATCGCTGTCGAAAATTCTCCAACTCTGATGATCGTTTTTTTATAGTATACATTTATTTTTGAACGACGAAGGGCGTTCCTGAATTTTGGCTGAGACTGTCGATCATTAAAATTTCATTTTCTCTCAAAAACCTCTTCGCATTGGAAATCTTGTCTCCGGGTCAATGTTAAGGTCTATTTTCACATACTCATGAACTCTGTAACGAAATCTTCGCGAAATTACAGTTCTCCCAACTTCCCGGCGTTATATTTGCGCCGGTTTTTCATTTTCAATTCGTTCTAAGCATTTTGTCAAATTTTACTAAACATTCCAATAAGATGGTACGGTTTTTCAAAAATTAGAACAAGTAATTAAACAAAAAAATGAATTTTCATTGCAACAAAAACAAAAAAATTGGAATAATGAAAATAAAAATGTGCACGTGATTTCCATCGTCCGAACTCAATATCCAACTTGCAAGAAACAATTTTTTTCTCAGTAAAAAAAACAGCTCTGCTAAGAAAAATGGAAATTTATTGAATTTTCGGAATCGCCTCAATTTTTCTTTGACATTAATTTTTATATTTGCAAATAACTGGCATGGACAGACACTGAATGTAAATTTTTTGGCTCTGCTTTCAATAAATAGGATAAAATAATGAATTCCGTTGCATTCCAACGACGCGAATTTCAACATAATTTTTTACTTAGTATTCTTTGAATTACATGACAAATGGAGAGCTCGATTTAGTATTCGTTAAAAATGAATGAAAATAAATGTTTTCTAGAATCGAAGATCCACCAAACTCATTGATTTATTATTCAATCGCAATGTTCAAACGAATTTCATATTTTTCCAGACATCATCGAGAGACTAACGAACAAATTTGACGTCAACGAACTTCAAGATGTCGGTCCCGGGGCCAAAGCTCGTAAACAAACAATTCAACTCTCCGATAAATCTCTACTCGCCCCAAGCTGTTCAGGAGACTCTGGAACGACAGACAAAGGTCCTGTCCAACGGAGCAGTCGGGTAAGATCATCGTCTTATTATTATATTATTTAAGGAGGGTGGCTGCACACAACAATGTTGCCATGTTAAAAGCATAGGAAAATTCGAAATGATTAGAATTCAATGAAATTTGGTGAGTATATTCTTTAGTATTAAATATGAATATACACATTTTTTAAGATTTTTCTGCTACATAGTTTTCGAGCAATTCAGCACTAGAGTTTACATGCATAAGCATACGATTCAGATATATATATGTATATTTTTTGCATATTGTAAACTCCAATTATTCGACAACTATGCAGACGAGAGATTTGAAAAAAATTATGTCATCGTATTTGATGCTAAAGAATGTTATCACCAAATTTTATTAAATTCTTATCATATTGTCGTATGAAGCGAATCTCCTTAACCTTTCGAGTGCATACCGGGTCGTTTTGACCCCCGAAATTTTCCGTCACCGATCGTTTGGCATTCAATGGCAACGAATATTTCGACATTCAATTATCGTTTTCGTCAAAAAATAAATTTAGGCCCATAAAATATGGATCACTTGCTACAAGAAACGTCTCTACAAACAAACAAAAAAACAAAGAATGTATATTTACCGGAATACAACGATTTAAAAAACACCTTGGGTCAGATTGACCCAAGATGTAGTTATAGGTGTGCACTCGAAGGGTTATAATCTACGTGCCAAAACGCCTAGACCAAAAAGCCCATCGTTATTCTCGTTGACGTCACTGTGAGTGCGATAGAGATGGCTGTAATTTTTGAAATTGAAATTTTTCGACACGGATTGCCCGATCACAAGATTTTTGGCATCGTCCTGCGTCCGTTGATGAAGCTCCATTTTTTTTTCAAACGGTAAAACCGTGTCGAAAAATTGAAATTTTGAAATTTTGAGATGAGCAGGTTTGGTGAATTTTCCATCACCTCGAACTTAGACTCTCAACGTTTTTACTTTTATGGAATATTGAAGTATAAAATGGAATTAAAATAGCGCACTAATGATTATTTGTCCGAGGAAAAGAAGCTCAACGTTGGTCACAGTATTGCATCGATTTATCAAGAGTCAATGAACTGTCACGAGTTACTAAATGAAATGACGAAGAAGCTCGTCAATTTGTGCAGTTTGGCAAGCAAGTGCAGACGCGAGTGTCCCAAGTGTTGAGAAGCACAGCATGCACCCGAGAGACAGAAAGATCGCTCTTCGTGGGTCGGATGTTTTCTTCCGGCCGAGGTAGATAGACTCTCTGGTGCGTCTCCGCGTCACCGATTGACACATGCAGAAATATATACACGATATACTGCGAGAGGCTCGAAAGAGTTCGATGTATATAATTTCGGATTGGATGATTCAGAAGTCTCTTTGCCCATCGTTTCGCGGATCTTCTCGGAGTAGAAGTTGCGGGAAAGCCGAAAAAGCAACAAGGTTGGAAAGAGAAAGAGAATGCGCTGGCTAGAGCAACGGGCGCGGTGTCTCGTCACTTTAGCGATTGCGTTATTTTCAGATGAACGAATCACTACGGTTCGAAATAAACTCATCTGATGCCTAGCTCCTCGTTTATTTATTGCGCAAAAGTCGCCGATCGTACTTGACTTAGTTTTCCACACTCTGTTGACGGCCGAGCTTCTTCTTCTTTTTCTTCTTTTGCTTCCGTCTCCGTTTCTTCTTCTTCTTCTTCTTCTTTCGTCCCCAAAACGCTTTCCTCAGCTTTGTTTACCGGCTGCTGGCAATAATCTCACGTAATTTATAGTTAAGACTCGATTAATTCGATTCATTGTACCGACGCTTCGCTTTTGGCCTGACAAGATTTTACCAACTGTCGGAATTGCTATTGTAGAAACCCCGTTAGTGTTCGCAACTTTTGTGCCAATACTTTTACCCTTTCTCTGTCCGCAAGGCCATGTACCAACGACCTTTATCACAGGTCGGTGGTACAGTTACAGTAGAATTCCCATTAACGTGATTGATCTGTCGAACGATTTGTCCTAATCTTGCCACACGCTTCATTCCGAGAGGCTTGACATTTCCGTCTAAATCTCAAGTACACGATTTTCTCTTGTCACTGAAAAGAACACGTGTCATTTCCATTTTTCTTCCAATATCAAAGATTTTCGAGATATACGTGTTTCGCACTCTTTTAGAACAGATCGCCTTAAGATGATGGATCAGTCACTGAACCTGACCTTGAATTTTCGGAATTAAAATTCTTCGATATCGTTTGAATAATCAAAGAAAGACTCCGTCAGCGTACGCAGGACGATGGCAAAAATCTGCTGACAGGGGCTTTTTTTTTATTGGTGAAACCGTGTCGGAAATATTCAATTTCGAAAATTGCATCTCTCTCGCACTCGCAGTGGCGAGATAGCGACTGATCCCTCGTCTTGAGGCGATGGGCAGTTGCTTTCTCGCAATGAGTTCCAGTTCGAACTAGAGTCAGAAGTCGCTGTTGATTGTTATTTTATTCCGTTTTCCATCGACCAATTCCCCGGATTGTGAATACAAATGAGTTTGCAAATTTGCTAGGCTCGTTACTTTTTGCTGAACGCGACAAATTTTTGTCGTCATTTCAAAACACACTAAAGATTGCCCAACCGAATTTCTTTCCCTACAGTTTTTACATCGGGAATTGTATTTTTTCTGATTTCATCAAGAATTTTATTTTTTTAACCGAGACCACGGTCCATTTTTGCTCCCTGTCGACGTGACTCGAACGAATTCCATTCAAATTTCAACGGTTTCGAAAAATATCGCACTTTACATTTTCAAGTGCTGCGAGAGCCTCACGGTGGAAAGTCATAGGGTCTTAATGAGTTGAAAACGTTTCGAGATCCGGTTCAGGGCGTTTGGGCCAGGCTAAAAAATTTAGATTATTTAAAGCGATAAAAATCGAAAATTTTATAAAATTAATAATTATCGCAGGAAATGATCGTCAAGTTTTGGAAAAACACATTTATTTCGCTATCCATTTGTCCTCTGAAAAAAAAAACAAAACAAACACTGATCAGAGTTTTCGTAATTCCGTAGAGAATTTTGAAAAATATTTCATAAATCTATCCAACGAATAGTTTGGAAATTTTCTGCGAATCTGAATTTACAGTTTTATTTTTATCTGTGAGAATATTTTTGTTTCTTCGTATTTTTTTACTCCCTTAATGAAAAGTGGAGTTTAAACTGTAGCGTTCGAAAGTCTTGCTTTTACAATAGCTGCTGCCATCACGCGTATTCTTACACCTTTCGTGACCCCCCGACGGGTTCAAGAATAGCAAAATGCGATCTGACAAGTTTATAACGTTGATGGACGTTGCATATAGCATGAAAATTCTTTCCAAGGCATCCGCGAAAAAGAAGCTGTCAAAATGATCGTTCAGTCTGAGCGATGCCCTCGCAGCTGTCACTGCTTTTGTCTTGCCGTCGCGATAGTCGATCGTTTGGACAATTCATTCTCATACATTGTCGAGCCCTTTTCCAGCTTTGGAAATTTAGTCATTTTGGGTTTTAATTCGTGTTCGATTATTTCAGAATTGACTTCAATCAGTTGGCCAAACCTGCCAATCTCCAGAACAGCGCCGTTTTACGAATGCTCGAGGAGGAAGAAGCGCGACAGCGGGCTGGACATCCGAGTAAGTTGCTTTAAAAAAAATGTCTACATTTTCTCGTACACCCATACATTCGTGCCACGAAAAATCGCTTATAATATTTCTTTGCAAATTATCCGACTTGACAACTTTTTGAAAATTCATTTCTAAGGAGGTTGGCTACATACGAAAATATGATAAGAATTTAATAAAATTTGGTGATAACATTCCTTAGCATCAAATACGATGACACAATGTTTTTCTAATTTTTCGTCTACACAGTTGTCGAATAATTGGAGTTTACAATATGCAAAAGATATACCTATAAATATCTGAACTCTATGCTTATGCATGTAAACTCTAGTGTTCAGTTACTTGAAAACTATGTAGAAGAAAAATCTTAAAAATTTTGTATATTAATATTTAATACTAAAGAATATACTCACCAAATTTCATTAAATTCTAATCATTTAGAATTTTCCTATGCTTTTGACATGGCACCATTGTTGTGTGTAGCCATCCTCCTTAAGGCGATCTATCACTTGCTCGAACGGTAAAAATCCCTCTACACGTTTTAGTTGGATAGACTGAATATTTCAAGAAAAAATATTAGTTACACGTTGTTCCCATTTCACCAGAGAAAAAGTTGTAATTTTTATTTTTCTCAAAATATGAAGGGTCTCCGAGAAAAACTTGTAGGTTTTTGGTTATCTCTCTCGCACTCACGTGACTGCTAGATCACCTTAACGAATATTAATTGAGCTCTTCATTCGTCATGTAATTCAGAGAATTCTGAGTAATAAATGATATTGAAGCATTGCTGGAATGCGACGGAATCTATTATTTTATTATAATTTTTAAAAGCAGAGACAAACATTTCAGCCAGTACTATCGGTTTTAGAATTAGTGTTCAGAACTTGACAAAATTTGGTGTAGTAGTAAATTATGATTAGAAAAGGATCCAGTCAGAATTTCAAGAGTCTACAGAGAACCAGAAAAAAGATATTCGCATTGGTGAAATTTCTCACATTAAACATTGAGTTTTATGATAATTCTCAGTTTTCATTGTATTTTACAATGAATTCTTATCAATTTTTAGGAGAAATCACAGTTTTCACTGTAAAATGTAATGAAATGTATGAAATCGATGAAATTCGATGAATTCATGAAATTACCAATGCGAATATCTTTTCCCTGGTTCTCTGTAGCCTCTTGAAGATTTGACTGCATTTTTTTCTTATCATAATCTGATACTGTACCAAATTTAATTAAATTCTGAACGGTAATTCGAAAACCGACAGTACTACCTTAAATGCCTCGTACATGACAATTATTTTCAAATGAAAAACCGAATGTCAAAGAAAAATTAAGGCGATTCCGAAAATTGAGAAAATAGTGAATCGATAGAATAGTTTTCGTTGGAGTCCAACGATCCGAACTTGAATATCGTACGAAAAATCCAACTGCTCTTAACAAATGGTGTGATGGAACTTTGAAGAAACGAGTTAGCACTGAATTTTTGAATTTCCATTTTTCTAAAGGCATCAGGAATACTATCAGGAAACGACTTTATTTAAGGTTCTTCCAAAATTTTGTATAAACGCTCTTGGCACCAAAACTAATAGTTTTCTCCTAATATGAAGAAAATTTTTCTAACGTTTAGAAATTGAGATGTGTAATTTCCAATTTTTTATTTTTCCCATTTAAACGCGTGTAAATTCGAGTTTCATTAAAAAGGTGCAAGAAAAAACAAAGGAAACGCGATTTCAATTTACACGCGTTTAGATGGGAAAAATAAAAAATTGGAATTTAAATATCTCAAATTCTAAACGTTAGGAAATTTTTATTCATAAGAGAAAACTGTTAGTTTTGGTGCCAAGAACGTTTATACAAAATTTTGAAAGAACCCTGAATAAAGTCGTTTTGTCTTCTTTACTGAGAAAAAAATTGTTTCTTGCAAGTTGGAAATTAAGTTCGGACGATGGGAATCACGTGCACATTTTTATTTTCATTATTACAATATTTTTGTTTTTGTTGCAATAAAGATTCATTCATTTGTTTGATTACTTGTCGTAATAAAAAATAAAACATCATTGTAAAGAGATCCGGGCCGAAATCTGTCGAGAGAACATGGACATGGATCAGTAACAAGGAACTAACATCGCAACAGCTGAGGACGCCACATTTTTGTGCAGAAGAGTAATTTTGCAACTGACAATGCTAAACAAAAATATGCTTCGCTTTTGCCCAATGCTTTCTCCCTGCAAATGCTGCACGAGAAGCCATGGACCCGATTGCATGGCTTCCACGGCCACGTCCAATGTCCACCGCTGAAGTTCGACGGCTGGTAAGGCCCAGAAGTCATTTTCGTGAATATTGGCCACCATTTTGCCCTCAGGATGGTCGTCACTGCCGCTTATTGTTTGAGCCCAAATCAGGTATTCCGATTTCCCTTCGTTCCAAATTAAAACCTGATTCATTAACGCAATTATATTTTTCATAGTTTCCATTGAGGCTGTGCAGTTGGCACGAGCAGGCGCCAAAGGGTTGGAGAGAGTCGATTAAAAATTTCGAAAGTAAAATTTTCCCACATCAGTCGTCTGATTGGAATGGAAAATTTGAGGCCCAGACGAGAGCGAACGGGCTCAAACATTTTTATTCCGATCACAGGCGAAACGATTCCGAAGGAAAATGCTTTCGAAAATTTCAAGTGAACATTTTAATAACGTCGTGAACTCAATTTTTGCGAAAAATACAGTTTTTAAAATCTTTACTCTGTGAAATACGCGGAAGAATTGAAATGACGTTCATGGCCTTATGTTTCGATAGAAAAATGACGATATTCCGGACAATTATAAATTCACAATGAGACGAAAAAATTCAGGGTCGCGAATGATATTCCTCGAGGCCATTTAATTGGATCATTTTTAGTATAATACACACTCAACCCCCGGGAGAATCGAAAGCACTATCTCCCTTCCATTGCTCGTCGATTCGAAAATTTGCGTCGCCCCACCTCTCGGAAATGTCGCGTTTAGTGTGTGGAGACTCTAAAATCGTTCGCCGGGTTTCTCACCGCGATTATCATCGTGTTTTAACACAGGTGGATGCCGGTGGAACATTTTCACGAGGGTTTAGTTGTTGGCGAGGTTTCGTTTTGGCAAAGTCGATTTTCACTCGCAACGCTTGCAATTCAACTGGATCATTTTTTTTCCATCCGCCCACACTCGCGTTTTTTCACGCCTGAAAATTCGTCTTGGTACGTCTTTATCCACAATAATAATCACTTTTCCATGTGATATACATTCGTCGATGCCGACCTTGCCAAGAAAAATAATAATTTTATTCAAGAAAGAAGGAAAAAAAAATTGAAACGTGCCAGTTCGCGAGTTGCATACGTCGCCGGATAATTATCTCTAAGAGATATTTTACGATCTTGGTGATTTGTGCAATTCTCATTATATCAACGACCTCATCGTCAACCTCGTTAATCTTTTCTGCATATGAGGGAATTCCGTTTCGTGGCTGGCTTATAAATTCTTTCCACTTTTCACGTATATTCCTCGGAGATTTAACTCGATGAATATCATTGAAATTGGTGTCGCAGGGACGGACAACCAAACCAGATATAAATCTCGACGAATAGTCTCGAATGTTCCTCAAGCTTTGCCTATAAATAGAACACACTTTATAAATTAAGTTTTCAAGCTAATTTTATGCTGATAACCCTTTATGATCGTCACCGACGAATTATTTGTGTTCAAATATTTTTCGACCTTGAAGTTGAGTTCGCTAAGAAAAAACCTCAAAGTCTATATCGTTTACTAACACAAATATCAACTAGTGGTATCAAAAAAAAAATATCATAAAAGCTCCGAGTCTAGAAAACGGTATCAGCGAACAGTGACGCGTTTTTATTTCAATGTGAATAATTGCGTTGATTTTTTTTCTAGAATTTTGATTATTTTGTGAGAATTCTTTCGTCTCTCGTGGAGGAAAAAAATGATCCATTGATTTTGACGTACTTATTGACATCAATTACTTTTTCATTTCATACCCTCGCCTATTCGTGTGTAAAATTTGAATAATCAATTGCGAGAATAATTTCCATTCGTGCACGCCAATCACGTTATTTACATATTTTGCTTGCTCACTTGGTCGTTCGCGGTCTAGCGTCGTTTATTTTAATACTCGAAACGCAAATGGAAGGTGGAGTTGAGCAAAATGCATCGAGAATTTTCGAGGATCCGCCAAGCAACAATAATCGTCAGATATAAATTTGGCTAGGATGCTTCGACGATTTAAAACATAATAATTCGGTTGTAGGAGTCTCCGTGAAATTACGTTCAAATTCAGTCCGTGCTGTCGCAATATTATAACCCGTTGTAACTCGCTTCGCCTTGAATGGCAAAAACAAAAATTCAGTCTCCATTTTTCTCGATTCGACGAGCTAATTTTTCTTTCAGCCGACGAAACATCTCGTAGAATTTAATTTCATAACTCTGCTCACTAAAGAGAATCGTTGTATTAGACAGAAAAGTTGTTTCCGCGTTCTGAGTTGTGTATTTGCGAAATCGTAGCCTCGAGAGTTAAATACGTATCGTGTGTTGACAATATGTATCGTTGCCAAAACGAGAAATCCACTCATCATTGCAATTCTCTCTTCCCACGATCTTCAGAGAGAATTAAAATAGTGTAATTTAAAAAACAAGAATACCGTCACGTTCTCGTGACTTTGAGACGATTTTGAAAAATCGAACAATGCCAGGGCGATTCAACGATCCCTGAAACGATATTTATATAAATAAACCTGAGCGTTAGGGGAGACAAACCGTGAGTCAGAGTATACTCGATGACGCACAGTCGGCCACTCGATGCACACGGCTCATGTGGTCAAGAAATAAGCATTCTTTTTGTTTCATTTTTTTCCAAGGTCTCATAGAGCGAAACTTAATATTTGTTTCTCAAGTGTCGCATCTGACGATCGAATTTTTCATCGCGGTCATTATTTCTGCGTCCTTTACCTTGCAATCTATAAATGGCTTCGCTAATCCTGCTATTTAACATCATGAATGAAATGAATGAAATATCGAACCAAGATTTTGTGTATGAGCAAAGAGAAACGTCGAAATGTTGCCTTCAAAAATCTATTCGGCAAAATTGTGGATTCAAACAATCAGGAAACTGTATTTCTGGCACGAAAATGAAAATTTCAATCGATCAAGAAATCATTTGGTGATTCTCCAGAAATTTCAACTCCAAAATGACCTGAAGAAATTTTCATTTCCTTTGAGAATTCAAGAAAAGAAAAAAAATGATTAAACAAGATTTTGAATCTCTGGCGAGATCGATTCTCCATTTGGAACGAAAAAAAGGTTGAAATTTGTGAGAAAGAAATATTTGGAAGACCCCAAAAATATTTTCCCTAGGCAACGTATGAATTGCTTACATTTTTTAATTACAGGTCTGAAACGAGTAGCTTGGCCGCCACCGCCTGAGGATCAGGACTGTGTCGACTTTATCGAAAAAAGTCCAGTGCAAGCCAAGGTACATACACAATTTATTATTCAACGGAATAACAAATTTTTTTTAACAAATTGGCATATAAACTACTGTCGAAATCATGACTGCACGAATAATGCACATTATAAATTGACGTTGACGGTTGACTACATCGTCGCTGGATGTTTTTTGTGACGAAGAAAAAAAAAACGTAATTCATCACACCAAAGAAAATCTTGTGCTCACGTTTGGATTTATTTATTATTTTTTTTTTAATGAATTGCATGAAAGACTCGCGGTGAGTATATTACGTACCAGAGCAGTCCCTCGTCCGGTGGATCACCCCGATCGCCTATTACGATAGGAACTTTACCGCGTGGCTCACCACAGGCGTCCTCACCTTCGCCTATTAGTCCTTCCGGTACGCTTCGACAGCCTTCTCATTTTCACCAACAACAATCGGTCAAACCGTGGGCACCCGTTACACCACCTGCAACATCGCCTCTTCCTCATCAACAATCTCCTCTGCAGCAATACAATACTCATCCTCAGCAATATCAACAACAACCACAACAATCTTGGAAGGTAACAAAAAAAAAATAAAAAAAAAACAACAAAAAATGATGATACCGAATGATAAAAAAGTAACGAGTGAACGAGACGAAAAATGAAAGATTAAAATGCTCTTTTCTTTACGATGTAGTCAACTGAAATAATTTTTTAATATGCACGAAGCATGATGAAATTTATCAACAGTCATTCCTCGTTTCAACAATCCCTCGTATGTCTACACGTCACTAAAAAATCCGATAAATGGACCGAAAAATAATTGAAACCGTAGCAATGCACGATTCACCAATTGCCATTGTGCTTTTCATTTTCCTTTGCAGCAAGGCTCTCTTAATTCCTTCGATCATTCAACGCCGCAGCAGAAACAGTCGCAATCGATTCCGGTTTATCATCAACCGATTTTTGAACCGCCACCTTCTCTCATAACTCTCAGGCACGAGCCACCAATTTCCCAGGTATACTTGAAAAATCGAATTTCTGTGAGGATTTCAGTCTGAAATATTTTATCTGCTAAGTGGTCTATTCAGCATTGAGAATTTACCATTGCGAAATGTGTTTTATACGTTACTGCACTGAGCAACCAGTCTTTGACTCATCGAATCGACTTGTTACTTATATTCGTGTAGCTATGCTATTGCGCATGTTCCTTCTTTGTATTAGTCGAGAACATTTGGGTTAGATTCGAAATACATCGCTGGATCATTGCTAAACTCTCTCAGCCCATTTGTATCAAAAGTTGAAGATTATGACAACCCGAATGAGTGGCTGCTGGTTCAATTTTTCTGTTGGCTTCTCTTCAAAATGCTAAAAGTGCAGCTCCGTCTCGATGTAGCGAATTCCTTCTGGCTAAATATCATCAAATTGTATGCATATATTAATCGCGAGTATATTTTGGAACAAGGGACACGACTCGTGGTGAAAAAGCGTGATCGACGACCTTACTCATTTGTTTCAAAACGAAATTCACAAGTCACGAATTAATCGCTTCGTTCATTCCTTGCCAAATGCACTTGAATTAAATAATCACTTCTTTTTCCTACCGGCCAATTAAGGAGGTTCGCTTCATACGACAATATGATAAGAATTTAATAAAATTTGGTGATAACATTCTTTAGCATCAAATACGATGACATAATTTTTTTCAAATCTCTCGTCTACATAGTTGTCGAATAATTGGAGTTTACAATATGCAAAAGATATACTTATATATATCTGAATCCTATGCTTATGCATGTAAACTCTAATGTTCAATTACTCGAAAACTATGTAGAAGAAAAATCTTTAAAAAATTGTATATTCATATTTAATACTAAAGAATATACTCACCAAATTTCATTAAATTCTAATCATTTCGAATTTTCCTATGCTTTTAACATGGCAACATTATTGTGTGTAGCCAACCTCCTTAAAATCTTCACCGTAAAGCTACGAATTTCAGATAATCTTTTTCATTATGACATTCTTTTCGCAAGTATTCTCGTCGTAAAGGTTAATGAAATTTTCTCTTGTTACCTTAAAAACTGGTTTTTTTTTTCTTATAATTTGAGTTTACATCCCCGAATTTCGCTGCGACTCTTTTCTACTTGCAACGCTGGTTCCATTTTTTTAGCGTTCGCAAACACGCGTTTTTCGACCGACAGACTGTCAGAAACTTTTCTACTGCGGACGATCTTTCGAAAACGCTTTTTCAACAATTTATTCTAAAAAAAAAAAAAAAAATCTCTATTTATTGGGTGATGACTGATTTTTCATCGAAATCCAGAACTGAAAAATTATTTCTCCCAAGTGCCATTGGTAAGAAGTTTAAAAAAACAATTACACGAAGTTGATGTCGATGTGATTGAAAAGAAATGAAAGAGGATTTTAGTAACCCGCAACATTAAATTGCATGTCGAAAATTTACAGACACCGGCACCGGTATATCAAGCTCAACCCGCAGCCACAATGGCACCGATAAGTGGAAACATGAGAGGAGACACGAAATGGCCACCAGAGTCGGTGAAAGCTCAAACGGAAGCCGAGAACAAAGCAAGATTGGATTTGGCAAAAGGACCTGCTGTAAGACCGCGAAGAGTCAACAAGGATTACAGCGGCTTCTTTGCTCAACACGCTCTCAACAGTACTTATCCCGGTTACCGAGCACCACCTGGAACTCAATATTTCTCGCCCGCCTATCAACATTAAGTTATTAGACTATTTTGCCACTTGCTTCAGAGTCTTCTCCTTTTATTCCTTTTTTTCTTCTTTTTCATCGATCTTCTTACACTTGAAATTCTGTTGTTTCTGGGACACGATATTCGCCCAATATGCAAAGTTATTACCTCGAGGGCCAGTGAGACCGTAAACAGACTCGTGGAAGGTCAATGGAAAAACTAAATTCAACATTTGTTTTATCGAGAACTGAAGGGAATTCGGTTTCCTTTACGCTTGTGTTTCCAGCTCTCGATAACTTACAATGCTCGTCATAATTCACTTAACGATGTAAATACTAAATACTGAGCTACGAACGCGCTTGGATACCAGAATTCGACAGTGGATTGTGTCAATGTGCAATGAGCGCTTTTCACACGTCTTGAGAGCTTTTTTCCAACTTCTGATCGACTTAAAGTCAAATTTTCAAAATATCTCTTTGACATAATTAAAAACCACAGCACTGAAATTTCATTTGCACGGACTTCGTCGTACATGACATTCAATGCTTCACGAGTCACGATCGAACCGAAAATTGTACTTGACGATATAAATTTGCAAATTTCAGTTGCGATGTCAAATCTGAAAACAAATTACGACAATAGTTAACTCTCGATGAGAGCCAGTTGCTAATCACTCGGACGTTTTTCGCAGAGACACAAATTTTTGTCTGCCTTGCTTTTCAGTAGTTTTACGACCCCGCGCCACTGTTGTTACTTTTTTCTTTCTGCTATGCATCACTGTCGCCAAAACTAATTTATTGAATCGTGGATCGGCGGATTATGGAATTTCTTCGGAAATTGGAACGTACAAAAATGAGTGGTGAATAAAAAAAAAACAATAAAAAAGCTGAGATTCGAGAGTAGAAAACGATACCGAAGAATCAAGCCCGGATTGAAATATTTTTGTGCCAAATTTACGAGGCGACGACCGGCTTGACGACGAACGACAAGAATCGAACGACGCGTCGATTCGAACAACACGCCGTAATGTACAAACCTTTTAATTTCAAGATTAAACATGAAACGGGCGTATTTATTTATTTATTTATTATTATTGTTTTTTAATGCAATGTGATTCAACGCAAACCGACCAACTGTCAGTCATTGAACTAACGATATATTTTTAACGACGTTGTATCGTTTGAAATGTTATTTGAAGGAATAAACAAAAATCAATCATTATTTTGTTGTCACTAATTTAGCAGTAATCGTTCTGTTGGGTCGAGGGCCGCATTTACCCTTGGGGTGCACGAATCCTATAAGTACGTACAGGGTCAATTTGACCCAAGGCGTTTTTCAAACCGTTGTATTCCGATAAATATGCGATTTTTTTTTGTAGAGACGTTTTTTGCAATAAAATATCCATATTTTACAGTCCAAAATTTATTTTTTGACGAAACTGAAAATTAGATGCCAAAACATTCGTTGCCATTTAATGCCAAAAAATCGGTGAAGGGTTAAGATTTTTTGCCATGGTTCAAATAAACCGAAATAAACGAAGATAATCCCATTTATTGACTGATAAACTGTTACTGACAAATCCAACAACAAAACTATATTGAATAAAAAATCGTGAGTTCTTACAGCGTTATAAATATTCCATCGTAGCTTAATTCCGAGTTGAGCGATTAAGCGGAAGTCAATTTAGCAACGTTCGTCATGGTTTCATTTTAGTTTGAAAACAATTTAATCTCGTACCTAAATTGGTTATGAATTATGCAGAATGTAAAAGTAAATATCGAACAGGGATTCTAAAATTCTTTCTTCACTCGTGTTATTTGGTACTTTTGCGCAACTTTTGTACAGGACGAACTGAGTATTTACGATTTGAGATACATTGCTCTTGACTTTGGCGAGGCCACGTGAAAGTGCCTTCAGGCATAATGTCGACAATTAATTATTTCACGACTCGATGCATTAACAAACGTGCTCGTGAACTTTTATTTATTTTCATTTTTATTTGTCCCTTTATCAACGATATAAAGTTTATCATTTCCACAGTGTATCTAAAATACAATTTCTGCAACAACTTCTTGGTAGTAGCAAAACAATGGATATACATTTGATTGGATTTTCATAAATATTCCAATTTAAATAACAGCAATGTGTGTGAGCGAATGCTGCGAGGTCTTGAAGGTAAGTTGAGGAATTCGACCGATTAATTTGTCTCTATTATTTCGATAACCGAAAAAAGTCAAGGCACACGCGTATCGTAAAACGCAAGAAATTTCGTTGCAAGAATCGAGCGAGTATATTTGCTTTGACGTACAATTCAAATTCTAGTTTATAAATGCGATGAGTAGAAGAAAGAAATATCGATGCTTGAAAAATACGCTTTCATCAATGTTGACAAATCGTAAATCTACGCTTCGGTTCTATGAGTTTCATCAAAATCTGTTAAAAAAATAAGTATCTTCGTATGATTACAGAATGCGATCGGACACGACACGACATAAATATTTCATTAATTACAAGCACAACTTCGCAAACAACAAGCGTGAAATATCCGATCGCTTGACTAGGCGTACGGATTTTGTGTACGGGGGAGACTCAAAAGATCGAACGAACGAGAAAACAAAATTCCTCGATTTCGACGGCTAGATCGTTGCTGTTTTTTTTTTTCGAGTCTCCTTCGTATCAGAGTACGCGCTTAGATTTGTCAATTACTTATAATTCTTGCACAATTTTAATATTCGTTTTGCAACACATTTTTTTTCGATTTTTTCTTATTTCATGAGCTTCTAAACCAGAGAAAATCCTTGAGTCTGCTGTATGGCTTGAAGCAGTTTGTAACGGAGCCTTTCGCGAGTCTTGTAACGAGGTAAATCCAACAAATTGAAGCATGTGTGAGCAACGGGCAAATAACGCTCGTCCATCATCGGTTGTATCGTTAACTAAAAAAAAAGAAAATTATTTTTCCAAAGTCTAACCATTTTTCTCGGGGAAATTTGAATGTTCAGACCCAATGGCAATCAAAGGTGAAAAAATATTGACGGAAATGTGGAATGTGGTTTGAAATCCGGTGAAACTAATTGGAACCATCGAGACAACGAGATTTTCTGTATTATCATCGTTCTTTCTCGCAATCAGCAAACATTTCGTCCTTATTCTCTCCCTCAAGTGTTAATTGATGAAAAATAGATTCCAAGAGTCTTACCATAATCGCTTGCATGCCTTGTATGGGAATTCTGTCGCTGCCGGTTAAAAATAGCAGGAACTTCTTCTTTTCTTCGAGCGAAAGTTCGTGAAAGACTTGCCAGAAAAGAACGATTGTTGGATCGTTTCTCGAGTAACCTTCCTTGTACGTAGTGTTTTCTTCCAATTCTCTCCAATCGTAATCCTCGTTGCCAACAACGACCGCCATCAATTCGTGACTATGAAACAGCTCTAGGACTCGGCCACCGCATACTTTGTGGAAGCCATCGTAAAAAGCTTGGAAATGGGGCTCGGGCGATTTGTTGAGAACGTGATCGACGTACAAATTTATATATTCCATTCTGAAAATCGAAATATGAAAAAAAATAAAATAAAAAGTAAACATGCTTCGTTTTTTTTCTCAAATATATGAATTAATGAATTGTTTTACTTGTTGTTTTGTGTGACTGGTATTTTACTGCCACCTGGAACCAATTCGTGGATGACAAGTTGGCCGAAAACTTCTTTCGAGACTTCAAAGTACAAGCAGAAAACTTCTTCAACGTCCGATTCATTGTCATCCAAAAGGCTCTGCAAGCTCCTGACAAACCGATTTTTAAACATTAATATTTCTCATGAAATTCCTAGTATTGTTATTTTAGATTTGAAAATTGTCGCTGAATTTTTTAGTATCGATTTGGGACGTTATGAAAAAACTTGGTATACCTTGCAACCGTTGGCGATATATCTTTCATGTCAGACAATCCTACCGGTTCGTTCAATAATTTTTTGTACAGTACCAGTGGAAATGGAAGGTCGATTATAATAAAATTGTAAATAGCCAATCCGCACAAAACTCCAATGAGGAAGAACATGACTTTTTCTTCCAATGGTACATCGCTGAACCATATAGTCCGAGTTTCTTCGCATTGTTTGAACATTCCATATTTGGGGTTGAGAATTTCTTTGAGTAACAACAAGAAAAATTCTTTTTTTACGCCACCCGCATCTTCGGCTTCTTCATTGTGGAATTTGACCTGGGCAGAAATTATTTTTCAGGCCGGGCTCGATCGTTTTTCTTTTGATAACGTCGCCAAGATCGAAAGAATTTTTAGTAACTCACTCGGAGAGGTTTCTTCAGGTCGCTCGATTCGTACAGTGACAGCTGAGCTAACGTGTCGGCAACCAAATTTTCCCGTGAAACATTAAAAATGATGAATTGTTCGTGTCGAGCGTCGATCGAACCCGCTGGATAAGGTGCGAACAACATATGCGTTAAAGCTCTCGTTGCAGCTTCGCTCATTGCCGAGTGCATCTAGAAAATAGAAATTTGCATTCAGGATTCTCTATTCATACGATCTTGGAAAAAAAAAAAATCTAAACAATGTCGAGACTTAAGGTATTACGATCGCAAAATGGGTTGATTTAGGACTTTCTTCAAATTTTGTGTAAATGTTTGAACAATTTTTCTATAAGACGAAACATTTTCTGACGTCCAGAATTTGAGATATTTAATTTCCAATTTTTTATTTTTTCTATCTAAACGCGTGTAAATTGAAGTCGCCTTTCTATTGTTTTTTTCTTGCAACTTTTTAACGAAACGTGACTTCAATTTACATGCGTTTAGATGAGAAAAATAAAAAATTGGAAATTAAATATCTCAAATTCTAGACGTCAGAAAATGTTTCGTTTTCTAGAAAAATTGTTCGTTTTAATGTCAAGAACATTTACACAAAATTAAAAAAAAAAAATCTTAAATCAACCCACTTTGCGATAGTAATACCTTAATGGATGAAGATTGTTTTTTTTTTAAATCATTAATCTGCATAGAAAACGACCCGAAAAATGAGAAAATTCGTTTAAAACGACAAAAAACGAGATGGAATGTTTTTTCTTAATTTTTTTGGATAAAATCAATTTTTCCAAGTGCTACACATAAAAAAATATTATTGGCTGGTACAAATATACTCTGGAACACGGTACCTGTATCGCTTGATCAGTTTCTAACAGAATTGTTTTCGCCTGGGCGTCGAACAAGAATGGATAGTGGCAAAAGTAAATTTTATGGTTCTGTAATGAGAGATAAAAAAAAAGACAAAAACATACAAACGTTAAAGAAATAAAATTATGGAATAAGAAGAAACTGAATGTTGTACGCAAGAAAATTTGAACCAACCGGGTGCGACTCTTTGTCCAACAACCATTCGACGTAATCTGTTTTGATGTCTATGGCTTCTTTCAACTCTGGCAGATGAAATGTTCCATAAGGAACACGCAAACCTTCCTCAGCAGATTGGTTCAATTTATTAATAAAAAGTAAAAGATCGAGCGCCATTTTCAAATCCTTGTTTATGAAGATCTGCACCTGCATGGATGAATATGAAGCAAAAGTTATTGAAAAATAAATCTCGTACGAAATCCATGCTCGACTTGCTATAAATACTGCGCACACTTGCCTCACGTTCGTTTCTTTTTGATTCTTTGGCAAAATGAAGAACCAACAATTTGTATACGCGAATGAGACGCTCGAATATTTGTACCGGAGCTTTCGACCACCAGCAACCGACGGCTGTTTGATTTTCGAAATTCATTCGTAAAATTCTTTTGGCAAATGGTATTTGAAGGATTCGGTGATATTTTGGTTCCGTGAAAGCAGAGTACATTGGCAAGGTCAAATAAATTCTGAGGCACTCCAGATCCGGAGATGGTGAGTACAGACCCGGTACGAGGCCCTCGAGTACACTCGTTAGTATCTGAACAAATGAAAAAGAGAAATGAACGAGAAGAATGAAGGAATTTGTACGAAATTGGACAACGAAACGAAAATATGAAAACTAAAACTTACAAGTTCGTTTATCGTCGTGTTAGCAATTTCTGAAATCATTCCAAAAATTTCAATCACTTGATGTACATCAACTCCATGATTCTTGCTCGAACATGTGTAGTGCTCGTCATTCTCAGTCAGGAAAGATGCGTTTAAACATGGCAAACTCGTAAAAACAGTCTCGAGATACCTGCAACATAATGACTCAATAGTTTCTCATTGAAAAATCTTACGGACCAAGCGCATGAAATATAAATGAGAACTGACGTCATGAGTTCATGATCGACGGGTGCTCCCATTGGTATGCTCAGGCAGGCCGAAATTCGATCTTTCGTCACGGTTAGTATTTGTGAATCCGGATCAATTACTCTGCAATCGTCCGGCTGAATATTATCCTGCGAAGCAATAAGAAACTCGTGTTACAATATTTTCTACAGCATCGATTTTAAATCCTCGGTTGTGAGTGCATTTCCAAAATCCGGATTCAACAAATCAACAATCAATTGCGCCCGTCGATCAAGAATAACGATTAGTTTCTAAAATTGATGAGAAAAAAGTCTCTGCCTATTTTTGAAATTATTCTGTATAAGCAGTTTGTTTCGACGATCAGACGAACAGCGCGCGCGAAATTGAGCTTTTGGAATTTGCATCCGACTCTCTCCCGTTAAATGGGAAGGGACAATTTTATTGCTTGCCTTTTTCCGGGTTACAGTAGCGAAACAATGATCGCTTCCGGTTGTGACACGCTTTATAACGAAACTCTCACTGTCCTCGCTCGTTGGATTATCCTCTTCGGATAGCACTGATCCATTCGGCGATACCCATGGTCCCAGTACGACTTGTGGCGTTGTTACACAATGCGTTGCTCGAGTCCCCAGTTGTCCGGCTCCTCCCAAGCCCCAAGAGTAAACTCTACCACGCGACGAGACAACCGCTAACATGTGTCTCTTTCCACACGATATCTGCATAGTCGATCGCATCGAAATAATCGCATTTGGTCATACGTAAAGAATATTCGTTGCAAGTATCGACAAAAAGGTCAAATTTACTTGAGTGACGACGCTTCCCATAAGCTCAACGATTTGACGAGGTAACATCTCGTTCGCAGTGCCACCGTGTCCCAACTGCCCATACATTCCTGCCCCACAAGTAAACACTCCACCGTCCTGTGGAACAATTTTTCCATCAATAAAATCAATCAATAATCAAACTGTTCCAAGTTTATCTGAGTTTTCTCTTACTATCGTCAAAAATGCTGAAAAATTTTCACCACATGAAACGTAACGAACTTTGACGTTTCTCAAAGTTTTGAGCTGAAACGGCATGTATGTGGTTCCCGTGAACATCCCGCCTAATTGACCGAAAGTGTTGCTTCCCCAACCGTAAACGGCCCCTGTTTGAAATTTTTAAAATTATTCGCTGATTAATATCTAATGAAACGTATTGATTCACTGTGACTATTAATTATGAATTACGACGCAAAGGATCGATCGATTTGAGCAGTTCACTCCATTCACTCGAACGTTTTTCGTTTTCATTATTTTTTTTGTGCTCGTCTATTCTTTAGTGTTTCGACTGGAATTACTTTGTTTTCTTGTAAGGAACTCAATGAAATTTAAGGCAAAAAGTAGCAAAAGGTTTCTCGAGGCTAAAAAGTCGCTGTTCTGTTATTTCATAAAATTGAGAAGAAACTCGTTTTTTGTTTGTTTTTGGGGTATGAAAAGGAAGAAATTGTTCCAAGTACCTGATTTTGAAACAGCTATGTTGTGATATCCTCCGGAGGCAATAAATGCTATTGGTACCGAGGCCAATTTTTTCACACATACTGGCCTTGGCGACGAGTCCAGTTCCGGGCCATATCCTAATTGGCCATCGTCGTTTTCGCCCCACGTATAAAGCACACCATTATTCGTGAGTGCAACAACGTGCTTCGATCCACACGCAATTTGAACAACAACGCTCGTGCCTAAAGCTCTTACCATTTGAGGTTTCGACACTGATGGCCGTTCTGATTCGAAACCTGCAAATCGTTCCAACGGTTAAAATCGTTGTTTAACGCGTAACGTTGGATATTTCTTGTTGAAAATTTTGATAACCTAATCGACGGCATTGATTGCAACCCCATGCAAATAATTGGCCCCATTCGTTGATGGCCATTGTGTGATTCGACCCACAAGCGACTTTTTTGAACACGAAAGCCTCCAGGCCAGGAATCAGTTCTGCACGTACAAAAAGGACCGTAACTTTTTTCTGTCAATATTCCGAAGCTCTCCTATAACTCGGCACCATTTTTTCAAGAATTACACTTACGCAACCTCCTCCTTGGCTTTTCGTGGCCAAGTTGGCCATAATCGTTATTCCCACATGAATATATTTTGCCATCGCTGGTTATCACCACCGTATAGTTATCGCCACATGCAACTGCAATGTAACGATTTTTTTATTAATTCCAATTTCATTGCCATTGTAAATTATTTCAATTATTAGAAACATACAAAATAAATAACTCTAGAAAAAAAATGTTCCATTATTTCTATTGAAATTAAATTCCATTCCTGAGTTCTTTTCGATTCTAATCAATTATCCAACTTTTAGTCAAAAAATCTTATTTTCATTATTTTCGTCCGAATTCTTCATGGACTCTTCAAGGACAAGCAAGGGATGCATTTTTTTTTCATCCGTTTGTTAGAATTTTTGAAAAGTAATTTTTCGAGCCAGCCCAAGGTCCGAGGCCATGAAAAGGTAAAGAAAAGGATAAGGTTTCAAAGTTGCGAATAATTCTTTCCGACTTGAGTGTTCTTGCATAATGGAAACGCAATTAAATGTGTTTTTCAATTGCCAAAGGTCCTTACTTTGCTTGATTTGTGTGGCTTGTTCGAAAACAACTTCCCGAGGCTCGAGTATGAATTCATCTTCTATGCCGCCCAGGCTAAGTTCACCATGAACTGTGCTGCCCCAGCAAAACATATCACCGACTCGTATCAATGGCAAATATTTGATCACCTTGTCGCTGGCTTTGTCCAAACAGCGTTTCTTCGAAGGGCTCGCCTAGATGTACAGCACATTCAGGCGTGAACAAAGTTTTTTTCCATGAAATCTCACATTGCCAAGTAAATGAGAAAACATATGTGGAAGTTGAAAAATACTTGGAAAGTGGTTACTCGTGTTAAGCTAACTAACCATGATATTGTTTAATTTTTTTCATAGTTTTTGGTTATTCGATAGTGTCTGATATCCATTCAAGATATTTTCAACGGGTCCTTTGAAATGTCATCAAGAAATATAGTTGAGTGTGAATTTACAATAAAATAACTTGGAAAATTCTATCCTGCCGGAGAATGAACAATTTAGTAGCAAAAAAAAAGTATTCTCAACTCGTGGGGTTTGTAAATAAAATAATAAAAAAAGAATGTGATTTTTGTATTTTTTTATCCATCAATTATTCGCCCAAAAACGCCTCGTGATTTCGATGATTTTGGCAATATTTTTAATTTCGTAAGAATAACTGTATTCATTGACTTGTCAACATTGACAATTTGAATATATGACACTTTGGATTCGGTGGAGTCAGACAACTGTCCATTTTTCTCTTACTTTTTTGTTTTGTTTTTCAAAACGCCTAATTCTCTAATCGATCACTATACAACTCGAATGATTCCAGCTGATCTAGAGTTCAGGCGAGTAGTTCCGGTTTGTCGATTATTTGGTTAAAGGTCGGACAGTGTGATACATTTTTCATTTTATTATTGTAACGATCAGCAATAATTTTTTCACCAATGATAACGTAGCTCAAAGAAGAACATATCCAAATTTTTATTTTATGTTCGCAACACCTCAAGCAATAACAACTTCTTTCCATTGTTAAAGATATCTTACACGGTACCTGAATATTTCCTAAACTCGCATTTCCCCGTTCATGACACGCACATTTCTATCATTTCATATCGCGGTTGCAATTGAAAGTTAAAACGGCTGAAATAAATACGCTCTCGGATATCATGCTGATAGTGTGAAAGTTGTAACTTGCGAAATACGACGATGGCGGCGCTTCTGGTGTTCGCCAGCAGTTTTCCTACAGCTGATAATCTTTGAGCCGGTGTATAACCTTACCGATGCTAATACGACTTCGTTTTTTTAATGTAACGGCGACCAAGAAATAACGTACTTTTTTAATATATACCGGTTAATGTAACCGTGTGGGAGAAGAGTAACTGTACGGTCATCATAATTTAAAGATTATCGGCATATGATGCATATATGATTGTTGTAAACTACGAAAAAGTCTCGCTTTATTATTTATGCCGAATAAACCAAAAGGCGCTGCAGTTTGAAATATATCCCAAGGGTTGTTATTATACGGGTATTGCATGGATGAATGTGAAAACTTCGAAAATAAATATTAAAAATGAGAAATCCTTCGTTTGTCTGCAATAACCCGAAGCAGTTTTTGGTAAAAGTTCATATGAAAAATAACTGAAAAAAGTATCCATATTTTAGAAAGATTAGAAAACATCGCGCTAGATTTTGTTTTACATTCGCTCGGTGATGATCCTATCGATAAAATAAGGGTCGTACTCGATAACGCGTGAACCCAGTTGAGCAAAAAAAAATTTAAATACCGATGATTTCAGCTCTTAAAGTCCCATCAATTCACAAGCAAATTGTTATCAATAATACAAGCGCGTTTTGCCTTGAAAAATGTGGGGCATTATGGTACTGACAATTCGTACACCGAACGTACCATAAAAGTATACAAATTTTTGCATGACGTGTGATTATCTGGTAGAAACGTTTGTTAGTACGGCACTGCGCCACGACTACTGCCACGATGGCCGAGGAGCCCGACCCAAACGAACGAGCGACGATGGAAAATGTGACGCAAAATGAGACCAAGGTATTAGAAAATCGTGCAATTGAATATTGAAAAATGAGCGGAGTGATAGTGGTTATTACGATGTGTCTCAAGTCCAATTATCGGAGGTGGATGTGGAATAGTGACAATTTATTAAAGGCTATCCTCTCGTGTGTGTTTTCGGATTTTGACAGGTCAGTGCCGGAGGACCGACAGTTAACAACGATCCGAATGAAGTTGGTATACTCGAATTTCAAGCGTCCCAGGTTATTTCGAGGCTCGAAGAAGCCGTCGAAAGAGCCACCGAAGGTGGGGGCACAACATGGAATAATCCATCAGGATTTTTATCACAACCAAAAACAGCCCAAGAAATTTTGTCCCTTATACAGGTAAGTCTTATCCCATTAATTCAATCGCGAAAACATTGCTCACCGTCTCCTTTTCCATTGGCTCTCTCGTTTCTTATCTCTTCTCCCATTCGTTCGCTCCTGTTCGTTTCGATCTCCTGAATTCATTTAGGTCACGTGGTTCGTTTCACGCGCTTCTTATAAATCGCGACCCATTTTTCTTTATTCTTACGAAAATCAATGATGTAACTTCATAATTGTATCGAATAAAACTTATTCTTATATTTTTCCGAGATTAAACTATCGCTCATTTCCGGGTACGTTATTATCATCAAAAATCATAAATAATCCGTGTAACGAATGAACGAAAGATGTTTTTCAACTCTGGAAAATATTGTGAATGCTTGCTCGTCACTCTGGCACAACTTTCATTACATCCGATCATTCATATCAAGTTTTTGATCAGGATAATAAAATGATTCTCTTTTGCCATCCAAAAACAAATTGACACAAAAAATTGATGTGATTTGCAAAATTTAATAAATAACCCATAGAAAAAACATTTTTGTCGCACGATCTTAACTTCGCAAACTTCAGCGTCACGACAATATAGCTTTTTGTATAATTTTTATATAGCATCTATGGTAAATATTCAGTGTCGTCGCACCAGCGATAATCGGGCAAAATTTATTTTTACGACTGAGTTATGACTCGTAAACCGTGTAACTTGTTTCCTTCCTGTAGGCACATAATGCTTTTTAGCTTGAAAAAAAAAAAGAAACTGAATATTTACTGAAACTGAATATTTACTATATTGACGAATATTTACTTCAATCACGTATCTATCGTAATTGGTTTGATTATTATTAAATAACGAGTTTGAACAAATAGAGAAAAACTGTATTTTTTAATACAGAAAATGTGCTACCAAACAAAGAAAATGTGCTAGTGGCAAAAACATAATTGTGTTTGAGCAAAGGTGGATAAATGTTGATCAACATTGAATAGCGATCCACCAGTTATGAAACTCTAACGCTGCTTCGGGAATTATTTTAATGAGCAGCTCATTAATTATCATAGGCAAAAAGGTTTCTGAAAGAGCGAACAATAACGAAGGTTTTTCCGATAGTTATTTCCTGCCAGCCAGATAAGATTATTGTAACAAGTCCCACACGAGTTATCAATCCTTTGTGTATTTTTGTACACAGGACCTTGTTATACACGAAGATTCGCCACAAACAAATGAGGATGGAACGTCGGAGGGAGCAGTGAGCCAAATAACGAGTTTACCACCTCTGACGGAGGCTGCTAAATTAGCACTCGTAGTACATTCTGTTTCGGCTTACGCAGTTGCTTTACCCAGGCCTCATGCTCAACGTTTAGCAGGACGTCTGGCAGCCGACACAACGAGATGGCTCAGTCACATATTCCACTTTGTCGATTGTGCTTCATCCTTTCACGAGGATCATCTCGAAGGATTGGTCCGAGTCACCAGACTCGCTCTTCACAGAAAATATCCACGTTACATGGAGGAAGGATTCACTGCTTTGGCCTCATCGCCGCCTCTCATTTATAGCTCTATCGCTGCTCCTCTGGGTGTCGTGCAACACTTATGTCGCCAGGTACAGATTTATGGAAATAATTTCTATACAATTTTTTGTTTTTTCCATGTTTTCCTCGTCCGATCGAATACTCCCTTATGCTCCCCCCCCCCCCCCCCCCCCTGATGTTCAGTTAATTTGAGATACAAAAAACTTTGTCGAGATCGGAAATATCGAGCCAAATGGCCAGGAGATTGGAAATTGTGAATTTTTGACGCGATTTGTACACAACGATCGATGAAACCAACTCAAGAAAACGTTTGTAATTTCGTTGTCAACAGTTGCTAGTTAGAACTGAAAATCTGCTTCCATTCTATCGAATTTCTGACTTGACAAATTTGAAGAAATTTATTACTGTTTTCTCATAATGTGCAGTTATCATTGCCGCTGCATTGCGTTCGGCCTATTCCACACAATACGATGTTTGGATCGCCACAAAGTATGGATGTGTCTGCACTGGAGCGTCGACTAGCTGAGGACAGTCAATCTAACGTCGTAACACCACTTTTGGTTCTCGCTGAAGCTGGCTCGGTACTCACCGGTCATTGCGACAATATACCTCGGTTACGCGAAATTTGCGATAAATATAACGTGTGGCTTCATCTGCGTGGACATTCTTTAGCTGCTTTGGCATTGAACAACTTTACTAAAGATTTGGTAATATTCGTGACAATTGTTTCATTGTTTTTTATTTCACTCACATTCTTTATTTCTTTTATTTAAATCCCATTTTGTTATCTATTGTTTCTGCAGCCTTCCAAGATTGCTGACAGCATTACACTGCCTCTGGGAGTCTGGTTGGGTATTCCCTCATTACCGGTGGTTGTATCCTTTCATAAAGCGCAAAAAAAACTCAATTTTCATCGAATCATCGTGATAAATCATTAAAAAATTTACTGAATATTCTTCCTGTCAACGATTCTCGGTCGCTGAGAACCTTCGAATTACACGATTGCAAGCATTTCAGAATTCTTGATAATATTTCTTTAACCATTTGGTGCATAGACATTGTACAGACTGACTGATACGAAAGGTGGAAGACCGACGCAAAGAGACACAACTTTATCACTAATATCTGGATTAATGGCAGATTCGTTGTCGAGAAGATTACCAACGTTGCCTCTATGGGCGGCCTTGCAGGTTCTAGGTCGAGAGGGCATACAAGATAGATTCAAAAGGTGCTTCGTTGTCGTTGAGCAATTCTATCATAAAATAAAAAAGTTACCTTGCATCAGTGTGCTGGTAAGTGAAAGAAATATTTCATTCGTTACAGTTGTTGAATTTCGTTGGACCGAGGATGTAGAAAATTAGGTTTATTCACAAAGGTTTAGTCACAAAAAACCGTTTTTCTTTTAAATAATTTTCAGGTTTCTATCGTTCGAATGCAACGAAATTCTTCTTTTTTTTTTTCTTTTTTTTTCACTAGAGCTCATCATTCGTATTCCGTTTTTGGTTACGACAATGAAACGATCGTCTTTTGTGACCCAAAAACTGCGAATCGAGATAATAAATTGGCGGGATTTTGAAAATTAATAGAAAAATGTTGTTTGATCGATCTCAACGTCGCAGACTTCAGCGTCATTTTTTTTTTTGACAATTTTGAAAACACCTCAGTATCCGTTAACGTGGAAATCGTACATTTTTTTTCGCTTGACAATTATCGTCTTCCACGGGGAAGAGGAAAAATGATTTTTTTCTTTTTACAGAGTCAAGCACCTGGTGGTGAAAATGGAACATACACGATAAACGATCTCTCGACGGCTCCTATAAACAGTCCACAACTGTTCGAGATTGTGGCAAGCGCCATTGTGTTCCAATTTGCACCGGCTGATCGCGATTCGCAATCGACCGAGCGTATTCCGCCTTACTACGATAAACTTAATTCTTGGCTTGGACAAATTTTACAACGTGACATCAGCAACGTGCAGATCGAACTTTGCGAGATCGAGCAACATGGTGTGGCGATAAGAATGTGTCCTCTGGAAAATCCAGAGAGACCACCTAGCGACGAAGATATTGAAAATGTCGTCGCTTGTCTCGAGCAGCAAGTCGTAAGATTTTCGTTTTCATATAATTATTTATTTAACTTCCTTGAAAATTCATGTGAACAAATTCACTGCATTTTTTCTTTGTCTCGTCGAAATTTGAATAATTGAAAAACGTTAATTTCGGGTTTTTTTCTATTTATTCCGATCCTGGCGATTTTACAAAAGTCTTCGAGCATATGAACTCATGTCTGGTTCATGAAAAACCTTGCTATTTTGAAATCATTGCCGTTTAGATACGAAAGGCCTCAGTCTTCGGGCATTTATGCTGGGGCCAATTTTTTCCAAAGGGAAGTAACCACTTTCATGTTTCTTTCGCAATAGGAAATTTTGCTAGCAACAGTTGAGCACAAAGATACTTTCGTTCGTCTGGTAACGGACAATGACTGCCTTCATCTGGTCGATATGCCCGGTTGGGCGGGTCTGGGTGGTGTACGTTATGCTCCACCGACTTGGATTCACGTCATGACCGATCAAGCGAAAGAAGAATTGAACAGGCTGAACATACAGCTCGTCGAGGCGCTTCGACGCACGGACGCAGCGTTTTCACTCGGTGAAGGTGCTGATGGACTGGCTTGTGTTCGCTTTGGCATGGTCACTCAAGACACAGGCAAGTTTTCGAAGATCGCAAGGCTAAGAGTCGAATTGACCAAGTTACCTCTTATTTTTTGAATTTACAACTGTCAACTTTTGATGATTCTATAAACTCGCAAATAATGTTAGAGAATTGACATGTTTTTGGCATGAATTATTTTTGATTTTCTGTCATTTTGGCCGAGTTTTGCAATAATCCTAAATAGCGAACACATTTACTGGGTCAAGTTTTTCGTTGTTTTCAATCTTCAATTGTCAATTTTTCAATTACTTTTTGAACACTCAAATTATGTTGGAGACTTTGTAATTTTTTACATTGACTAATATCAAAAATAATTGGACCGTTGATTTTAAAAAAATCTCCATAGTTTGTTTTTGTTTTTGTTTTTTTTTTCATTTTTTTGTCATTTTGGCGGAGTTTTGAAATAATCGTCCACGCCGAAAACATTAACTGAGTGAAGCTATTCAAATTGCATTTGTTTTGACTTTACAGATGTTGCCGAATTGTTGTCATTAGTATTGCAATTCGGTCAAGACGTCGAAGCGACCTCAAAACTTCTTGACACGATGTCGGAAGTCGTGAAGCGAGGTATCGAAGCAGCACAGACCGATCTCGAGCGCGAGAACGCTGAGAAACTTTGGCAAGAGGGAATCCTACGTCATGTGCCGGTGGTCGGAACGTTCGTTAATTGGTGGAGTCCGCCCTCGAAAGAGGCTGGAGTACGAGGACGGAGTTTAAATTTACAAGCTGGTAAGCTTGTGCAAATAAACTCTTAAAAACCGAATTTCCACGTTGTTGTTTTTTTAAATTTATTTCTCTAAAAAAATTCTATGTATTTCATTCCATTGGCTGCATGATTCAGAAAAGTCGAATTATTATTTTCAAATCGAGCTGCTGCGCCAGAGACAATTCTTGCCTCGCCTACGAATCATGACAAAAGTAAAAATGTCTCATCCACATCATTACGGGCTTCTTTTCTAAATATTAAAACTAATTTAGTTTGAACGTTGATTTTTGTTGGTCTTTTATCTTCATAGATCGTGATATGAATTTCTCGAAATGTTTATATCCATCTCAGGTGTCGTCGAGAGCACGGAGAATATATACAAGTACCACATGCAACTGCAGCCAAATTCAACAAACAGCAATGGCTCGGGGGCGAGAACACCCCCTCAGCCACTCGTACAGACTCCAGTCGGTGCGGGAAGTCAGAGTCACAGTCGTTCATCCAGTCATTCCAGTCTTCAGAGCGGCAAGAGCAATTTAGCGGCGATAGCCAACTCATCGCCGCAGCCACAAACGAAGGAGGCCCTTAGCGAAGTACGCTCGTAGTAAATTTTCCTTTCAGTCTCTCATCTTGTGACCGGAGAAGAGCATAATTCGAATGAAAAATTATTCGAGTAGGATAGTCAGCTTCCGGATCAATCCCGATACGCAGTAGAATGAAAAATAATTAAATCAAATAAAATCGAATCATTTTTCCACCATTTTTCGAGCTCTGCCAACATTTTTTCAATTGCTAAATATTCAGCTAAAGTGTTCCTAAAAGGCTATAAAGAAAAAACACCGATGCTGCCAATTTCGGTAGACGGTTTAATTCCATTTGGGCATAAAATTCGTTCGCACGATAATTCAAGATTCCATCAAGTTGGATTTTAATTTACAGAAGTTTGTACGTCGATCTAGATTTCAAGATAAAATGAACGTAAGAATTCTCGATTTTTTGGCTGTCGTTCAATTCGCATGCACGTAGCAGTGTCTTTGAAATTTATTTGAATCGCCCGTGCCTCATGTAGCACAGTTTACAACCATCAAGGCATCGCAAGTACTCGTTTTGGTGGAAGAAATTCAATTTGTTCGACTTGGATGGAATCTGGGCGTTAATTCAATGTCGGAATAAAATTATGGGCTGTCAGAAATCTTATTATCCGTAGCTATTGGTAAGGATTATCAAGAATGCATTAAAAAGTTGATTTGAATTTGTTGAAAGAGTTTTCATAATTTTCTGTTTTTAATTTATGATTCGCTGATCGTTGTGACAAACTCGTTTATTGTCTCTCTCCTGTAAATCATTTCGTCCATTTGTTAAAATTTAATAAGAAATGTCAATTTGCGCTCGATCGAACGAACAGGTTTCCTAAGATTTGAAAAACGTGCAAGAATCATTTCTCAAATTAACGTTAAATGCAGTTGGGAGTAAAATGCATTTTTTTCGGAAAGTAATTGTCCGAAAAGGCTAATCTCTGTTATAACTTGAATAACAATTTCTAATGAATAGTTAGTTCAAAAAATATTCAAATTTTTTTGCACCTTCTCCACAATCATTGCAACTTTCCGTGAAAGAATTTGGCTTCAAAAATTTTCCATTCAAAGGATGCTCATTCTTGCTTGCAACGGAGACGAAGTTTTGAATAAATATATGTATATATTTACATACATATATATATATATATATATATAAAAATATTCGAGTCGTGAGAAATTAGAAATACACCTTAGGTCGTAAAATGATAAGGCGTTGGCTGATAATCGCAGCAGTTAAAGAAAAGGCTCATTTTCCCACCGATGTTCTAGTGCGTTGAAAAAAAAAACGAATTTTTAAGTATATGGTTACCTTGGGCTCCTTTTTGTAATTTTTTCTTCTTGTCTCTCTCACTCTCTCTCTCGCTCTCTCGTGTGAGTATCCATTAGCGAAGAAAATAAAGAATTGTCTGGCCTTGAAACATTAACTATCCAAACAGTATTTGTCGCGTGAAAATGAATTTTTTTTTCACGTTTCTTTTCATTATTTTAATTGGGTTTCATGTCGACATTTTTTTCATCAATTATTCTTTCGAATTGGTCAAATATGTATCGGAATATTTGCGTCTAGCAAAGCAGCACAATCGAGAATATTTTCAATTCGCCCAGGTATAGGAATGCGATAAAGTTTGAATAATTTTTCTCACCTCTTTTTTCAATTTTTTAACTTTCATTCTGTAACTACGATTTAATTCCTAGAGCACAAATGTCTATGCTTATTTCGAATATGTGATAAAATGAGAAAAAAAATCGCGAGACCGTTTGTGATCAACTTGGAGTATTAAAGTTTTCGCATTTGGGCGTTCGTCGCTTTTTTTTTTGCGTCTTGTTCCTTCTCTCTGTAAGCATATGAGAATTTTGTCCCCTTACTTTCCAGAGCGCGAATATATCAGAGTGAAATTTGAAAATCGATATCTAGAACTTTCTCAAACTGACGGTTATTTGTGAATAATTCAACACTACCAGTTGCAATATCGAATAAACGGTTCCACCAAAGATCCGGGCCTCTCGCTTCCGAAACGATTGACAATTCGACACTAGGCAAATCCTCGTGTGGTACGCGGCAGTTGGAAGAAGGTTCGAAGGGTATTAAAGGAAAGAAAAACCGAAAATACTACGTTTAGTGATTATACAATGAATTCGTACTTCGCAAGTACGACTAGGACTTAAACAAATGAAAAACAAAAATAAAAACACGAAAAAACTAATAAATTAACACAAAATACACGAAAACAGACGACACTTTCGAACACGAAGAAAAACATTGAACATTTAAACACACACATTGTTGAAACTTATTTAAAGATAAGCATTAATTTAAGCTCGTATGTATATTTATGTACCAAACTGTTGTAATAAAGTATTGCTACCGCATTCATGATTATAAAAGCAATAAAAACCGAAGTCGATCGGAAGTTCTTCATCTTAGAAAAAAAACAAAATCAATTTTATTTTTCTCGAAATATTAAGGGTGTCTGAGAACAACGTGAACCTACTTTTTGGTTATCTTGCACTCGCGCGACTGATGGATCGCCTTAACGATCGCACCTGGCAATTTTGGCTGATTTTTGAGGTTGGAGGGGGGTTATTTTTTGAGAAATTCCCGACGAACTTTGTAGAGAGAGGACGTTTGTATTCCGGGTTTCGAATTAGAAATAAGAAAATCATTTTGGTACTCGGATTTTTTTGTTCTTTTAATTTCATTTTCTCATAGTAATATTTTTTCGTTTACAATAGGAGGAATAAAGTTTGTAGCATGGCAATGAGACACAATTTAAATCCACAGAAATTAATGTTGATACGAATAATAATAATAATAATTAACAAGTTTGCATTCGGTATTATTATTTCTTTTATATCTCTGGAAATAATAATGATTTCTTTTTCCCTATACTTAAAGCCTATGCACGCCACACATACGAAATGATATTACAAATGTTAAATACCTTATTCGAGTTTTTCATTTCTCTTTGTATCTTCCCACGTTATTTTCAACTACTATGATTTAACCTTCTCTCTTTCTCTCTCGTTTCTCTCGGTAGCCTCTACGCACTTTTAAAATAAAAAATATGTTTTTTTTTCTCCCTTTTTTTCGTATCAAACAAGGAGAGAGCACAATTTTCAAAGATAAAACAAAAAAAAAGTTCTTTGCGTGTATTTAGTGATAGTTGAGCCGTAAAAGTAAAGAAAGAGCAAACGCTTTATCCTTCATCTGTTAATTATATCTTGAAAGATTGAATTTTTTCTTTTTATTAATATCTCATTTTCATGAAAGATCACCGACTATTTTGATTTATCTATTGAGTTTTATTTTCTCCCTCGTTTACATTTCAACTTGGAAAACGTGACTGTCAAGCCAACATCAAAGATCTCAACATTGATTCAAATATACTGGTCTATCTTTTTCGTTTTTTCATCATTTTTCGTGAGACTATACACACATGCCTGGAGTTATTGAAATTCTTTGCGAAACAGTTATTCGCTACGTGTTTATGTTTCTTCGATAATCGATCGCTTTTGTTCACACACTTACGCACACACTATCTCTCTTTTGCGGTTATTATCGTATAAAAATCATGTGAAAAAATGAACAATATTAGAAAAAGTTTACCGAATGTGTCATTCACACGAGTAAAAACACTGGTTTACGTTTATCTCAAGATAAATTCACCAACTATTGAAATATTTGTCCCAAAATTTTTGCTTCGCTACTTACGAGAACATGATTTATTTGATGCTTTCAAATCTTATTGATTTCGGGTATTATTGGCAATACATTCTCGGCATGTATTCGATTCGTATGGAAACGGAGAAACAAAAAAATAAAAAAATTTCCCCGAAATTCGAATGACTCCCCGTACAGAATACTGTATTGATCCCGTTTGCGTATCATCTCGTGGCAGTCTTCGACAATGAACGGTCGTTCTTACTTCTTCATTTTGGTTTATTTTCGTGTGCAGTTAAGACTATCCGTTATAACAATATATACTTAATATCTCCCGTATATTTTCAAACATTTTGGTAGTCGGCAGACGAGTGATGGGAAACTGTATATTTGACTATGTAACGATATCTATAGCCATACGTTTCAGACAAGCTTCGAATTATAAAAAAAAAACCTAAGAAACTTTTCATCGGATATAAAAAAAGAAAAATCATTCGAAATCATTTATAATTGTTCGTTAATGAGTGCCATTGATAGAAAACGACTTTGAAGGGTTTTTTAATTCGAATTATGTCTTAACTGGGCAAACGAGTGTAAAATAGAAAAAAAAAATCCTAATAAGCTTCCCTCTTGTGGGCGACAGCGTAGGTCAGATTATTCGTGGCTTTCCGATTCGAGCAGAGTGAAATTAATGAGAGCGCACTGAATATTGAATTTTTCGATTATTCAAAGTTTCATTGATTTCACCACGTGCTCGATGTCATTTTCGATTTTTTGATTCAGTACTGCGTAAAATATTGGAAAAATTAAACAGAGTACGTTTGCACACAACGTACGGCCATTTTAATTTCATCAAGCAACAAAATTACGAAAACATTTTCGAAAAGAATAAAAATCGATGAACTCCCGTTACATAATAGAATTTTGAGACGAGCTTGAATTTGGAGCAATTTTGAATGCACAGATTGCAAATTTCTTCCTAAATAAAATAATTTCATCAGTATTCGAGAAAAAATTTCAATTATCAGAAAAATTTACTCTCAACGCAGTGGAAATTGCTCGAAATTCGAGGTTGTCCCAGGATTCGATTCCGTGATAGTAGTTTCGCGATTAAAATTCTTCACGATGCATTGATCGAAATGAAATGAAAAAAAATATGTTTTTGCACACTCGTTCGACCAGTTGGTACAGCTGAATAGTTATCTTCAACAATTATCTTACGTACAACGAAGGATGAGAATTCCGCAATGTGTGCACCATCAGTTGACGAAATCATTATTCGGGGCTTATTTTTGAGAGGTCGACACGATTTATTTATTAATTTGTTTCCTTTTATATCTTATCGGCTAAACAAAAGTCTTACGCAATGGCGTTTCGACGCTACATTAAGATAACTTTTTATTTCATCATTTTATTGTTAAATTGTTGTTTGTTCTTTCGTTTACTTATAGTGAGAAGTAGTAAATGTTTCTTTAGTAGCGTAGTAGATAAGATTACTTGAGAAAGAGAGTAGTTGTTTTTTCTTCGCTTAAAATCGATTCTTTTGTGTGTGTGTGTGTGTGTGTGTGTTTAATTCGTAAATTTTGCTATTTTTGTTCGAATGAAAAAGAAAGAAGAAAAATATGTATATATTGAGCCATTTCACAACGAATTTGGCAAGAGATCCATTTTACGATTATTCTTTCTCGTTCCTCGTCACAACGACGATAAATACACCACGTTATTTACTGACTAGGACACTAAATTCTTTCGTACACTCCCTTCTCGCTTTCGTTTTCCCTTGGCGACAAAAAGTCGATGAAAAAACAAAAGAAAAAAAAAAAACACAAGACTTTCTTACTTTCGTTTTTTTTTGCGTGCCTGTGTGTGTAGCGGTTCGACGCTCTGGCGATCAGAAATTCTTAAGCATAATTAATGTACTAAGGTTAAATTTATATAACTGAGTTTCTACGTCTCTTCTTCATTATTCTCCATCGTATCTTTCGCTTGTTCTCTTTTGCTTCACAATAAATATTACAAGTATTTACATCGGGTTTCGTGCGTGATTCCACGCTAGGTATAAGTTTGTCCTACAAGTTTTACGGGGAAAATAAAAGCGGCGTCCGAGATGAGACATTTTACAAAATTACAATGTTTCTTGTGTCTTTTCGTTTCTTTTCCCAGTCTTTGAACGATCCAAGATAATGCAACTATTTCAATGAGAACCCAGTGTACAAAAAATGCTCGTGGAATGGCACTGTTCGCTCCTACGAATTGTACGAACAAACTTTAGTGATAAATGGAACAAAAAAAAAAAAAAAAACAGCACAAAAATCGTAACCTCTTCCATGAGATACAAGAATCGTTGAAATCAACTTTCGCCCCGTATTTCCATTGGCGAGAGAAAAAAAACAAGCTCTCATCCAAGAAATACATCGAGTTTAAAATTATCACACTTCGTATAGATCTAATTGTTTTAGTCTTACACTTTTTTTTCATTTTTTCTTCCTTTTTTCTTTGTTACTAATTATTTACAGGATCGGTGATGGAATAATCTGTACGAAACACTTTACAACGGAGGTTCTCTCGTTTCGTTGTAAAAGTACGAGAGACACTGTCTGCCAGCTTCGTTGCGCGAGGAAAATCGTTCCCCTCTCTTGTTTCTCTTTTTCCAACTCTAAAAAGAGTGTTTTTTTTTTTTAACTAAAGGAAAAACAGAATACAAAAAAGTCTCGCTGGAACGTCTCCAATCGCGATAAAGTGCGACCAGACATAAAAGAAAAGTTAGTCACAATATTATGGGGTTTGTACTTAAAAACGTTGTATATGCCTGAGCATTGGCAGTATTTTCACTTGTTTTCTTTTGTAATGTAAATTCGATCATTATCAAAGAAGATTCATCGAGGCCGTTTTCCAAGGCCTTGTGATACGGATAAGCATTGATAAATATGTTTTTTTTTCTCTTTTGTTTCCAACTTCCTATCACTTGGCTGTGACGATCGCTCGGTAACTCCTCAACGCTTAATAAATAGAAGAAAAAAAAAAAAAAACAAAAAAACGTTTATTTCTAGTAATAATTTAAAGTCGTTCATTCATTGGCTGTTGAGCAGGCGGAAATTTGTCGATTTGAGATTTCATGCTCGATGCTTTGTACACCAAACGTTACGATCTCATTTTATTATTTCACAATTCGTTACCGAAATTCGTAATAAATCGTTCACACTGCAGCTGTGAAAATAATGGATCGTAGATGTGTATTCATTTTCGTCTGGCATTAAATTGTGGAATATTCACATTTTTTACCTGCAGCAATTTTTTCGAATATCGGAATTCACTAATACTAAGATTATCAAAACAAAAAAAAACGACATATTTTAAAGTGAGAGAAAACTCTGGAAAATTGCATCAAGAAAGAAATCTGCGCGAAACATTTTTTTCTTTCACCAATCAATTGAGGACTTTTTTGAACGTGATATTGAAATCAAAGTTCTCATCGTTGTTGAGTTCAGTCGATTGTTTTCGAAATAAGGATTTCCAAGGCGAAGTGTACAAAAAAAAAAAAAAAAACAAATCTCACGTTTAGTAGTGAATGCATGAGGAGAAAATCTAAAATTTTGATAATTAAATCGAAGAAATAGAAAAAAAGCATCGAGTATCGAGCTCAACACTCTGAAAATTGAGCACAATTTTCATTTTTTAATGTAAAAGGTATATACGTGTATATATATATAAATATTTATATATATGTGTATGTGTGGGTGATTCTGTGTGTATATGTATATATAAAAGTGTCTTTTGGTATCCTTCTCACGTTAATTGTTTAATATGCTCGATGAATTTTATTTTTTCGGTTGAGTGCATTGCTGTACTTTTGGTGAGATTAGCGCGAATGATTCGAATGTTTCCTCAGCCTTCGGTTTATAATGAAAAAGATGAATGTGAGATTTCTCGATTTGTGCTTAGGCTGCTTATGCCATCGTTTCTTAGTTTTTTTTTCTTTTTTTTTTCCTTTAATTGTTTATAATCGTTTGAAAAACGATCGAATGGCGAATAAAAAGGGAAGGGCGTACGTATAAAAAATGTTAGAAAAAACCATCGAACTAGAAACTTGTTCGACGATCAAGACTTGGAGCCGTTTCATCATCTTCTTCGTTCATGGTGTGAAAATTTGTCGTCTCGCATGAAGTTTTTCGTGCATCGATAATATATCGAATCTTGACGGAATAATATTCTCCCTGCTTAACGAAGTTGAAAGAAAAAGATGAAACAGCTAACGACGTAATAAAAAATGGAGCCTCGTGGAAACGTTTTTGTAAAATGATAACATCGACTTATCTACTCCACATCTTCGCGATGTGTTTTCTTTTTTCTTCTGTTCCGAGGGAATCTTTAGTTCCAAAGCAACAATATTCATGGAACTAATACGTTCGATCAACTCATCGATTCGAAACTCGTCAAATATCGAGTTTCAGAGATTCTCATTTTCTCCTGGCCGTCCGAGGACCTTCCTTCGTTCAACAAGAGAAAAATTAAATAAACATTCTCGTCTCTATCCGAGATTAATTCGCCCCCTCTTTCTAGTCTCACAGCTTTCTTCCCGCTCATATAATCATCCACGGCCTCGCTAATTCTCCCAGGGCCTTCTATTCGTTACTCATTTGTTTCAGTCAGAAATAGAGAAAAGAAGAAGTGAAAGTAATCGAATTTGAACGGTGGGTTGTTACTCGCTCGATGTCGTTCGATTTCTTTCTTTGGTTTTGCTTATTTCCACCCATGATGTTGAGCCGGCACGTTTCTTCGTTCGCTCTACTTTCAGATCACACACTCATTTTGTTACTTTTTCTCTTTTTTGCGTTACCGTTTTTTTCACAACTCGGTCACAGCGTAAAGATTAGGGTCGCTGCCCTGTACCTGACTGAGGGTCGGGACTGCTGCTGTTTTGTCTTGTCTAGCCTGTGATCTGTTATAAGTACCGTACATATTTGGCACGGCGTTATTTTGTGCCGTACCGTTGAACTGACCCCGCGAGAAATTACGATCCAACGTTCGAACTTGATCTTGCATTTGATCTTGAATACGTATATTCGGCGCTTTGTTACGTACTAATGAACGAAATTGATTCATATTCGTTTGTGAACGAGATTCAAATTCCCACGTGGGTTGAGCCGCTGGATTCGGTGGCAATGGACGATTCTGATTCCATGCCGGTGTCGGTCCACGTTTAAGGCTTGCCAAATTCTTCGGATCGAGCGTTTGAGTCTTTCGTGAATCTTGGAATGTTGCGAGGTGAGCAGGTCCGTGGGAATTATGAGACAGGGTGCCGGTGAATGACGCCACACTTGGTGTCCACGGCGGTTCTCGACCTGATTTCATACCGACGAGATAACAAAAACAAACTTCTTATCGAGTGTTCACGACAAATTGATGAATAATTAATAAATAAAAAATTATTAGCCTTGAATACTGAAGCGAAATTATTATCAAATTCTCATTAAGGACGTTGTATCCAAAATTTTCTATCGATAGAATTCATTTAAATTCGCACCACACAAAGAGAATAGCGATATCTAATAGCTCGCGCAATTTTAAGAGGTTTCACCATGTAAAAGTCGAGATATTTATTTATAAAAATCGCAATTTTCAGTAGTTTCTCATAAGAGCGTGTGTTGAAAGTTGCAATTTTCAACATTAAATATTTCGATTTCTAAATGGTAAAGCCTCTCAAAACTTTGCATACACTTTTATGTAACATCGAAGAAGCTTTATTTAGTTCTTCAAAAAAATCGATCGTAAAATTTTTTCGAAATTTTGTTTATTACATAACAAATACAGATCACCTCGAACAATCTTGGATTTGGAGTATGTTGTTCTTTAGTCAATTTGTATCAATTTTTTTTAAACAACTTAGGCTCGCAAACCATTTTGTTTGTGAGAAAAACCGAAAACAAAAATTTAGATTTGACCGTCGCCATACAACGTCCTTAATCGCATTACGCAATTAAAACTTTGCGTCCGAGGAAATCTCTCGGCGAAATGGCAACATAAAAAAATCGGAATCAGAAACCTGAAATGCGTGTCAAATGAAGTGGAAAAAAATCTTCTTTTTAAAAACTTGTCGATTTTGGGCATGGGCGTAAAAATCTTCGGCACACAAGTTGTTGTTTGTATTACAAGTTTGAAGAGAAAATTCAGATGATAAATATTTGTTTCTTTACCAGGTCCCGAGGGGGCGTGCCCTCAGTAGAAGTCACTGGACTCCAACGTCTTGCACTGTTTGCTCAAAGTCGCGTACTGGCCAGGTTGATCTCCGAGTCCAGAACGGTGCTCAGCTCGTCCACTCGCTGACTGCTGATTATGCTGAGCAGATTTGTGATCGCCGGCTCCTCCGCTACCGTTAATGCCCCCACCTCTGTAATCGGCAATGTCGAAAAATGAATAATAAAGTCGCAGTGAAGAAATATAAATATTTAGAAATATGTAGTCTTATATATAGGCGAAATATTTTTCGGCCAGTGATCAATAGTGTCTAAAGATAAATTCACAATAAAATAGCGAGTCAGAAATTCGCGGATTTCCTTTTTTTTCATCCCCTTGCAAACTTTTCACGGATAAAAGTTACGGAATTTTATTTTTTCGACTCACAAAATCGAAGTAGTTCGAGAAGAAAAATGCGAAGAACCAATTTTTGCAGAAATAAAATATCCTTTGAAAACGTGATCGACTATGTTTTTCCGTTCGCGTGTCAGAGTTTCGAAAGCGACTGGAAAAGTGACGTGATTTTTTAAAGGCAGGCGTAAAATATGATTTCTTGGTTTTCATTCAATTTGCTATTTCGAATAAATTTCAAAAATCTCGTCGATAGTTCGTTTCCCAGAGAATTTCATGCTTCACGAGATTGTACCAACGCAAATATGCTGTTCGTGAATATTTTGACAAAATACGGGATAAAGTGAGTGCAGTGGTTGACGTGAAGAGGCTTCGATAAGCAAAAAGTATCAAGACCTTCCGACTCGTAATTTCGTCCAGAACTCAAGTTCAGATAATCGATCATTGGAGCTGAGGAATCCATTATATTTATATACGTATTCGCATTAGTGTGGTCATTAAGGGAACGTTTTGGTTAGTTTCAAATAAAATAAAGATTCGTGCAAAAAGTTTCATCTCAATTCGCACTGAAACGATCAGCATAAATCCCGTTTGTTTTGCATCAAATTAGAATTCTTAAAAACCCAATTCGAACGGATTCGTCACGCAGGCTTCGAAAGGTTGTGAATTTTTTTCTCCTATTTTAATCGACTGGAGTTTAAGCTCGTAATTCGTAAGCACTGTTCAACGATTCTTTAGAAAACGACTCTAATATACACACACGTATATCTACACACATATTAAACGAAATCTGAAAGACGGAAATGCCAGAGTTATTATTATGAATCATGAGGTGCTATTGCTAAACACGTTTTGCCAAAGATCGACAAAATAAAAAATCAGCGTTACACCGAAAGCGAAATGACAAATAAATTCTTTGATAATTGTTAAATATTCAAATAACAAAAATCGCTCTTGAAAGAATATCAAATAAAATAATGTTTAAAAGACAAAAGACGCATTGGAAAAAAAAGAAAAAATAATTATGATCAGTCCCTAAAGGCTAAGTGTTAAATATTTAATTAAATAAATTATTGCAATGCGGAACGAACAAGATAAGCTGAACATTGATAGCAGAAAATGGTTTCTACGTCGATTAAAATGAAAAAAAAAAGCACGAGGTTATTTTCCATGGTCCTGAAAACGAGACGACATAAAAAAAAATCAAAAAACAACATAGTAAAAATGTCTCGAAAATCGTGTAAGTGGATTAATCGTTGATGATCGATAAACAAATTTTCGATGTATTGATTGATGTAATTAATATTATCGCTCGAAAAGCTTCGATGACATCCGTCAACGGATCGATCGGTAGTTCGGGAAGAATCGAGCCTTAAGGTATTACTATCACAAAATGGGTTGATTTATGATTTTCTTAAAATTTTGTGTAATGTTCTTGACATTAAAACACGAACAACTTTTCTATGAGACGAAACATTTTCTGACGTCTAGAATTTGAAATATTTAATTTCCAATTTTTTTTTTCTTCCCATCTAAACGCGTGTAAATTGAAGTCGCGTTTCTTTTGTTTTTTTATCTCGCAACTTTTTGACGAAGCGTGACTTCAATTTACATGCGTCTAGATGGGAAAAATAAAAAATTAAATATCTCAAATTCGTCAACGTCAGAAAATTTTTCTTCATAGGAAAAAATCGTTAGTTTTGGTGCCAAGAACGATCATAAAAAATTTTGAATGAACCCTAAATAAAGTCGTTTCGTGATAGTAATACCTTAACGACGATCGCTGCCTTTTCGTTGAAAAAAAAAAAATGGTGAATCAAAGAAAAAAGAAACATGCACAAACTTTAACATGCTCTCGTGCAGCTGACGTGCTCGAGCTGTCGCAGTAGCGTAGGACGGCGGGGGCGGCGTTAGCAGGAGAGGCTGCTTAATTATATTGTTCGTGCCATGAGCATTCGCATTAAGAGGAGGGGCTGTAGGCGGGTACGACCCTTGGCCACGAAGAGTACGAGCTGCAATGGCTTGCGACGCCGCCGACGGTGGTAAGTACGGATCCTGCTCGTCGACCTGGTGGTAATCCCTTCTGGAACATATTTTACATAGCAGATTAACTATTCGACAAACGTCGCCTCTTCATTATCATGAAAAACCGTCAAAAAGATCACGTACAAAAATGTAAATTTCATCAAAGACGACTGTGCATTCTGATTAATTCCGAGCAATTCGATCGCGACGATTTTTTTCTCCACAATGACGATTTTACGTTTTACTCCAATGGAAAAGCAAAAAACAATAAATAACAAACAAAAAACTGAAAATACGTGAAAAAATCTGTGAAAATTTGACGTTTTCCAATCTCTCCATTAATTCTCCGAGACTTCCGTTCACGTACCGTTTTCTAATGTAAATCCATGTGTGGGAATCAACCCATACGAGAACCGTGAAGATGAGACCAGCGCCGAGACTGGATAAGAGCATGAAAGTTAGACCGTACCTGTGGCGAGGGAAAAAAAAAATGAGTTTAAAAAATTGGCACAATGCGCACAAACGTAGTTCCTCATTTTTACATACGTCGAATAAAAATAATATTATTTGTTTTCTCAAATGGAGGGAAGAGTAAAAAAATTTCAATTTTTTCGAATGGAAACGATAATCGCATTCATGTTCGTCGTTTATTTATTTTCTATAATTGAAAATTCTCGTATTTCTTTTTTTGGGGTTTTTTTTTCTCGCTCAGAAGCCATTTTTTTTCCGGCAAAAAGTTGCAAGGGTTGTTGGGAATGAAGTATAAAACAAAGACTCACAGTCCCAGATGACAGAGGCTTTTAGTAGCGTGAACGTATTGCTTGTGGAGCGGTTTGCAATCGAGAAGAGTAGCGAGGCCGGATATAAGACGATCAACGGAATTAACGTCGGTCATGAGACTACTGAATTTAGGCTTCAATTGTGGATCCTGAAAGAGTTCGATGGCGAGACGATCGATGGAGTTTAGGCTGGTTCTCATGTTTTCAGCAGCACGTTGACCTTCCCTCAAACGTTGGGTAAAAGGATTGCTCCGTGTGGCTTCGCAGTGGGTGTAATACGAAAGAACTTCGGACGATAGGGTCGACGGCACGTTTCTTGCGAGATAATCTTCGGGTGAACAGCACAGATCACCGAGGGCGACTGAAGTCGCGAGGTACAACGAAGCCATCAACCATGTGACTATGACCGCGAAAAGCCCAAAAACTGAGAAGCTGAAAGAACAAAAAGAAAAAGACACTTTTTTTTTGAAGAATTTATAAAAAATTCAGTATTTTTCCATTTTTTCAAGTCGAAGACCGGAAGTGCGAGAAAAGGAAGACTGAGAAAAGTTTCAAATAACATCAACCCACGTGATAAGAGCGCATCGGGAATGTCGCGCGACTCCGACCAGCAGAACCGCGCATAAAGCGACAAGGGCGCTGAGAACTGCCATTGTAATCGGCCATCTGAATTCTTCAATTCTCTCACCGAGCGCAATAGCACTCGCTAAGCTTATACCACTCAGTGGTTTCCTTATCTCGAAGCTACGATTAACAGCGATGCTGGTATTTTGCTTCATGTAAGCTAACGCCTTGAGCAAGTTTCCCAGTGTTGTTTTGTTATCAACCGGTGCATCGAATGCATCCCCCAGTGACGTAAGCTGAGGCTCCATTTTCCTTTTCAACGTGCTCTCGATGGTATCGGTCTGAGAACAGCCAAAATACGAAATAGTTTGTATTCATGAAATCGTCACTTTTTTTTCACATAAAAATTCATTGACTTGTATATTTCTCTCATCGAAAAAACTGGTCGGTTGTTTATTCTCAGAAAAATTTCGAAATGCCCAAAACTTGAGATTGAATTATTAGAAAAAATTAAATTAAAAAATTTGGAGAAAAACTTTGAATACGTTTCACTGCAAATTTGCCAACTCGTGGCAACATTTTGAAGGAAAATCTTACAGAAATTAAATTCGTTCCCCATGATTTTTCATTGCTGATATATTTATTGTTCGTATATTGGAATTCCTCAACAGAAGTTGATAGAGTAATCCTGCATGGTGAGTAAAATGGCATTCCCAACGTTTAGAGTGCTTGATTATTTTTAATTGTTTGCAATAAAATTTGTACCTGATTCCTCACTGCGGTTATAATACCGTCAACGTTCTTGGCGGCAATGAGAAGTTGTACGAGGCCGTTGTGAACGTCATCATTGCCGTATAGACCAACAGCAATCGCACCGCAACAAAGTACAGCGAGAACAGCAAGTGTCCACTTCAGCAGGGTTATCGACCTTCGAGGACGTGGCTTCCGGTCGCAGCATCTCGTTACCAGATATACTAATAGAACGAGAAGCGTCAGGATAAGCCAAGCAGCTGGAATACTCCCGAGTATACCAAGACTCTGAAAACCATACGAATAGTCTATTTTTAATAATAAATTTTCCTCTTTATATCAAACGAGTAAACAACACTTGGCAACTCTGAAATTAATCGTAATTACTCGTCAATCGATAATTCACAGGAAATTCAAAGAAGCTTTTTTTTGTTGTCGTACAATTTGACACTTTTCATAAAACACTAATTTCTCGCATTCAACGTGCTATTTCGAACTCGTAGGTCTTACAGTTCGGCAAGATAAAATTCAACAAGAAGCATTTTTATATTTTTATTTATTTATTTTTTCACGAAATTTGGTTATTAAATCGTTTTTCTGAATTCGTCGATCAATTGAATTTTAACATCGAAGAATCAATGAAACGTTGAAAAAAAATCGACTTCAGTGTTCCCCCAGAGGACCCACATTACAATGAGCAGTTGTAAATTGAAAAAGCCACGTCACGTCGAAGTTACAAGTTTTTTTTTTCGCAATTCATAATATTTGCGGAATTAGATTTCTCAGCCTCACGATTGTTTGAGAAGGAACAATAGCGTGAGACATTGATCGAGAAAAGTGGGCGAGAGTTCAATTGTTGCAACGGTGAGGCTCGATGCTCGTAAATCGATTAAATCTCGCCCGGAGAATTGTGCAATAATCACAGGGTTCAAGGCGCTCTTGGATCATCAAAGTCGTTTTGACGATTGGTCATCGGAGTGAGTCAGAGAGGGAAAATTAATCGAGGTACGCGGTTATGGAGTTGACAACATACTTGACGGTCAGTGCTCGAGGATACACGTGACAGAGGACTCGATCAATGTCCTTCTCGAACGAGGATCGCCATTGACATAATTTTCATCGACTGTGTTGATGGAATGAATAATGTATTGGAAATAAAAACAATCGAAAACAATGACATCTAACATTCTTCGCATCCACTGAAACTGATAAAACCGAATAAACTAAAAAAATGTCTAATTAGCATTGTAATTAACTCAAGTAAGAAAATCATTGTCTTAAATGAAAAAATTTCATCGAATTATCGAACTCAAAATAAATTAATTCCGAATATAAAAAATAATAAAATATCCAAATTACTACGGCACTTTGTTTAATTAAATCAATTGTCACTCGAAAGTATTTTATTGCTCCGAGTGATGAAAAGTCAGAGAACGGGCTGTCTGATGCAATTTTTTTCACTCGAACAGTCGCAAAGTCGTAAAGGCTGTGGGAAATTTATTTATTTTTTTGCTCCTTCGGATGCATTACTCGAGCGAGGTTACAAAATTCACAGTGATAGTAAAGTGTATAAAAAAAAGAAAAGAAAAATATCGGAATAAGCTCGAGAAAGACTCTTCGCCCTGGCTCGCAGCGGCGGAAGACTGACTGAGATATTTTCCAAGGTTTTTTCCTCTTTTTCAACAAAACTTTTCCTCTTCGAGGAGAGAGAGAGAGGGAAAAAGAGGCGAAGGGAAGGAGGCGGAGGACACGGTGATAGTCGAGTGCACTTTCTCTTGTTTCTTTTATATTTTTGCTCTCTTCTGCATCTCTAACCGCCCCAGTGGCTTCCATGCTTGCCGAGGGATGCTCCTCGAGTGTCGGTGGAGAACTGTTTCTAAAGAATCCATTTGCAGACTTACATATTCCCGAGCTTTCCACTATTTGTTACATATATACAAACATAAATATATATACATACATCGGGAACTCTCTTTCGAATGTCCGTAAAGCTGACTAAAAAAAAATCATTCCCTCAAAACTGTTTTTTACTGTAGAGAATGTGTGTCAATGAAATTCTTCCATTCCATGAAAATTTTTCGACTGAGAGCAATAGCGAAACAAAAATTCAATGCACTCGTTCAATTTTGTGATTGACAAAAAGTCACGAAGAGACAAAATACATTAATTTTCCATAATGGAAAATAAATTTCGAATACATACTCAAAGTTCATGCAATCTCGACGTCATTGCTAGATTTTATTTTGTAATAGTAAAAATTGGCATTTTCACGCCTGTTTCTGTGGATTACTCGAAATCGATTCCTCCGATGGCTTGTCCAAAAAAGGCTTGGAGAAATGGACGATCAACGGTAATTTAGTCGAAGAGTGCTCGGGAACAAGGATTTTTGAATCGTAAGAAATTTGCTACTAAAAGTTCGAACTATAATTTTCATTCGATCAAAAATCTTTACAGCCTGCTTCATGCAGTGAGGCTCCTTTTGAACAGCTCTATAAAAAATGATTCCACGATTGTCCATTCACTGATGCACTTTTATCGAGAAAAAAAACGATCAGCAGATGCGAGTGCCGTAAATTTTCACACGATTGTTGACACGTTAACGTGAGTCCTGAGTTTACTCGTCAGTCTTAAACTATCTCGGCGTTGGTATAGCTCCGTCAAGCAGAGATCGATGGAATCGTGGTGCAGTCGTTGAGCCATGTCGTTCTTACGCTTCAATAGACTGGATCAAAGTAACCGTAGAAAATTGGCTAAAGGCTCGAGGGTCTTGAGGGCGTTATTTTTGAGCACGAAAATGAAAGTATTAAAAATCGAAGTGAAGTTTCTTAACCCTTCGAGTGCATACTGGGTCTTTTTGACCCCAGCAATTTTCAGTCACCGATTGTTTAACATTTAATGGCGAGGAATTTTTTGGCATTTAATTTTCGTTTTCGTCAAAAAATAAATTTAAACCCATAAAATATTGATAATTTACTACAAAAAACGTTGCTACAAAAAAAAATGCATATTTACCAGAATACAACGATTTAAAAAACCCCTTGGGTCAGATTGACCCGATACGATGAACTTGTGGAGATGTGCACTCCGAGGTAAAACCGTTGGTGCGATGATAAAAAAATTGGTTGGTTTCGATAGCGTGGAATATGAAACGCAGACCGAGTGGATGTGGAAAGGCTCGTACATTCAAAGCTTTGCATCTCTCGCGATTTTACGGGCGGCTTCGTCGAGATTGAACGGTGTTTCTGTTTTTTTTTCTTTTTTTTTTCATACTGACTTTTTATCTCAAGAGCAGTTGGTAACGCAAAATCTTTCATGGAGTTTTTCCTCGGGGTCGATACAAAATAATCGCATATCTGTTTCCACGGGAGGTTCACGATAGCCAAGAGGTGGCGAGTTAATAAGAAGCAAAAAAACGTTTGCGTGACGAATAACTCCGGATCCACGGAGGATCGATCGATTAACCGGTTCGTCTTTCTTCTTTCTCGCGCTCTCTGTCTCTTTTTTATTCACTGCAATACCGATTGCGATTTTTATACGAGCGCACTTAGTCACGAAGAATATTTTTGCCTCGTTCTTCAGTCTGGCGGAGATGTTTTCTTTTTTATCTCATTCTTCGTGAGGAGGAGAAATATAGACTCAAGCCGCGTCTCTAGACTCTAGAGATCCTCAAGTGCCTCGTTCTCTATCTCATCAGCGAGAGTTTCATGCGGACGTTTCGCTGGGTGCAATTCATTTCACCACAAGATACAACTATTTTTTCGACATTCGATGGTCATCCTGAATTTTCGATTGAATTTCTGGCTGAAAACCCTCGTACAGAGATTTTCCATGAGATTTCCATCGAGAGCTCGTGTCCTTGGCAATAAGGCGCTCCGAAGGGCATGCCTCGAAATTTTAATACGTCTCGATTTTGTGGAACAATTTTAAAGGGCATAGGATTTGCGGAAGCGAAGCTACCAATAGAATTTTACGTTTCCAACAGTTCGCTGGTGAGACGAAACTGCCAAGGAACCTCAGGGAAAAACGAAGCTCGGTTGTGCGTGGCTCTCGTACAAGAGGATCTTTTGTTGAACCGCTTTCACGACCAAGGTATTCATCATAGAAAAATTCCGTAAGGAACTTTCTTGAAGAGAATTTCACGCTCGACAAAATTCATCTCATGCATTTTTGCTCTATCTTCAACCGTTTCGGCAATATTAGTGAAAAAAGGACAAACATCCGTCAAATTCGAAGATTAATCAGCCATCGATAAAGTTTTAGAGAGAACTGCATCCCATGACACATTCGTATATAAAAATCGATCGAGAAATCAAGTTTCGAGTATCATCCGGTTCACGTGAGAACCGAGTCCGATTTCCTGCTCCTGGCACTCGCAAGAAATTTGCTCGTAAGGAACAAACGGATCCGATTCATTTTTTTTTAGGACTTTATAGAAATTTATTATCCCAAAATCGACGAAGGCAAACATGCTCCTTTTTCATATGATTTTTGTTTCTTTTTGTTTTTTTTTTTAGAAAGCACGAACGAGAAAATTTGGTGAGCGACTGAAAGAAGGAAATGGAAGTGGAGAGGAAAAATGCTGGCGCCCTTAGGTTGCCCCGGGGAACATTATGACGATGTAGGGATATGCTTGCACGTCGCGGCTCCGAATCCACCACCCTCTTTGTGCATTGTTCGCCTACGTTTTGCTTGCCCGGGTGCCTTTGTGCTTTGCAGTTTCGTTCATCTCCTTCCTTCCTCGCTTTCTTCTTATCTCTCTTCGTCTTTTCCTCTCTTTGTCTTATTTTTTGCTCATTCTCTTTTGCCCATACGAAGCACAAGCTCAAAGATCTCGATATGAAAATACGTGGCGCGTATGTCATGCAACTGTTCGTAGTTCCCTTTTCTCTGCTTCCATCCTTCTCTCTTCAACGTATTTATTTTCTTTCCAGACGACAGAAAATCCGTCCTAAGTATCGTAGTTTTCACTCGACTCTACGGAAAAGCCAAGGAGGGTATGATGTTGAAGTTTGCATCGGGCGATGCAACGGGATTCATTACTCCATGCCATTTTTTCAAAGCAGAGTCGAAAAATTAACGTGCAGTCTCCGTCTATAAAAATTATTTGCAAATTACAATATTTTTAGCATATTTTTTGTTCAATCCCAACGATGCGAGCTTCAACACGGTAAGAAAAGTCACGTGTTGAGCACGTCATGTAACTTCGTTCGTAGTCCCGCTGAGGGGAAACTATTCGATCGATTCTGACGTTTGATTCATCCGTCGATGCGTCTTGACCTCAAGAGTGCCATAGACAAATAATTTTCCCATAAAAAGTCAACTTACAGGGTTCAGTCGGAGAAATAAATTTGAAAAATTCAATTTTTCGACAAGAGCTTGGCCACCACTGAGACTAAAAAAAAAAAATTTTTTTTTTTTAAATACTTGCCATAAAAAAAATGTATTTTGGGGAATTGAATAGTGTCGAAATTGTAAGACTCACGAGTTCACGATATCAAGTTAAAAATGAGAATCTTTGTATTTCCTGAAATAGGTCAATTTGTGCGGTAACGAAGGAAACTTTTTCAAAGAAGGAGCCAGGAAGAGAGAGAGCAAGAGAGTTGAGTAGATAATTGGACGTACCTCGAGGTAAATTTCGGAATGTGGATTGAAGGTATTGTTGACCCAGTGTAGCGATACGTTGAGGTGTGGCAGACTGTGGAAGACCCTTGCCAATTGGGGCACGGTGCATTGTTCCGGAAGTTGTTGATGACTGTTCGCCATGTTGTCGAACACTTGACCTGCCGAGACCCCCGCGTTGATGAATTATTCCTCACTTGTCAAGACATGCTACCACCGACAGAAATCTGTAACGAGAACGTGAGAAAAAAATGATAAACAAGAAATTTTTTATTGGGGCCAAAATAGTCAAGAAACTCGATAAACAAGAGAATTCCTGAATAACTTAATAGGCTCGAATTTCGAAAAGCAGAATTGACGATAACAAAAGATTTTGTGGAAAAAACGGGAAAAAACATCGAAAGATTCTTAATTGCGAGGAAACAGAATTTTTTATTTATTTTATTTTTATTTGTTTTATTTTTATTTATTGTATTTTTGATTATTTCATTTTTATTTATTTTATTTTTATTTCAACACAATCGTCTAAACGTGATTTGATGGGATTTTATTTTTATCGGAGCATTCTGGGGTCGGTAGTTCTGCTGGCAAATCCAGCAGAGATCTAGCGTTCCCTCTCGACTCCATCAACTCTTTCGCGTTTCATTCAATTATCTCGAAAGGCGTGCTGTTCTGGAATCAACTCGAGCTTAATTAACGAAATCTGTGCGCCAGCTGCTACATTCTCGGGGCTGATCCCGAGTTAGAAAATAATGGCCCACGTAACTCGCGAAACAAAACACTCAATTCTTCAAGTGTAAGTAATATAAACGTCTATGCCAATGTCAATGAGAGTACCAATGATCAAGAAGGTTTCGTAGAAAAAGATTTTCGAATGGCACATACAGTGGTAAAAATTAAAAACGAACAACATCGAGGCTGCGATTTCAATTTCAAATTTTATTCACGAATCGATTCAATTCGCTGAATGTCGTGTAAATCAAAAACTTTTTGCATGAGAAAACACAAAATCTAATTTCGAGTTTTCCTCTGGAAGGGGGCAAAAAAAAAAAACATTGATGCATTCTTGAAAATTGAGATATTTTTGAATGTTTGAAAATCTAGAAAAAAAAGCGGTAACTTTTGTTGCTGTCGAAATTGAGAGCTCAGCCACCAAAATTCTCATTATTTTTCACTGATTTTCAACCAGTTGATCCACATTTTTCGTTCAACTCCATTCTTTATTTATCGACAAATTTTTTCAGTTGAACAGCGTAGGAAAATTTCGAATAAATTGTTGACGATCCGGCGAAACGCAATTGATCGAAACGTTCCATAGTCGACATTGAACTCTGTCGGATTCGTGAGATTTATTCCTGTCGAAGATTCATCAAAATCGGTTCAGTGGTTCTCGCTTAGTTCTCGTCATTTCTGCCTTCGAGATTCATATATGTAGCGACATGTATGAATTTATTTTTTGGAGTATGCGGGTTTCAATTGGGGTCAATTGACGAGGATAACTCTAAGCCATAAACTGGCTGCGACGAATAGTCGTTTTATTCTGAAAAATATGGATAATTTATTAGCAAATTAGATTTTCTTCGAATATTAAGAAAATAATTTGTTTATAGAACAAAATTGCATTATTTAGGCCGAAAAATGTCGATGAGCGGTTCAACTAAATCGGCGGATTCCTCTCGATAACACGCTTCTGTGGTGAGCGAAAACCAGTCACCAGTCTCGTGCAATCTGGACTGTCATGAAAGCCTTTTTTTTTTCTTTTGCAAAACAGTAAATATTCGTTCCAGCTGTGTTTTTATTTTTTGTAAATTGTCACAATTGCTCAGTGAAATTCTTTGGTATGGAGTTCAATAGGGTTTGCAAAATAAGTGGGCGGATATGTGTGAGCAAAAAAGGTGCACCCGTGGTAGCCAAACGAGCCATAAGGACCATACCCTTAGGATCGTTCGCACAGGCGATGACAAATGATAAATGGAAAGACTATAAACCGCTGAGCACTCGGCCAACTTATTTAGGTTGCCTGCATCCGAGCGTGGGAAAGGAAAAAAAAAAAAAGAAAAAAACATTAAAAAGACACCAGGCAGTTGCGATCTTTCTACATTCATTAGAGTTCAGACAGTCGAGCACCGGAATTTAAAAAATTGGTGTTTTTCGTGGTGGCAGTGTTTGTACGAGTGAGAACACAATATCGATCATTATTTTCCAATTAAAAACAAAGAAAAACCGATAATTATCTTGAAGGCAAACAAGCAAGATAATTTTTTTTTTTAGACCGATAAATACTTAGAAGTTGGTCTTTTCCAAAGAGCGACGATAATTTTATTTTTCCTTTTCTTTCGGTTTCATAACAAGGACCTTGAATGATGACGATTAGTCGAGGTGGAAGAAACGCTCTTTTTTTTTAAATAGGATTTTCCGCGATAGCTGAATCGACCAAGATAATCGACATGCAACATTCGCCAAGTTTTCGGATTTCGAACTTTGCCATTTATCGAAAAAGATTAACTTTATAAATATTTACTTCGAGAGCATTTCTATTGTGATTAAATCGCAAAAATTCAGACCATTGGATTGTCCAATATGCGCCGTGTTTATTAGTGAATAATAAATCATAATAGAATTTTTTTTTTTCCTTCAAAGTCGACGATTCCTTGCCTGAACGATTCTTTGCCTTTTTTTTATATTAATGAACAGTGCTCGTCTGAACCACCGAAATGCTTTTCAGAGCAGCTACCGTGCGTGTGAGACGTGTATTTGTTGTCTCTCTCACTCTCCATCGCTCTCTTTTGTTTGTGCCTCGACCGCGTCATATATGAGAGCGTTTGCGCGTTCTTTTAAGCGGTCTTTCAAAAAATTTATCGTTGCTGCGCTATGTGGAAGCGGGACACGCGGTCTACTTAAAGGAACGTGAAATAAGACGACGAAAAATTTCGAGTACATGAGCGCGAAAAGAGAAAGAGGCGTAAAGAAATAGGAAGCTGTGAAAAAGAATAAGAAAACATTGAGGGGGAAACCTTTGATCCGAAATCTCACTAGTTCTGATACGAGTTTCGGTATGCATGAGAAAATTTTAGAGCCTCGTGTTATCACGTAGCACGTAAGAATGTCGATAGCCGCGTGAACGAAAATTCATGGCTATACGCACTTTGTGAGCGAAAGAAATATTTTTATTTTTTATTATTGTTAAGAATTGTTTTTTCATTATTTTTATTGTTAAGAATTGATTTTTTATTATTGTTAAGACGCTACGATTATTACGACGATTCCGAGCACTTTAATTCGTGAAATTATCGTTTCGGTTGTTGCGAAGATTCCAGAATCAAAATAAACGAAGAAATGGTCGAAATTTCACGAAATCACGAGTCGGAAGACGACAGAATGCATTTTCGTTGCATCAGAACGATGCAAAAGATGCAGACGTAATTTGGCAATACTTGTAGAAAATTTTCCATTTATTTAATGTAAAGAAGAATCATTCAATAAACAATGTTAACCCTCCGAGTATATATTGGGTCGTTTTGACCCCAACAATTTTTTGTCACCGATTGTTTCGCATTTAATGGCAAAAAATGTTTTTTTGGCATTTCATTTTCGTATTCGTCGAAAAATAAATTCGTGGCTATAGAACAGGGATAATTTACTACAAAAACGTCTCAATAAAAAAAAAATAAAAATAAAAAAAAAATAAAAATAACAAAAAATAAAAAAAGGCATATTTACCGGAATACAACGATTTAAAAAATGCCTTGGGTCAGATTGACCCAATATGGACTAATAGGATGTGTGCACACGAATGGTTGATTATTCCTCTCGATATAAGTATTTTATTTTAATTCCATCGCGGTTTTTCGAGTGTCAATTGCGCGCCAAGCTGTCAATCGATATTTTACGAAATTAAAAAACAAGCTGACAAAAAATAATTTCATTTTTTCAAACGAAAAAAGTACAAACTGGGTTGCACATCAAGCGGTACTAGCCGTTCGAACTAGGACACAGTATATGTGTCCATACATCAATAAACGGGTTGTTCCCACTCGCTATCGATTTCCATTCGGGTCGACATAATCGAATATGAAGGGCGCGGATGATTCAGCAATGGTGAAATAAAATCGATATGCTTTCGAAGTGTGGCTCGCCCGAGCGAGATTCTCATCCTTTTTCCGCGACTTTTCCATCAATTCAAAGGGCAGTCAAAGCGTGCGATCGACGTGAGTTGACAGTTAAAAAGCCTCCTCATTTTTATTATTTTTTTTATCCACCAAAAGAGGGCGTCTGTGTGTGGCAGTCGAAAAAAAAAATTGCACTGTGACAGCAGAAAGAGTAGACAGGATAATTATTTTCCTCGCACATGTCAAAAATAGATTATAAAAAAAATTCCAAAACATTTTCCATACGCGACTGCAATTGGTAGAAACACGAAAAACACGCCAAGGACATAAGTTATAATCCGAGCTAAAATTCATCATTATCCCAGCTAATGTGTTTGCCGCTGACAATATTTCCATTCCAATCATAATTTCAAACGAATCAAATACCATAATTAGCTGAACGAACTACAGCCGAGACTCACGAAATTATTATTTCCGGAAGTTCGTGACGTGACCCAATGTCAGTTACGGTGAAATTGAGGCCAATCATCCAGTATGAAAATACATCGAAAAAATTTTCAATTTACCCAGAAATATCGAAAAAAAAAAAACATAAGAAAAAACTCGTGGTGGATAGTAGAACGTCGGCTTTATGTCAACAATCATTGTGGCTCACAAATTGTCAATAAAAATCTTAATCATCAAGTTACTGGTAAGGAAATCGACTGTTTACATTAACGTGAACTCCAACGCGTCCAATCTTTGGAGGTTTTTTTTTTTAAGTAAATCTGTTAATTAAGGAAGTGCATCGGCGGTAGAGAGTAAATTGGAACAAAAGACTGTTGCAACTAGCGTATAGTTTGCCTCAGGGCTTTTACGAAGAGTTCACAGTTTTCAAGGTTACTTGACCTTTTTTCAGGGATGAATCCATAAATTCTGAACGCCGTAAGGCACCGTGTTGATATAGCAAATTTGTTTTATTAACCCTTCGAGTGCATCCCGGGTCATTTCGACCCCAACAATTATCTGTCACCGATTGTTTCGCATTTAATGGTAACTGCACGATTCCCTTTGAAGCATGGACAGAAAGAAAAGTAATTTTTGTTTCAGTCTATTTAATAACTACAGTTTTGTGACTGGTCCCTTCGCTGCTCGGTTCCCTATACTTTCGTGAAATCCAGTATTCCCTCTTGCTCATCTTCGCATGAAAATGTTATTTTGTAAATTTTCCATTCCCGAGGCAAGATGACTGGGAAATTTAGAGCAAGACTTTTCTGGAGCCTCGTTTTCATTGTCCTTAATGTTTTTGTAGCCGGAGAAAGATTTTCTTCGCACAGTTTGTGCAATATATTTCCATTTAAATGGCATCGTAATTGTTCAAGAATAATTTTATTTTTTCGTGAGATATAGAAAAACGTCGAGCCAAGGGACTAAATGACGAGATTAATGAATGCTTAAAAATAGGGCTGTTTAAATTAGGTAATAAAATGAATCGCATTTATTTACATAAACGTAAAGTTATGGCAGTGTATTAGTATTGTGTAATCGTGAGATAATGGGAAGAGGGCAGTGTAACACGAGGATTACAGAATACGATAGGGACTCGAGCGAGTAATCAGCATTCACTATGAGGTAAACGTATAACGGTGTGTATATAAACGAACGACCCTCTGTTACGATACATAGTTATTAGTTATGACACTTTTGCCACTGGGAGCAGAAAGTGGAAAGAGAATAAGACGTCATTGCGTTTGAGCTCGTGGCAGTGAACACGACTACTGTGCTCTCGTTGCCCTGCTAATCCTGCCAACTTTGTCGAAAGTACGTTATGCATGTATTCGCTAAGGAAGAAAAAGCACCGACTCAAAGTGCATCCATGCACTGTTGAATCGTGCGGGTTATGATTCTCCTTTGATAGCAAAATTAGTATCTAGTGTTAGTTAAAAGCATTTGTGAGCTTGTGAGTGCGAATCGAGTTATGGAGCATATTCCGGGATAAACATACGCATGAGCTTGCGCGAGAATAATTGTTTCTTTTGGTGGAAAATCTATGAAAAAAAAGATTTGAAGAAAAAAAAAATGTACAATGAGAAAAGAAATTTGTTGATACAACAAAATTTGTGTTGAACCAAAACACATCCCGCGGTCACGGAGGCCGAAAAAAATAATTTGTTCATTTTACAAAACAATTCAGTTATTTCTACTGCCCAAAAATGGACAACCCATAACTTCCAAACCACAGTTGGTTCAACCAACAACCCAAAAGTTGATCAAACTGATGATTTAGTTTATACAACTGAAAGTTTTGTTAAACGGAACACACGGTATTTTTTTTCTTAATCTCTCGAATCAATCAAACATTTAGTCAACCAGAGTTTGATTTTGTTATTCAAACGACTTCATTTGGTCACAATAAACGGCTAAAGGTGTTCAAGCAGCTGAACGACTGCATCAGGATAAATTGACTGTTTTGACCACCTAAGTTATTGCCTGAACTACACATGCGTTCATCGCAACATTACTTTTGTTGATTCAACAAATTTCTTTTCTCAGTGTAACGGTAAAATTAGGTTCAGTCGCTTTCTTCGCTATTTCGAGAGCCCCAAAACGTCTAAAATTTAAGTAAATTTAGGGCCTGAAAAACGCGATGATGCAGAAATAAGGAAAAAGAATTTGTCATACGAAAAAGTTGAACGGAGTAATGCGAAAAATTTTGGAGACTGGTAAATTTCCTTTTCGTTATTTTTGACATTTTGATTGATAACCTGCGACGATTCAATCGATAACGTGTTCAGTGTGTTTTTGTCGAAATAGTGAATTCACAGGGTTCAAACTAAAAACATAGAAATAATCGAAATTTTAGTGTTCGATTATCATTAAAAACTCAACCATTGACTCGACTTGTGACGGAATGCCTCGTATATGTTTTATGAGAGCTCTTCCTTATATTTCTGTCTCACTCCCCTTTATATTTATGAGGAGTAATCCCATGGCCCCTCGAGGGAGAAGTGTGCGAGCATACGAGGGTGAGACTGGAGGAAAAGATTACGAAGCAGCGTCAGAGACCGATCTAAGTCGTGGCTTGCCGCTTGGACCGGAAGGAAAAAATAATATATATATATATGTACATTAATGTGATAATAAAACCGAAGAGTCGAGGAGTGAAAATAATTTCATTGATAATCAACTGGAGTATTCAATACTTTTCCGCGCTGTAAAATTCCGGCACAAGTTTTTTTAATAATTTACAGTGCAAACTGTGAAAAATGAAAGAAACGTTAGGGGAGAATTTGCAGTTCGTTGTCGAATGTTTACGGAAACTACGACAATTTTTAATTCGCAGCTACAATAATTTTTTCAGAAAGTCGTAAAAGATCATATTCATTTTTTTTTACCGACCAGTTCGTGCATGTCCTTCAACATTTTTTTACATCGTTAACATTTTTTTTTTTTTTTTTACATTTTGTTGCTTGTGATCATCGTAGCGTGGTGCGTTCTCTGCGCAAGGAGCATGGGATTCTTCGTTTTTGTCGGTAACTTCTGCCAAATCATTTTTTTGCAAGGACAATGAATTTTTTACGGTCGGAATCGTCAATGATAATTGTTCGAAAAGTAAAAAATTACATTGCGTCTATTCTTTGGTATCTGGACTCGAAAAAACGGATTTATCGTTTCCATAATTGTAAATTTCAATCAAATTTCAGTAGTCATTAAAAATCAATAAAAAATTGCAGCAGATCGTTTTTTTTTCGTGAAAAAAAAGTCATTAGAAAGTTTCTTAATCAACCTGTTTGAAAAGTTGGTAAAAATTCACTAAAATCGAGTCCATTCGATCAAGAAAAAAAGACGAAAAAGTATAACTGTCATTGAGGTCAGACTCTGAATTTTCACTCATCGAAATAGAAATATGTAATCCAAGAAAATAAAGTGTTGATTTTTTTCAATTCGAAGATTATTCAGGAACGAAAAATTGCATACCCTGGACCGCTTTAGACTTTTGACTCTCCGTCATTACTCACTGCGTGTAATACGTGTTAAATTTGAATTTACCTCAAATATGGAGTGTAATTGATTTTTTTCCATAATCGTTTCACCGCTAGTCACAGCGTTATATATAAAATGGCCGATTAAGACTTGGACGTATAGGAACGATACGATAACCGAGGAAAACTGAGAATATTAATAAGTCCATTCGCGCATCGCCAGTACTCGCTAATCTGCGATAAAGTTCAGCTGGGTAATTAATAGGTCAAGTGGTACAGCGCCTTGGATGGTATATACATTTTAGTTATACGTTATCGTCAAAGCCGCCAGTTTGGGGAATATAAACGGGTATTTTTTTTTCCCCTTAACGGTGACCTCTAGTGTCTTAAGAAGGTTGACTACATATGACAATGTGATAAGAATTTAATAAAATTTGGTGATGACATTCTTTAGCATCAAATACGATGACACAATTTTTTTTTTCAAATTTTTCGTCTACATTGTTGTCGAATAATTGGAGTTTACAATATGCAAAAGGTGTACATATATATATATCTGAATCCGATGCTTATCCATGTAAACTTTGGTGTTCAATTACTCGAAAACTATGTAGAAGAAAAATCTTAAAAAATTTGTATATTCATATTTAATACAAAAGAATATACTCACCAAATTTCATTAAATTTTAATAATTTTGAATTTTCCTATGCTTTTAACATGGCAACATTGTTGTGTGTAGCCAACCTCCTTAAAAGAAGGCTAAAGAGCTATTCGCATTGATTCATTGGAATAAAAACTTGCTCGACGTTATCGACATTTTAATAGTTTGCCCGTACCGTGTGTATTATTTTTTTGCCTTTTTAATATCGCATGAAATCTTCTCGCCTGCACTCTTTCGCAACCCATAATATTTATTCCCTCGCGAGGAGTAGCAATAAGTAATTAAAAACATTGGATTATTCGTTGACGAATATTTGCAGCAGTCGTTTATGAAAGAAAAAAAAAAAATAATGAAAAGTTCGCGACGTTACGAAAATTTGGAAAAAAAACAGAAAAATTTTAATAATCCCCGAAAAAAAAAAATGGCACTTAAAAATTTGTCGTTATTCACGAAAACCTTGGAACGTTACTGATTAATTATGGACTACCCTATGAGCACGTCAGTCACGATCTCAAGTCGAGTCGGCACTGAAAACAATATGAAAACTGGTCATACGTTATTTTACCATAAATTTCCATACAAAGTGTATGGACTACGTGTTATTTATGTTGGTGACGTACACGAACATCAAGATTTAAATGTCGATAGTTGAGATGCTCTTGCAGGAATAATAAATCGAGCGTGGACCGATGAGGATCTTAATGATGTGTTAATCTATTCGAGTCTGGAAAAATGAGTGTTGTGGAAATGAAGCGACAAGTGCGAAATGGAAGACCGTGAGTTTGAGTCGCAATAAAAAATACGCGAAGCTTTCGATTTCGCTTGGAGAATACGCGACAATCGTGCCTGAAAAATAATTGTTTCTGTGTACAAGGACACTTTGATTTGAAAAAAAAAAAAATGCTTGTTACGAAGCAGAAAAATAAAAATACCGAGCCCGAAACTCTCGTAAAAAATTTGCCCGTTTCGTGCATGTTTCGAGAGGTTTACAGCAGAAAAGAATGTACAGAGATAAGTTATGTATTACACTTGTGCGCCTCCGAAGAGGCAGCGTATTCTCTCGAGAGTATAACAGGCTTCCTACGTACAAATTTATAACTATATATATGTCCACGTACATATAGATCTGCTTCGTGTTCTAAAAGCTTCTGGATGACCCGTCACGAGTGGGGCTACGAGGAGTCTTTATCGGAGCTAAAAGCGACACTGTGTAGTGAATATGGAATTAAAATCAAAAGGCTTTTCTGGTCGACAGAACCGATTATAGGGATAGCAACAATCTTCAAATTAATCGACCCACGACCAGCAGTAACTCGTCGCAGTTGCAATTATTTCCAACGACACTAAATATTGTCAGTATTATTTTTTCAAAATCTTACAATAAATGAAGGTGACTGTAATTAATAATTATTTCCATTGATAAATGTGGAAAAATGATTTGTACAAATTCATCATCGATTTTTCAAAATTACTGAGAAATATTGTCAGTGTTATTTTCTCAAAATCTTACAATAAATAACAGTGACTGTAATTAATAAGTATTTCCATTGATAAATGTGGAAAAATAATTTGTATAAATTCGATTATCCATTTTTCAAAATTACTGAGATTTTAACCCTTCGAGTGCACACCTCCTATTAGTGCATACCTAGTTTGGATCTCATTCTGATTCAAGGAATTTTTCAAATCGTTTATTTGTAGTAAATTGTTCACATTTCATGGCTCTAAATTTATTTTTTGGGGAATAGGAAAATTAAATGACAAAACATTCGTTGCCATTAAATGCGAAGAATCGTATATTTTTTCGTATATCTCATTACAAAACAACAGTTCTGTTATTTCCATGTCAAACAATCATAAATAATGATTACCAATAACAAATAAAAAAAAAACGTGTTTATTGGGAAGTTGGCCGTTCATTTTTAAGGTATTTCTTTCACGAACTCGGCTACTCTACGCAATAAACCGGTTTTTATTTACAATAAAGTAAAAGTGCATCCAATGATATTGTAAAAATTTCGAGCCACGTTGTCGAACATTTAACGAAGAATTATAACCTTTAAAAACGTCAAATTTATACGGGAGCTTTAAGGATTTCCTACACACGATTCTTCAATTTTTCGGAGCTCAATCGAAGCGCGATCGTTTGTCGGTTGCAAATTTCATGATTAAAATAATTCTCGGATATTTGTTTATTGGAAAGAAAATCGATCGTTGCTGTGTTCCTACGAAAAATCCGAAAAGATCTGAAAAACTTGGTGGCATTGCTGATGGAAAAACCTGTTAATCTTAAAATGTATTTGTTCCTGGGTAGAATTTGCAATGCAAAAATTGACCTCTTTATGATGGAGCACCATTGAACCGATTTTGATGGATTCTTGACACGAAGCTCCGTGATACGGGAAAGTTTCTGTGCTAATAAATAGTTTCTGTCAGAAATGCAAAAAAAAAAAAAAGAAACGAAAAGAAAAATCAAATTCTCGGATCCCCGTCGAATTTGAATATTATCCGGCGATTAAAAAATAAAAATGAATTTAACAAAAACGCAAATTAGCAATTTTAAGATATTGAAAAAAATACGAAAAGAATCAACGTTACAGAATAAAAATCACAGCTATTTTGTGAAATTCGTAGAATTTTGAATAATTTTTAATGTTTATTTTTTATTGAATATTTTTTTCCTGAGTGCCAAAGGGAGAAAACAAAATTGATGTTTAAAGTGAAACGAGATTGGATAAATATCGTTGTCAACAGAAAAATGTTGTTGTTGAGCCTGTGGCGAACGTATAATTTTCTTTGAGACATAAAAATCGACGACTTAAAGTGCGCAATTTACAGAAACAGCAAAAATAAGTTTAAGGAGAATCTCTGGGATGAACATAAAAAAAAAAGGAATCGAGGTCGCGTCGATGTTCTTATTCTTTGCACTCCCCTGCGTTGCTATTGTTGTTACGTAATTATTTTTATATTATTAGAGCTGATTGTCAATTGAGGCTAGGATGAGATTCTTTTTTTTCTCGAGCAACATTAATTCGACAAGACGCGCCCCTTCTCGACCGGAAATTCAAGCGAATCAAGGGAACAATGAGCTTGTATAGCTGAGGCGGAAACGAAGCAAACGAGACAGGAGAAAGATATTACCAAAGGAGAGAAACGAGAATTGTACAAAGCAATCTTGGTAGAAATACGTTTATGTGTATATCCAGATGTCTATATATATATTTCGTTGGCTTCAATTGCCTTCAAATACAATTCTCTCCAAAAATCTTTCTTCTCGAGCATTGCTCTTCGCGATTCTTGCATTCTGGGTCAAGAAAAAGAGCACCAACAATTCATACGTTTCTTTTCTACTTTTCGCTGTAATCACAAAAACGTACGATCGTAATTAACCCTTCGTGGTCACACTGGGTAGAATCCACCCAGTGATCACCTTTCGACGTAAATATCTACTAGTTTGTTTGAATGGGGATATAATCGTCATCTGACAATAGTTTCAAGTGTCCTCTATGCGCTGGCGGCGGTAAGTATTACCTCCGCCAACGCTAAAATCTCTAACATCCACTCTTAAATGAACCGACTTCCAATAATGGAATAAATATGTTTTTTGAAACGCGCGTTATCCTATTATTTTTTTCACAAAAGAACCAGATCTGATGAACGTCAGGTCCAAATTTTAGGCAAAAATATTGAAAATTCACGAAGTGACGATTATTTTAGTAAAAAAACTTTTTTTCTCCCTTATTTTCTTCATTCTGTATTTTAAAAAATATGTTTGCCTTCGATTTCTTTCAGGAAAGTTCTTCGTATCTAAACTGTAATGTCTAAAGAATGTTCAGTAATTTTTTGAGAATTTTCGGGCCGAAAGGCTGGTCACAATGCGGGTGAAAAAATAGACTGGGTAGAATCAACCCAGTGTGTCCACCGAGATCGGTGGCGGAAGTGTGACCACAAAGGATTAAGGAAAATAGTCATTTTTCCACTTACATTGGTTTTACCATTTTTTTTAGTTCACGCAAATTTAATTTTTGGTTATATAAAGTGATTAATCTTTTCAAAAAAGCTTTCAATATGTTCTACAACAATTTTCAAGTCGAAATATTCAGTAGTTAATTTTTTATAGCAATTTTTGTCACTGGGGTATAAACCTACCCCATGGTGGCAAGTACGTGATTCTACAGAGGTGTGGCAAGTAAGGGTTAAGCAGAACGAAAAGTTGGAGCCTCGCTCCAATTTTCAAAGTTAATCCCGATTTATTCGGTTGATTTGGCTCAATTTTTCTTCGCTGCAATTGTTATGTAGCACAGAGTTGTCGTGGGTGTATGGATGTGAGCATTAAAGCCGAGAGTCTCGCGGGAAAGAGACAAACACGGTACAAGGCGTGGCATAAAGGAACCCCAGGGAGTTTAACCGCGAGCCCCAGGAATCGATCGGCGGAAGTTGTTGCTTCGTCTCTCTTTTCTCTCTGCTTCTTTCTCTCTCTTATGCACACGAAGAAACACACACACACACACACACACACACACGCGCGCGCATTTCCTTCGTCACTGTTAAAGCATCGACGGGGTGGTTCACCCTCGGCGTCGACGTCGTTGTCTCGGAGGTTATCAGCAAAACACGCAACGAAAGAAAAAAACAAGAAACTTTTGCATGTCGTGACAATTGGCAATAAAATGAATAAATAATCTTTTGAAAGAAAAAATTTATTCTAGTTTACACAGAAATCAATTCCAGCGCTAGTGAGAGCTGACAATGAAAATTCCATGCCATTTTCCTCGTAGCTCCAAGAAAACGTCGCCCCCTATGATACAAAGTAAATCAAAATCAACGAGAAAAAAAAAACGATTTGATTATTTAAAGTAAAGAAGTAAAAAATATATTTTCGTATAAAAGAATGCGGTCCAAAAAAATTTCGTTCGCTGTACACGAATTGAAATGACAGTGTGATTAATAAATATTGCAATAAATAACGAAGCAGGAAAAAATCAACTGCTCCGCGGCTGTGCACGACAGCCAATACGTATCGATTCAATGAAAAGACAGTTCGCAGTAACAAATCAAATTATTCCGAGCAAATAACGATGGCTCGATAACCGCGTCGAGTGTACTTGGAGTAAGGTCACTTCGGAGATGGGAAACGGCGATCCGACCACGTTTGGCTAATTGAAAACCTGATATTCAAACAATTGGAAAAAAACGAGACACTTTTTATTTTCTTATTTCGGAAAAAAAGTTTGGATCAAGAGTTCCCACCGATTTTTCACCACGACAATGACAAAATATATGAGTAAAGACTTTTTCGTAGGGTTCAAACCGAGAATCACAGTTTTTTACCGCAAATTTGAATATTTGAAAAAAGTTCAAGGGCGTTGAATCTCCTGCGACCTTCCGAGAAAATTATCGGAGCAAAAAATTAAAACATTTCGCGGGGTCGCAGTGAAAATTCGAAGGAAACTGCATAAAACTTGCAAAACGTTTCGTTCAGTTTTCCCATCCAGTCTCCACCTCGAGGACGTGTTACTGCGATGGGAAAAACCCTAAATTTTCAATGCCATTATATTCTCCGCGTGTCGACGAAATCGAAATAATTATAAATCAAATTAAAAAAGAAAAAAAAAAGCACAGTGTTACAAATTATAGTTCACTCGGTCATCTGACCTGCACACACCGTTTTGTGGCTTATATTCCGACCATGGAAAACTTGTACAAGAGAATCGTGGTGAGTACACACACGATTCGACTGGCTATACCGCGAATCTTAATACGAATATGCATAATACAGATTGGCATCGTGTTTCATCTGCATCGCGATGAATAATATAGAGAAGGGTGGCTGACTCATACGTCCGAGCGAATATAACGCAACGTTTGATTTTAGTATCTGCAGCATATTATTATTACGTATAAAAAAAAAAAAAAAAAAACTGCTCATGTGAGCACGTGGACTGTGAAAAAAACGTATCTTTGTGGAACGTCACACAAGTAAGCTCTTTCATAAACATTTCAGTATACTATGTACAATAATTCTTACATTAACACAGTTGGATTGCAAAGAGAAGAATATGAGACTGAGGATCGCAACGTTGCGATCGAACGAAATTTTTTTTTTTTTTCCTTATTTATTAAGGAGATTGGCTACATACGACAATATTATAAGAATTTAATAAAATTTGGTGATAACATTCTTTAGCATCAAATACAATGACACTATTTTTTTTCAAATTTTCCGTCTACAGAGTTGTCGAATAATTGGAGTTTACAATATGCTCTGAATCCTATGCTTATATGCATGTAAACACTAATTTTCAATTACTCGAAAACTATGTAGAAGAAAAATCTTGAAAAATTTTTATATTCATATTTAATACTAAAGAATATACTCACCAAGTTTCATAAAATTCTAATCATTCAATATTCAATTCAATAAGTGTATATTGGGTCAATCTGACCCAAGGCATTTTTCAAATCATTGTATTCCGGTAAATATGCATTTTTTGTTTTTTTTTTGTAGCGACGTTCTTTGTAGTAAATTATCCATATTTTATGGCCAAAAATTGATTTATTGACGAAAACGAAAATTGAATGCCAAACAATCGATGATAGAAAATTTTTGGGGTCAAAACGACCCGGTATGTACTCGGGGAGTTAAATTTGAAAAATCATGGCAACTCTCCGAGGCGGTTTAGTTTTTTGGTCGCAAAAGAGGATCGTTTTACTCATGACTCTAAAGTTCGCAACGTTGGGGTCCAACGAAAAATACTTTTTCTATTCATTGTTTGTTCATTTTCAAAAACCATGACAATTTTTGGACCGATTTTGACTTTGAATCCCGAAAAAATATCGTTTTATTGTCCTGACCAAATAATGAATAATAATCTTGAGATCTGCTCAAGAAAAAACGGAATTTCGTTGCAATCCAATGATGCAAACTTTAACAACGAGAAAAAAGATAATGCAAAAGTTGACAACGATAGAATCCAAAGAGTTTGTCTCTCCATCATTTCATCGATTTTGAAAACCAGGGAAATTTTTTGAGTGCAAAAATCGATCGTTTTATCATCGTGATCACATACTGCGTATAAAGCATAAGCTCTGCTAACGAAACGACAGAATTTCATTGGATTCCAAGGATCCGAACTGCAACATTATAAAAAAAAATAAAAAAAAATGTTCCTCAGCGAGAAATGCACAGACGTACGAATGAGAGATACATTTTCGAGTGAAAAACCAAAAGTTTACAAAGTAGAGTCAATATTTCATCTTACAAACACATACATATTGATTTATAGGGGGAGCATACAGAGTGGGCAAGTGTGCAGTTCACCCAGTTGATAACTAAGTGATAAATATATATACTCGGTGCATACAGAGAGTCGTAAGAAGCAGACTAAAGAAAACATGAAGCTGGGGTGTGCGTCGTTCGAATGCAGAAAAATGTGCCTTGTATTTTTGGGATTTTTGGATCTTTTGTGATTTTTGAGTGTCTCAGGGAAGTTAACAAAGTTAGAAAATTTGAAAAAACGATTAATAGAAAATAAAAAAAATAAAATAAATAATAAAAACTCTCGTATAGCGTTGCAACGATGCAAATTTTACAATCCTATTGGGAAATCAATCGTGGAATGCTGACGATGGTTTCCTCAATTTTATTCACGAATCACTATTCCTCAAAAGTTGGAGTGAAGATAAAAGAGCAGGTTTTTCACTACCTAACACTTTTACTCATGAATCTATATTTCGCAATCGCTCATTAATTAGTATTTTCTCGTTAATGGCACGACATCGAAGAGAAAATTGGAAAGAAAGTTTTAACCCTTCGAGTGCACACATCCTATAAGTGCATATTGGGTCAATCTGACCCAAGGCGTTCTTCAAATCGTTGCATTCCGGTAATTATACATTTTTCGTTTTTTTTTTCTTCGAGACGTTTTTTGTCGTGGAATATTCATATTTTATGGTTCTGAATTTATTTTTTGACGAAAACGAAGATTGAATGCCAAACTATCGGTGACAGAAAAATTGTTGGGGTCAAAAAACTTCCAGTGCATACTGGGTCGCCACAAATATTGAGTTGACTTATTCGAGCATTCAGTAAACTGCGCTGTAAAGAGTCTTTGTACATCGTGGCTCAGAGGTGCAAAGACAATTTACAACATAAACGGGTGGAAGGGGCAAAAGAGCTTCTAAGTTTACACAACGAGGTCTCGAGACACGAGGATACCACGTGTCAGTGATGATTCATTCGACATTTTTTTACGTAAAAACTCTCAGGACACTGAAAAGGAAAAAGAAGGTTGAAAAAAATGTTCCTGGTTCGCATTTTCCTGCTGCCTTTTTTTTTCTTTTCGTCTCTGCAACTCGACCAAACTTCATGCTGCTCTTTATCTTCGTTGTTTTGTTTTTACTGTTGAGACATACAATTACGTACGATGCTATGTGGCCATGTATATTCATACTGTTTAAAAAGTCCGGGCTGGACAAAATGTTCGCTCGAAAAGTTTCCTTGACAATGAGAATCCCTTCAAGTGCATCGAGCAGAAGGGAGACTCGAGTTCAGAGACTGATTGTGACTCACAGAATACGACGGCGCAAATGCCACTCTTTCTCTCTTTTAATTTTTTTTTCTGCTAAGCTAATTGCTCAAAAGCTTCCGGAAAGAAACAAGCCATTAACTTTGATATAAGACATTTTTTTGGTCTGATGTGTATGATAAATTCCTGCATGTTCTTTTCGACTGATGTGCCAAGAGGCAAAATCTCTTTTAACGGCATGAAGGTGTATGATCTGGCGTAGAAAATAAAAAAAGTTTTTATTTCCAATTTTTCTTCCATGCAAATTACCAATTTTTTAAAAATAAAAAATCTTTCATTTTTTTCAGACGACGAACCTGAAGTTTTTTTTTCAAAATATCAATAGAATTTCTTAAAAAAAAATAAAATAATCAATAAAATCGAAAAAAAGATATTTCAATTGTTTTAACGTTAAAGTTTATGATTTTTAGTTTACATTTTGTGAAACTGCGTCGTTGGAATGTTTCATGTTCTATTTTTTTCGCTTTCTTGAAAGTTTTGAGGCGCCGCTTCCTATTCTTGTAAATCTTGAACATAAATTTTGATATTTTTGGGATTAAGGACTGGATTCGAAAAAAGGCATTTCAAGATGCTCAAGATGCACGATGCTCAAATGTTCCTCTATGAGTAACTAGATTTTTAATTTCGAGCAGCATCTTGAAGAAGCAATTTGCAAATTTCAATTTGCAGCGTTTTTTGTATTTGCATTTAAATTATAAAATTTCGACGACTTTTCTAGAAAGTAAAGACTTATACACAATATCTCACAAAATTTGCAGAAATTGAAAATTTCAAAAAATTCAGATTTTCGTAAAATTTGAAAAATCATAAAATTCAAACGGTTCAACCGATATTTTCCAAATTCAGTACCAACCTTCCTATTATGATACTCTATTTACAAAAAAAAAAAATTAGTAATAAATCTTCAAATTTGTGGAATTTGGAGTGTCGACATCCTTTTTTTGAAAATTTCAATATGCCGTAGAATTCGTATTTTTCTAGCAATTCCAACAAAATTCTCACAAACTGAAGAATATGTATAGATTAACATCTGTGCAAAACGGGAGCCCTGTAGTTCAAACCGTTTTCGAGTTATGAACGTTTGAATTTTACAGTTCCAGAACATACACACAAACACATCCGGACATTTTTTCTAGATATGATTTTTCGATGTTTTGAGACATTTTAAGCACATCGACATAGAAAACTGGAATAAAAAAAAAATTCACTGTCACATAGCTTGCTCCATGAGGAAGCAATTGGCGTTTACGTTCGAGATTGTTTCAGTTGATATAATAATGAAATAATTGTTCGATAAATACCATGGAACTCTCTTTATTTTCTAGTCAATATTTGAATTTTTTTTCTCGTATTGAATTTTCGAGTTTTCTCATTTTTCTCGGTTCGCACTGTTCAGGAATTTTCTATGGTGCGGGACCGTTTTGTGTCATCGTACGAGTACGAAAGGCTGGTACGGGGATTCAGCCTCTGGGAACGAAGGAAACAACGCGTAACTGGCCTCGTATGTGGGCAGATGGTCGTTTTCTCTTACGTGAGCTCGACAGACGATTTACAAGGATGCTTCTCGGATCCCTACGGTAAACACGACAAGTTTCGTATATATACAGATGTGGAAGCTTTGAGCTGGGGTAGGAAGTCACAGTGAGAAAAAGGACCAAGGCCAACGGGAGAGAAAAGTAAAAGGAAATGGAAAATGTGAGGTATACACGCGGAGACAAGGAAGGAGCGGAGGGAGAGCGAGTCGGAGCACATCCTAAACAGACTCTCGAATAAATAAACGTGTTTGCCAGATGTCCAACAAAATCTTATCCTCTTTCCTACGAAACTACGGAGTCTCGAGCTCTCTGAATTTCGTTGATAGACATTACAGAAATATTCATGATCGAGCTAATTTTAATTTCGATATTTTCATACGAAATCAAAATTCCACTGAATCTTCAGCGAGTCATAAAATATATTTTTGTCCAGACCAAATTATTAACGCGTAGAGAGAGAAAATAAAAATTCACAACATTATTTACAGCTTCGTGTTGAGCTCCGTAAATTTGACAACAAATTTGAAAAATTTTACATAAAGTCTGCCAAGAAATGCATATCCCCACAAAATTTACATTTTTCCTCAAAAAGATATTTTGTAGGAAGGAAATTTTTCATCACATTGCGACGATGCAATTCAAGTTCAAGAAACAAAGAGCGATATTCGAAGAAATACCTAATGAGTCGAGAATGATTTTCGAAACGGATTTAGTAACGCAAATGCTCGTTTGAAAATTCAAAAGAATTGGTTTAAATTTCGAATTGACTCAAACTTGAACAAACCCCCTTAATTCCAAAGTCGGTGCTAGCCCAAAAGATCAATCAAGTGTGGGATTGGGGCCTAAAAATAGAACATTTATTGCAATATCAATATTGTTATTTCGGGAGATGTTTAGACGAGTTTTCGAGAGGCTCGACGATAAATACATGGCGTAAGATCACGAGACTTGCCAGACGAACTCTCTCGGACGTTGAGAGTGTTATTATTATCACGTGGAGCAGATACAGCTCGTTAAATAGGGAGACAGAGAGAAATATAGGAAAATGGAAAATAGAGAATTCGTGAAAGCGATAAAAGAAGAAAAAATAAAGAGAAAATGAGACGAGTACGTTTGTGCCAACGAACCCTGAATATTCATGAGTGAGTTTCGCACGTCGAGTCGGCCGACTGCATGGAAAATAAGCGAAATATTTTCTGATCCTTATGCACTTTGATCCACTCTAGTTCCTTTTATTTCTTTCGCGCACCAACCAACGCTGTATGCGTTTTACAAAAAAATATTTCCGCGATCGACTCCATCGCTTGAGCTTCGTCAAACCCTCTCAGAATTTTTCATCGCGTATTCATACGCCCTTTCATCACAAAATTCAAACTCGTGTATCCAATCAACAGAGACAAAAAAATCTACAAATTCAAAAATGCCTCAATAAAGGTAAATAAAATTATTTTAATCAATCAATTTCGTAATGAAAATCACATAATTTTGCAATTTGCCATACCAAATTACGCACATTTTCAAAAGCAACACGAAGATGTAAAATGTCGAGAAATTGAAATAAAATCAAAAAATGTTTGAATTTTATGAGAAAATTCAAAACGGCAAATAAGTTTTTGAAAATATTGCCAAATCCGAATGCTGCTAGAACGCTTTTTCATATCTTTTTAATCCAAAGAGAAAACATTAGCGAGGTGACACTTGATTGGCAATATGGCAGTTGATAAAAGGAATGTTTCATTTTCTTCGTTTAACTGTTCGAGTTGAAGACTCGACACAAATTATAGGCATGGCTGCGTAAACTCGTTAATGTCTCAGATAAAAAGGCGATGGAAGGCCAGCAAGGGCGTTGTGTATTTCAGAAGCGAAGTAATTCCAGGAATGCACGACAAACATTACACGAGCAATTCCGTATTGCGAGTGGTATCATCCAAACTTAATCGTCGACTCATGTAGACTGTCAGCCAGAGAGAAGGAACAACGAATTTAAAACGTTGTATTCCCAACCGAAACGTTCAACTCGCTCTATTTAATCTAAATATGTACATTCATAATTCCTGCCCAGAATAATTCATACATACGAAAATAACTGCACGTCTTAAGGACGTTGTATGCTAAATTTTCTATCGATAGAATTCCTTCAAATGTGTACCACACAAAGAGAACAGTGATATCTAATAGTTCGCGCAATTTCAAGAGCTTTCATTATGCAGAAGTCGAGATATTTATTTATAAAAATCACAATTTTCAGTAGTTTCTCATAAGAGAGTGTGTTAAAAGTTTCAATTTTCAACATTAAATATTTCGATTCCTGAACGGTGAAGCCTCTCAAAACTTTGCATACACTTTTATGTAACATCGAAGAAGCTTTATTTAGTTTTTTAAGAAAATCGTTCGTCAAATTTTTTCGAAATTTTGTTTATTACATAACAAATACAGATTACCTCGGAAAATCTTAGATTAAGAGTACGTTGTTCTTTAGTCAATTTGTAGAAACTTTTTTTAATGAACTTGGGCTCGCAAACCATTTTGTATGTAAGAAAAACTGAAAACAAAAATTTACATTTGACCGTCGCCATACAACGTCCTTAAGTACGAAGTGGAAAAAAGTTTTTCGATGATTCAAGAATGAACCAAATATGTATTAAAAAAAAAAAAATTCAATTTCCACCGACAACATTTATGAGTACGTGGTTTGGCGTCTAAATTCGGGGCACCAGAAACCGTAACCCAAAAAAGAATGCAGAACGCATTGCGTAAGGAATGAAAACTGCAAGCCACGTACATTGTTTCTTCTCACGATCATTTTACCACCCACGTATTTTTTTGTTTCCATTTCGCACCCAAGAGGAAACGAAGTGCTACCAGCATGTGGGTGTATTTTTTCATCTGCAATGAGGGTTCGATGAGAGGAGATCGGGTGCAAAGCCATACGATGAAAACGAGGGATGTGAAAAATTCACACGAGGGACAAAGGAACGTTGAAAAGTTCGTTGGACACGAAACGACGTTGAAATTTCCTGATGCGCGAAAACAAAAAGGTTTCTAAATTATTCAAGACTCGCGAACAAAAATTCTACCATCTCCGTGTACAAAAAATATAGTTTATCAAGTTTGCAAAGTCAGTTGATTTAATTCGAATGTTTGAGTGACGAATTGAAAAATTCTCTTTGGCTTAGTTGGCATCTTTCGAAATATCATGTAACGAAATAATCCTCATTTTACATTGTCAACAAAAGCAAATTCGAACTTCGTTGGTAAAAATCACAAATTTATCCCTTCGAGTGCATACTGGGTCGTGTTGACCCCAAAAATATTCTGTCCCCAATTGTTAGGCACTTAATGGAATGTTTAGCCATTTAATTTTCGATTTCGTCAAGAAATATATTCAAGGCCCTAAAATATGGACAATTTACTACAAAAAACATGTCTAAAAAAAAAAAAAAACAAAAAATACACATTTACCGGAATACAACGATTTGAAAAACTATTAATTTGCAAAAATAATGATTCAAAATTTCTACAATTAAAACTTTCCGCATTATTTTATGATTCGAACATTGAGGCAAATGTTCTCAAACTGTTTTTGCACAACATTGTTTTCCCGGTAAGAAGCAATCAATTTTTTATATCGTTCAACATTTATCACGATCGCTTTGCATGGAAACTCGAATTTTATGGTAGTCGACGTCGCGACGTCGTCGACTTCGTACCTACCCACCCTGTCAACAAGCCTCACCATTCTTTTCTCTTTTCCGACTCATTTCTCTGATCCACAGGTTCAGACCCTCCAAACAACAGCATTGCTTTGAATTCAAGCACATTTCGTAACCACGATCGAAATGATTTTTATATCGAAATGCCAAATATTTTCTTATGAGATTCTGTCACGCGGTAAAGTTCCACGCAGGTTATGTTTAGTTTTGCGTCTTTAGTTAGCAGCGAGGCTGAGCAAGGTCTCGATAAATTGGAATTATTATTTAGACGATTTCTAAGATTTGATCCTATTCGATAAATTTCATTTTCGATAAAAATCATTTTCAAAACTGATTTTCGCGTGATTCAAAGGCCCATTTAAAATATCGTAATGATAAATTGAATTTTCACCAAAAGAAATTTTTCAAAATGATTTTTTAATGCGGAAGTCATGCGAATAATTTTGTTTTGATTCTGAGCCCAACAAGAACTTTCGTTTCCATCGCTAATTTCTACATTGCGATCGCTCTCGTTGCAATAATATTTAGTGCATTAAAGATCGACAGCAATGAACCTGTTTATGATTTTCAAGTTTGCATCGTTAGAATGCAACGAAATGCTGTTTTTTCTTGAGCAGAGCTCACCTTCATATTGAATTTTTGGTCAGGACGATAAAACGATTATTCTTTGCGAAGCAAAAATTAAAGCAACACGAAAAATCGACATGATTTATAAAATTTAGTGAATAATGAATAGAAAAAGCATTTTTCATACGATTCTAACGTTGCGAGTTTCAGCGTCGTTCGTATTTTTCGTCGGAGTCCCTATGTGAATTCCGTGTGTACGTCGAAGGGTAAAGCAAAAATAATAATAATATAAAAAAGCTAGTGGTTCAATGCTCGACGAGAAAAAATGCCTCTGCGCGTACGAGTGACAATTTTCACCCTGCCGAGGCTCCGTTGCGTTCCACACGATGTTTCAGCAAGCACACCCTAGACTTTCACGTATTTCGCCCTTTCCTTCCTCGTCGTTTTTGTTTTTGTTGTTGTTTTCTTTCTACATCTTCGTCTTCTCTCGCTCTTTCCTTTTCGTTATTTTTCCTCTTTGTCCCGGTGGCGCGGCTCGTGAACTCACGCAACAACACTTACGCACACGAGTCTACGCGCAACGATCGCTATGCGATGCAATACATTTGTATATCTACATGTACAAACTTAATTGTGTATATGGACTTCCGGTGTTACAAAATGGCGAACCAATTCTGTACTCGTAGGGCACATAACCCAAGATTATTCTGATGGACTATTCGCATATCGCGTTGGTACCCACAATCGTAGACTAAACTCGCATTCATTTCTCTCTCGGCTTATCTAAAATACAGAGTTCAAATTCTATGGTGAAAGAAAGAACAAAGCGCGGCTATCAACGATTCCCTCATGACGAGGCTTTACGTCCGTGTCGTTGGAAAGCAACCAATTTTTTTCTGAGCATAAATTAAGGTTGTAAAAAAGTTCAGTTTTCGTATCGTTCTTGCCATCGCAGCAGCTTTTCACGAAATTGTCACGTGAATTTTCTTGCTTCACTTTTTTACACTCGAAAATGGTTTTAAGCTTTTCGTCTGATGAATCTAACGATAAATCTTCGATTTTTCCTAATTTTTCGCAGCTGTGAACCTGGCAACACACCGCAGGGTCCAATGGACCGAGAGTGAAACTTTAATTTCATCTTTTTTTGTAGAACACGCTTTTTTCGGAACAGAGTAACTTTTTATCATATTAATTTCGAGTTTCACTAATTACTCCGCTCAGTTAGCCAGAGTCTGTCGTTTTGATCGCGCGTTATAATTGAATACTAATGAACGCGGTTATTACGATTTTACAGAGCGATAAACGTTCGCGGTCCAACGGACCGACAGTGAGTACGGACGGTACCAAAAGTTATAGCGTCTCTCTAACATTGACACGTAGGATTTCGTTTATACCGAAACGGTGGAAATCACGATTTTGAAGTTCGCATCGTTGGAATGCAACGAAAACTCATTATTTTTTATAGCAGAGGTCAAAATTTTCATGCAGTATTTATCAACGATTATGGGAGAGTATTCTTTCCTATTCGAAAACAGAATTTGCTATTAAAAATTGGAACAAGTGCATTAAGTATGAAAATAATGAATTAAAAATATATTTTTCGTTGTATTCCAACGATGCAAACTCCAGTATCTTTAGAAATCATTGAAGAACACGAAAAAAAACCACGTAATTCGTATCTATCATGTTTGAAATAAAAAATTCGAAAAATCAGAATTCAAGTCACTTAACCCTTCGAGTGCACACCTCCCATAAGAGCGTATTGGGTCAATCTGACCCTAAGCGTTTTTCAAATCGTTGTATTCCGGTAAATATGCATTGGTTAAAAAAAAATTTTGTAGAAACGTATTTGTAGTAATCTATCCACATTTTCTGGCCCCAAATTTATTTTTTGACCAAAACGAAAATTAAATGACGAAACATTCGTTGCCATCAAATGCCAAAAAATAGGTGACAGAATATTTTTGGGGTCGAAACGACCCAGTATGCACACGGTGGGTTAAACGATCGTCCGCAACGTTGCAATGATGAGGTTGAAATAAAAATCGAAGCGGTGAATTTGTTGAGAATCCCGAAAAACGAAATAAGTCGAGAATCCGAGAAATCGGTTGAAAATTACGACTTGAGAAAATATTGGAACAATTTGTCTAGTTAAGTTAAAAAATGGCGAGCCTCCAATGAAAATTCGAGAACCAGCTGCAAAATTTGCAGTTGAATAATCAAAGGACTGATAGAAAAATCTGAGAGCGTAAGTCTCATTATCCATCAATATTTATTGCTCGATATTTAATATTTATAAATTATTATTAAGTTGATTATATCAATGAATTGATATTTTTCTACGAAAATCCTAATAAATATGTGGGCAAAATGATTTTTACACGTTTTATGATCTTTGTACAATTTTTAGACGATTCTGGATAAGAAATTTTGATTACTGGGGAGATGGAAAATGCAAAAGGTTGCTGTCGAAAAATTGACGATTATAAGAGAAAAGCCTTATACACAAAATCGGGTAGTGCGCGCGTTCTCTGTATATATGTGAAAGAGTGAAAGACCGGGACCGGGAGAATGGGAGAGGAGAGAGAGAACGACATTATAAACCGACTGGTGAGAATAAATGTGTATGTGTTAAGTCTATGTGTGTTTCAACCGTGTGTATCGATCGCGAGCACACGCCGAAAAGCGTTTGCGAGCGCCACCACCACGTTTGCCTCCCTCTCTCTGTCTTGTTCTCATTCGTACTCACTCTTTCGCACACGGGTTCGTAGGGAGCGGCGCGACCGAAAAATCTCTTGGTTTGACATATATAGACGCACAAACCTCGCTTCGAAGTGAAAAAAAGGTTCACTCATTTTGACTCTAGTAAAACGGTAAATACTGTGTAACCCGGTAGTCATCGTTTTGCAAAAAACTTAATTCAAAAGAGCACGTTTATTGGGAATTGTAAAATGCGGAAATACGTCTGGGTATGGAGATTCGAGCGGTGAAATTCGTTCTCGTTCCAAAGTATGAAAGAGATCAGATTTATAAGAATCAGGACAACGATTGGTCGTAAAGCTGTCGTAAATCTTAGGGCCGAACAGACGAACGTGTTTACGTTTTCTTTTCTCTAGAAACCATCGTATGTAACTATGGAAATACAATGTCGTGAATGGAAATAGAAGGAGAGAGAAAAAAAAACATAGCAAACTGGTCTGTACCGAAGAAAACACAATACTCTCGATCTTTTTCACGTACGAAAAAGTATCGCACTGTTGAGAGATTTTCTCGTCACGTACAAGATAGTAACAGTAACGAAGAACGCGCACTGTCAGACGGACGCTTCTTTCATTCACTCTCGTTTTGCTCGATTTTATTTTCATTTTTTAATCCCAATCGCACGACCGTAAACAAGTCTTGTGTTTACGAGGTTACATTCTTTTTTGTCACGTGTCAATTTTGCTTACCTCGATTCTGGGTTTTTTGTTGTTGTTTGCTGAATGAGAAATCCGAGCGATAAACACACACGAGACGCACGACACACCAACCACGCACCACGGAGCCTCGAGCTCGACTGAGACACTACAATACTCGAGGCTGGTGGCGTCGAGCGGTGGGGATAACGAGGGGGTAGGAAGAAGCGCGCGACGCCGGCCGCCATATTTAGATAACGAAAGTGACGGTTAGACTTTTTTCTTGTACATCAAATAACCATTTTTCCCCATTTTGTTTCTTCAATATTTCATCGAACGATTGTTTATTTTTTTTCGCAAAGGCATATTCAGTTCGAAGTCTGAACAGTTTTTATTTTATTTTGATCATAAAAAAGGCTCGAAGGAATTAAAGATACAGATGTTCCCTGTTTTTTGAGACATTCTTTTTTTTTCATCGACTAAATAAGATCCCGATAGCGATTTGCTGTTTTTCTCTCCGAGTGTTCATGTAAAGTTTGGATTACTTTAAAGCTACTTATGGCCGGTCATGAATGACTTGGCGAAGCCAAAAATTGTTTGATAAATCGAGTATCTCATGAAAGGGTGCTTATAAAATAAAAGAAAATGCACATCCATTCTAACCCCGAAAACCCCGTGATTGAATGATCAATTTTTTTTTAATTCCATCAACGCGTTGAATTTTTCTCGAAACTTGAAGTCATCATGGCGCCATATATCGACAAAACTCGATGGTTTTTAGTTTATACACACAACGAGAAACCCGAGAGATTGCGTAGTCATATGAGAGATCAGAACGTAGAGGAACTAGATGTCTGGAAACGTGAATGGGAGTTTTTGTACAAATCTGAAAAAAAATCCGTGAATCGTTGAAATTCCGAGCATGCTCCGTACAATCTGACTAAACCGTCCACTAGAAAGTGTCACTTGAGATAATCGAAAGGTAAGAAAACATCGACAAGAAATTACGAATAAAATCGTTTATTATTAAGATGAAGGGCATTGTACAATTTATAATTGCGGAGGAAGAATAATGATGATTACCAATGAAATATCGGTGGATATACGTCGATCGCCTTTTTTCTTTCCTTATATATACATTCTCCATTTATTTTGAACAAAGGTAGAGAACAAAAAATAACAAGATAAATGACAACGATGAATAATAATAATATTCCTCAGTCGTTTAACGAAACTAAATCATAATAATAGACTGTTGTTTTTTTGAGTAACAGTCGCTCATATCCACACTGTAAAACCTTGCGTTCTTTTTTATTCAAACTCACAATGTCAGCATTTGTCGCAATAAAATTCGTCCTTACATTTTTTCCTTTTTAATTTATTCGCGTGCGCTTTCCTACCCCTGTCCACAATGCGTGTGACTAGTAATAAATGTTGCTCTCGAAATATATATCTATATATTTATATATGTACTATGTATAACTTCAATACTCTCTCTCTCTCTTTCTCAATCGATACGAATGTAAATATCTATAGGTTCTGTACACGAACACTGAAAATCCACTATTGATAAAAAAATAAGTTGAAAATTCGAAAAAAATCTGATCAACTAAATATTTTTGGACGATGACAGCATTTTCATCATTTTTATAGTGCATTTGGTTCCGAGGAAGTCTGTCAGCAAAATATAACGTTGCAATGACAAAAAATCGTAGTTACATTGTCTAAAAATATTCAATCGTTCGTATTTATCGAAAGCATCGGGTTTTTTCTAACAAAATTGGATTTTCAGTGTACAATATATGAATCAAAACTCTGAAACACATCTCGTTCGATAATTTTCTGCGATTTTTCATAGTGCTCTTTCGTTTTTTTTTTTTTTTTTCGAAGATTTTTCAAAGTATCTGTGGAATGATTATTAAGGACCTCCGAGGGCAGGGTAAGGGGGGGGGGGGGCAGATGACGAAGGAGTATTATTTAAATAAGAAAAGATGAGAAAATAATTCGCGTGGATAACAGTATAGTCTTTTTTGTCCCTGCAGTGGCGCCGAGAAAGCCTTTTCAACAAGCGAGAATTATTATCCCTACAGTAAAAATCACGAGCAGTTTGTTTTTCATCGTTTTTTTTTTTTTTTTTTATCAAATTTTCGTTAATGACTTCCTAATGAACGCGGTCTCATTTTAATCGGCACGTCTTTTCGTAACACGGCGACGTATTCTCGAGGCCGGAGATGATGATTTAATTAGTACCGGAAGCTTCGTACAGTCTTTACCAGTTTTCTTATTTTTTTGTTATTTACTTTTTTCCTATTTTTCTTCGCATCGTTTAACTTAGAATAGTACGAATTCAAGAGTCCCGCAGTTACCGATTGTTCACGTACGCCGCATTCGTCTTCAACGAATCAACCAACGTTGCCTCTTATTTCTCTTATAAAAATCCTCGTTTCCGAACAATTGGCAAACGATATTTTTACAAATTTGAAATATCGATTCTCTTTCGTTCTCTTTATCCGTACATTTGCGCCTATCGAGTTGCGCTATCTGTGGTTTTTTTTTCCTTTTTTACAATTCTGGTATTCAGCTTTTTTATTGGTTATTTAAATTTTATCGAGATTTAAGGCCACTAGTGGATGATACAAATACAATATTTATATATAAATATTAAGACTAATGAATCGGCGCCTTCGAGATTTGGCAACCGCGAAACCACCTAATTACAGTGTCGAGAAAAAATCGACAACAAATAAAAAAAAACTTTTGCAGCAGAGACTGGATTAGCTTTCTTCTCAGGTTTTCCCGACTCAACACATGCAACGTTCTTCGCGTCGCGAGGACAAACGCACTTATTGTCACAAAATTGTGCTAAGCTAATGAGTTACAGGACTCGGGGAGAATTTTCCTTTTTCCAAACCTCTTTTCTTCGGTTTTTTCAGTAAATGCGCAACGCTCGTTTAGTCTCGATTTTACGTTTTTTTTTTATATTTCTTTTTTGAACACACTAGAGGGAAATTCGGTTCTACTCGTACAAGTGAATCTGTCGAATTGTAAAAACGAAAGTTTCCCGAATGGTGGAATGAACAATCGAGCTTGACCTGAATTCACACATTTCTTTTTTTTTTTTTTTAACCTCGATTCTTAGTAATCCGACAAGATTTTCAATTTTACTCGCCTTTCGAAACAGATAACTGAGAGAAAATATAAATAAGTTTCCTAAATATTCCACTTCAGGGTTTTTATGTCTTTCAGAAATTTTCGGATTTCTAGGTCTCTGCTTCGTTACAATTCGATTTTTTTGAATCTATCGGTATTTAATTCTAATGATTTTTTTTATGAGAAAAAAAAACAGTGGATCCAATTATGGATACAAAAGTGTATGAAATTTTTCTAGATCTTTAATTCCATGTGTATTTTTTTTCAAATACTGTTTTTTTAATTGAATTCGGTGATTTTTTCCCTACACTCATCGTAATCCACTGGTTTTGCTAACTTAATTGTTTAAATGATAATCAAAACTGATGGATTACAGATTTAAAAAGTCATTGCAACGTCTCGGAGCAATTTTAAATACAAATTCCAAGTTCAGCACTCTGGAAACTTCGAACTACGAAATTTTTTATACTTTTCGAACCAGCTAACCCACCCGAAGTGATCGCAATTGAAAAATCAATTTCAACAAGAAAAAAAAACACATTCTAGTTGCACAACATTTACAAATTCCGGACGAGTTGTATAAAAAAATTGCGAAACTTTATTTTGGATTTTTGGAAAAGTCTGTTTTGATTCTGCGGCCTGCACGAAAAAGAATTAATTATGGAATGTTTTTTGTTACTTCTCAGCCGTCTCGATAATTTTCAATTTTGTCATCGGATTTTTATAATTTTGTTTTCATATCAACGTCACTGAATGTACGTTCGATTTAGTCGAAACTTCACCGCGTGTCCTTACGATCACAAATTATCAAACAAGCGATGCAGTCAAATTCGAATTTTCCCGAGTCGATCACTCAGAAAAATTCTTAACAAATATTAAGCACAACCGATTTTTTTGTGGTGAGCACTGACGAGAAAAAAAAAAACAGGAAAAATATTTTTTTCTCTTTTCCTCAGGCACACATTTTGTTTCGTAAAAAAGTTGATAATTTTTTTTTTCAAATGTTTCAGTTAACGGTCAAAGATTTTTTTCCAGAATAAGAATTCGTCCGAATTTCTTGAGCACGTGACGTATTCCATTGAAATATTGTCGCTCACGATCGTTTCATTGTTGCGAGCACTTCGAGTAACGTGAAATGGCCACGTATAAATTTTCCAAATCCGTTATCGAACGTGTACGACCTTCATTTTCTTGTCGTTGCGGTTCGATAGAAAACCGTGAAGATCATCTCTAAACATTATTTTGTAACCTTCATTATTTGCCAACGTGTGGAAACGTGTTGGAAATTGGCATGAAAAATGATGATGATCGTTGAAAATAAAAAAAAGAGCTAAAAGAGCTAAATCATGATAAACTTCTTACTGATTCAGTCTCGAAAAGGAGAATCCGCGAAAATGGAGACCGACATATTTCCGCATAGACGTTTAGCGTGTATTTTCTTTTTGCCTTCGCGAGATCTCACCTCGCACTCTTTTGGTTTTATTGATTTATTCCTTTATGTAATTATGAAAAGACGTAGAAATGTTGTGAGCTAATTGAGAGTTATTCCGAAACTATGGTGTGAGGATTTTTAAGCGCCGCTTGACTTTATCACCAGTTTTACGGACATTGGCAACATATGAAATTATTATTGGTTTGTATGTTTTTTTTTCTTTTTCCTCTATGTCTAGATTTTTTTTTAATATCTTCTATGTATATTTATGTTGTTGTCGCTGGTTCTTCTAAAGTTTGTTTTTGACTTATGTCTCTGCTCGACGCGGTTTCTCATTGGCACGCGGATACACCACAGTCCGAAGAAAATGTTCCTCTTCGTTCTTCGTTTGTTCCGTTTTCTTTTTTCTTTTTGCGTTTATTCGGTTCACGAATTTTTGTATCAGCCAGTACTGTTCCACGAGTCTGGCTTAGATCGTGTGTTACAAGGTCGACTCATGTATCACAGCTGTCTCTGGATCGTTTATCTCGTCACCTATTACAGGGGGTGGCATCGAAGGTGACAGCGTTATCGACGACGTTTTTCTCACGGGTTTCGGTGACGCCTGTAATTTCAAAAAACCCCAATTATTGTGGTTTCTATATTGCATTTAACCCTTCGAGCTTACACCTCCAATACGTGTATCTTGGATCAATCTGACCCAAGCCATTTTTCAAATCTTGCTATTCCGATAAATATCCATTTTTCTTTTTTTTTTTTAAGGACGTTGTATGGCGACGGTCAAATCTAAATTTTTGTTTTCAGTTTTTTTTTACATACAAAATGGTTCGCGAGCCTGAGTTCATTAAATAATGTTGTTACTAATTGACTAAAGAACAATATACTCTAAATCCAAGATTGTCCGAGGTTGTTATATAATGAACAAAATTTCGAAAAAATTTTACGTGCGATTTTTTTGAAAAAACTAAATAAAGCTTCTTCGATGTTACATAAAAGTGTATGCAAAGTTTTGAGAGGCTTCACCATTTAGAAATCGAAATATTTAATGTTGAAAATTGCAACTTTTAACACAAGCTCTAATGAGAAACTACTGAAAATTGTGATTTTTATAAATAAATATCTCGACTTCTACATGGTGAAACCTCTTAAAATTGCGCGAGCTATTAGACATTACTATTCTCTTTGTGTGGTGAAAATTTAAATAAATTCTATCGATAGAAAATTTTGCATACAACGTTCTTAATGTAAAAATTAAATGCCAAAAGATTCGTTGCCATCAGATGCCAAACAATCGGTGACAGAAAATTGTTGGGGTCGAAATGATCCAGTCGAAGGGTTGATCTTTGTTATACGAACATCAAGATATTGCAGTTCACATGGCTGGGGAGTCAAACGAAAAATGTTCTATCCATTCACCATTTCAAGAATTTTCGGAATCGCCTCAATTTTTTATTGACATTTAGTTTTTTTATTTGCAAATTATTTTCATAAATGGAGACTCGAATTTCTTGCTCTGCTTTTGAAAAATATAATTCAATTCCGTTGCATCCCAAACGATGCAAACTTCGACATTATGGAACATAAAAATTGGGAAAATTTCGAAAAAGCGATCGTCAGATTCACTATAAAACTGACTTAATTTAAAAAATTGAGACATTTTTGATAACTGACAAAAATTGTGGAAAGAAAACATTTCTCTTTACGTTCCAACGATACGAACTAAAAAAATCCGTTAAGCGGATTCACGTTTAAAAAGTATGGGCGATAAATATTGTTAGGCTCTTCGATGAATTTATGGTTAAAGCAGAGAACATTTCTATGTTTATTAAAGTGACTCGGTAGAAATTACTCGAGTCCCAATGTCCATTGAACAAAAAAAAAAGTCCATTGTTCGAATTAGTGAGTTGGTGCCCTTTCGATTTTCTCGAAAAAGATACTTGACAAATGATAGGTTGGGGCGAAGAGTTTTTCTTTTCTTTTCCGCGGACTACACGTGAGATTCTGGAGTATTTTTGAATTTAAAGCTCCAACCTATGCTTTCGACCGCGTTTCCCCGTGCTCGTAACGAATTTGGAAAGACTAATATTGCAAAAAGTACACGGTTGCAAGGATTGAAGTTTTTCAAACATGTAAAAAATGATTTTTTTTTCGCGATTTCATGAAAAAAAAAATATGGCTCAATGCAAATTGGTGGTCAACGTGCTTGGGATGCTTTGAAGAAAAAATGGGAGTATACAAACCCATTCTCGCCTGGAGGGTGCTTCATCGTCCGAATAATGATCGGTTTCTCCAGTCTCAGTCTCGGTGGCGACGTTTCTCTTGTTAGGTTGGAGAGTCGCGTAATTCCGACAGCCACGAGTGAAATTATTAAAATTTTTTTCTTCGACAATTTTCTCTTGACAAAGAATTTCTTGAGATTTGCTCTGCTTGTTGTTGCCGGTGTTGGAAGAATTTTTGTTGTTGAATTGAAAGGGTGGCATTCGGGAGACCCAATGATCGAGTCCCGAGCCGGCTGAGCTCGTGGATGCTGCGGAGGAATTGCCGATCGAATTGTTGGACAAACCTCGTCTCTGATAGAAAAGCATGTAGGCGGAGTTTGTGATGAGATTCGTGTCGGTAACGGTTTCGACTCTCGTGTCGTCGAAGCAATACCATTGAGTATCGTAAGGATTACGACAGTAAGCGGTATAATGTCCACCCTGAAGATCTTGTCCGTGATGATTACAAATGGCGTAAAGGTCGTAAACGTTTTCGTCATATTTTGGCAAATTTGGTTGATTGCGCGGTCTCGGTTTCTTCCAGGGTGACCAGCCGTGGCCAACGAGGCTATTGACGCTATTGGTATGACTCGTAACGGTATGAGCCAAATGGGGTGTCATATCGAAACCATAAAGTGGAAAATCGACGAGGATGGTGAGTTTGGAAGTCGAGCGTTGTCGAGTTTGTTGGCGAAAGCGTTTTAGATGAATAACCAAAATGTCGGGCAACGACCATAATCCAAGTTTCTTCACGACTTCCTGTTTTTTGTTGCAGTAAGGACAGTGCCAAGCATCCTCGGCGCCAAGGATTTCAGCGCGGGTATAAAGATCGAAGCATTCCTCCAGCGTCACTGCCCCACCGAGCTCGGAATTTGTTTTCAATTGTTTTACCGACGCGTGTTCCTCGATCGAGTCGGTGTCGTCTTGAATTATTTTGCTCTTGGTCGCGTCGTCCCATTCGAGGATAAGCTTCACGTGCTGCGGTCCAGAATCGTCCGCGCACAGCGACAACGCTTGTTCTATTTGTTCGACGTAGAGAGGATGCTCGACCCCAGGATCTATACAAGGATGTTCGTCCTGTATCGGCGTCGCCGCAGGATCGGCAACTCGAATATTAAACAACCCAGGATTTTGACTCGATGTTAAAACGTCGTCGCTCAACGTCGAATGCATTTCCTTCAATAATAATTTCTGCAAGTCCTCGTAAGACGTCTCTCGCGACACTTGCATCGTGTACGGACTCCCGAAACGCTCACGCAGCTCACCCTTCACCAGAACGTTCACCCACACCAACAGAATGTACGCTTGCTCCGTTGGTTCCTTCAACTGCGGTAATTCTATGCAGTAAAGCGGATCGTTTTCCGTTATTACCGACAACGGTTGGCAGTCCGAAAAAGTTCTGTGAAAACACAAATATTTTTTACCAATTTTATTCATTATTTATTGATCAATTACTTCACACGACGTTTTACAATTTTTCATTTACTCAATTTCTGTATTGATTTTGCCTCTTGTCAATATTATATTCTCCCTTAAGGTAATCTAGCAGTCGCGTCAGTGCGAGAGAGATAACCAAAAAGTAGATACACGTTTTTCTCAGAGACCCTTCATATTTTGAGAAAAAGAAAAGTTACAACTTCTTCTCTGGTTAAAGATGCACAACGTGTAACTAATATTTCTCTTGAAATATTCAGTCTCTCCAAATAAAACGCGTAGGGGGATTTTTACCGATGGAGCAAGTGATAAATCGCCTTAAAGAGGTTGGCTACACACAACAATGTTGCCATGTTAAAAGCATAGAAAAATTCGAAATGATTAGAATTTAATGAAATTTGGTGAGTATTTTCTTTACTATTAAATATGAATATACAAATTTTTTAAGATTTTTCTTCTACATAGTTTTCGAGTAATTCAACATTAGAGTTTACATGCATAAGCATAGCATTCAGATATATATATGTATATCTTTTGCATATTGTAAACTCCAATTATTCGAGAACTATGTAGACAAAAATATTGAAAAAAATTGTGTCGTCGTATTTGATGCTAAATAATGTAATTACCAAATTTTATTAAATTCTTATCATTTTGTCGTATGTAGCCAACCTCCTTAAGGGCTTTCTTCGCTGTAAATTCACGAAAATCGTTGGAATGCAACGAAATTCATTATTCGTTCAATTTTTTTAAAGCCGAGCCAAAAATTTCGTTGCAGTGTCAGTCTATGGAAATTTTTGCCAATAAAAAACTGAATGTCAAAGAAAAATTGAGGCGATTTCAAAAATAAAAAAAAAAAAATAAATAAAATGGTAAATGGATAAAATATTTTCGTTCAACTCCAACGACGCGAAAATCGATATCGTAGTCTGTGAAGTTCGGATCGGAAAATAAGATTTTACCTGTGAAAACCTTCGTCGTGAATTTCTGTCAGTAGCATGTGATTCTCATCGATGCCAGTGTCACTCGCGAGAATATCCCTCAGTTCTTTGACATTCGATGCTTGATTAACGCTCACACCAATTCTCACTTGTCGCGGTTGTTGCGACGTGTATAAAACATTGACGTATAGATTTATCTGACGATGATGCTGCGGTACAGGCACCGATACGCAGAGAAAAGGATCAAATGTATTTGATTGCCTATTACATCTCGGACACGTCAGGCTGGAGCGAAATTGAGCTTGAAAGACTGCGTGAACGAAAGAATTGTTGCATCGCACGTGATTCGCTAGAGTTTCCGCTGCCACGATAGAATCCGGTCTGCCGAATGAATTCTGAAAATACAAATTTCTCCGTAATTATATAAACATCAATGTCATTAAGCTGTTTCGTTCATGTGCAAAAATTTCATTTGTCTTTTTACTGCAAAAATATCCAGGCAAGGTATCGGACTTTTCGCGAAGAAATATAACTTCAAAATCGCCTGATTCGTGCCACAGTTCGTGGACATGACCTGCTGCATCCATTTCTCAATTTCCATGCATAGAAAATAACTTCAGATTCTTCTCCATATAAATTGGGGAATGGCTGCAACGGATCCAGTGCATATTGGGTCATTCTGACCCAAGGCGTTTTTTAAATTGTTGCGTTCCGGTAAATATTCATTTTTTGTTTTATTTTTTTTATCCATATTTTATGGCTCTAAATTTATTTTTTGACGAAAACGAAAATTAAATGGTAAAATATTCGCTGCCATTAAATGCCAAACAGTCGGTGATGGAAAATTCTTGGGGTCAAAACGATCCGGTATGCACTCGAAGGGTTAAGAAACAAAAGATTTCGACCTGGTGCGAAAGAATTTCCTCATTCAGAATTCTTATTTAATTTAAAAAATTATTCTGCAAACAATATTCTGTTAAAGCGAATCAATAAAGAAGAATTTTCACAAATACATATGAATTATTGGGTCAACAATAAATCATCGTAACACCGTTTGCATAAAAAGTATGGTGCAAGACTTTCATACGAACTGGCTAGCAAAAAAATATCAATATCCATAATTTCGGATAAAAGTTATATTTGATTTAAAAAAATGATAATTGTTCAAATTCAAAGAATTGAGACAAATTCGAGGAAATTTGAGCAATTCGATCACCTCTAACTAAAGTAATTATTGAATCATATGGAAAAAGGAAATCGGACAGTTTTAGAAATGTTATTATTATTTTCATTTTTTGCCAGAAAAAATTACCGAGGTCGCGAAAGTCTGCGCGTATATGCAATGTCTGTTTCTAGATATATGCAAAACTTGCTAACAGAATCTCACGAACATTGCCATCGTGATTCTATTTTCTAAATATAAACGAGACAGCCTATCTATTCTTGGATATCTATATTTGACGTTACACATCGTGCATATTTATGAGACCGATAAGCAGCCTTTGACGTACATACAACGTTACCAGACTTTTACATACGTAGTGTAAATCACCAAAGTTCAGAACGATGAGAGGGAGACGGAATAATTACAGAGCACGGATGGGTAGACACGAAATTAAAACGTTTTTTTTTTCACCTGGTTTTCGACAATGTTTGCCAGTCTCTGAATTTTCTAGAAATTTTTAAATAAACCTTAATGAATCTGTAGAGATTTAATACTGCAAATTATTCCTGTAAGCGAGAGAACACGCGTGGGAGTGAATTTTCCGGCTGTTGAGAGAGCTTGTTCTAATTTTTTCTACCAAAAAATTGGTTTTTTCTTGCTCTCACCATATTTTTTACGCGTGACTTTGGGACATGAAAAAAATGTTGAACGCGTTTTTCTGATCTCTCGAAACAGTTCCAACGCGGTTAGAAAAAAAATCGTCAATTCGTTGCCTGGCAAATCGGAACGTTTTGTTAAGGATTCAATTTTTTTTTTCTTTCTTTAAAATAGTCTTTTTGCAAATGAACCTAATAAATGGAAAAAATCATGAAACTGTTTAGATCCACCATGTTTTTGCGAAATGGTATTCTAAAAGTTTATTTAATTATTATTTTTTTATTTACGGATTTGAAACATTTGGTTATACAAAAACGATGCAGCTGTGGCTGAGTATACAACCGTAATAAAACATCAACAGACTTTTGTGATGTATGCACAATTGGTAATGTTACCCACATTATAGGGCTTCGTATCGGATCATAATACACTTAGCCAGCTTATTAAATTTACCCAGGTCGATAATCATAGGATTATTTTAAATGTGTATGATTGCCAGGTACTCGTTGCTTCCTGCATCCACGATCACGTGAAATATTCCGATCAAATGGTCCATCAGAGGTAAAAATTTTACAGACTGCATTGGAAAAGAAAAATGTCTCAACGCCATAAGGAAATTTAAACCGACTCCCCTCCAATTTTTTGTTTCTTATTTTTTCATAAGTTTGAAAGAGTGCAAAAAAAAAAAATTGATAAACCAATGAATGTTGATTTAAAGTATTGATTGATTCAAATTTAAAAAATTCAAGTAAATTCTTTTTGAAGAAAAATGTATCGCTCGAAGCGTGAATTGTATTTGAAGAGCAACTTGATATAAAATTTACAGCCAGCGGAATCGACCTCAACTGCTCGGAATCATGAGAAAAATTCTGTTTCATGCTTCGCACTGAATAAAATCATAAATTTGTGAATTGGTGCATAATTATTCTTTTGTTACGGTTGTTATTAGTGCCACGGATAATGGAACGTGCGTTCGATTCTCCATAGCCTTGAAAATCTATTCAGGGTTTCCGGATTAGATCGAGGTCGTACGAAAGAAAATATCTACCCATCGGAAGAATAAAAAAACAAGTGTACAAATGGTGACGTAACAACAATGGGAGTCCAACGGAAATCGCGATTATTTCGGACTAACAATCGAGATCCGGGCATATAGTAGGAACGTGTAAATTTAAAGAGTTACCTGACCGTCTCTATTGTTCCTGACACGCTTGATCATTCTCGATCCTACACACACACGCGCCCGCACACCCACATACACATACGCTCAGAAAATAGTCGATGGGTACACTCGCACTTGCGATGCACATTCACCACTACAACGATTAGTTGGAGCGTTCGTGACACTCAACAAGTGCAACGAGTAGCAAACTCATGGTGACGAGAATAATAGCATCACTGAGAAAAGAAATTTGTTGAATCAACAAATTTCAATTTTTTCGCTACAATTTTGTAGATTCAAAAAAAGTAATGTTGCGGTGAAGGCATATGTAGTTCAGGCAATAACTTAGGTGGTCAAAACAATCAATTTATCCTGATGCAGTCGTTCAGTTGCTTGAACACCTTTAATCGTTTATTGTGACCAAATGAAGTCGTTTGAATAACGAAATCGAACTCTGGTTAACTAAATGTTTAATTGATTTGAGAGATTAAGAAAAAAAATACCGTGCGTTCCGTTTAACAAAACTTTCAGTTGTATAAACTAAATCATCAGTTTGATCAACTTTTGGGTTGTTGGGTGGACCAACTGTGGGGTGGAAATTATGGGTTGTCTATTTTTGGGCAGTTGAAATGACTGAATTGTTTTGTAAAATGAACAAAATATTTTTTTCGCACTCCGTGAACGTGGGATTTGTTGATTCAACACAAATTTTGTTATATCAACAAATTTATTTTTTCAGTGCATCGATTTTTTATTCTTCTTTCCACAAAAGCCATAAAAACCCAATATTCGTTTGTGTCCTGAAAAATGCGAATATATTTTATGTGATTGGACCTTCATTTTTCAATTGACCAATTGTCGTTGGTTAAATCATCATTGTTTGTGTTTATTTTGACAATCCATGTACATCGAGATCTCGTCTCTATTTTTGGGGGTTCAATTTTTTTTTTCAAATCCCTTCGAACGGAGTTGCAAAGTTGCCAATCAATTTTCAGTTGAATAAATTTTTATATATATTAAAAAACCGCCACAACTTCGTGCGATGAGACGTGCAAAATTTATTTGGTAACTTTTTGCATTTTTTCCACCAGGATACTGTTAGCAATGAAAAAAAAAAAACAGCAAATTGAATTAATGGAAAAACTTTCGAAAGAGGTCTGAATTGATAGGAATCGGTAAATATCTTACGTTTTTCTGTTATTCAAGAAGCTCCGATAAGAAGTAGGAAATATTTTCGTAGTAAGATCGTGGCATTTCGTTATTGGCTTCGAGCCTGGCTTCTGATGCTTCCTGGTGTATTTACTAATCTGTGGTGCGTGAACAAGAGAAAGAGAGGAAACGAGACAGCAACTAAAAGAAAGATAGAGGAGAAAGAGTTACAGATACACCAGGAAGGGGCTTCCTCTAATCGGATCAATGCAACGGTCATCCTGGTACACACATGCATGTGTACTCAAGTTATGTACGTCGGTTCATTTAAGGAGGTTGGCTATACACAACAATGTTGCCATGTTAAAAGCATAGGAAAATTATAAATGATTAGAATTTAATGAAATTTTGTGAGTATCTTCTTTACTATTAAATATGAATATACAAATTTTTTAAGATTTTTCTTCTACATAGTTTTTCGAGTAATTCAACACTAGAGTTTACATGCATAATCATAGGATTCAGATATATATAGGTATATATTTTGCATATTGTAAACTCCAATTATTCGAGAACTATGTAGACAAAAAATTTGAAAAAAATTGTGTCATCGTATTTGATGCTAAAGAATGTCATCACCAAATTTTATTAAATTCTTATCATATTGTCGTATGTAGCTAACCTCCTTAATACCTCGTATCACATACAAACGTGGATCGACGTGAAAATGGCAGAAACAGAGAAACATACATTCGGACTTTAATATAAAAAAAAAATATATATATTTATAAAAAAATAGCCGATTTAATGACGCTAAAGTTTGCGACGTTGGGATCGAATAACACCGCAATTTTTTCGAGTCGTTTAGTTTTTGGATCTATCTATTCAAACTGTTGTATTCCGGTAAATATGTTTTTTTTTTTTTGTAGAGACGTTTTTGTAGTAAATTATTCATATTTTATGGCCCGAAATTTATATTTTGGCGAAAATAAAAATTAAATGCCAAAACGCTCTTTGCCATTAAATGCCAATGAATCGGTGACGGACAATTGTTGGGGTCAACGAGACCCAGTATGCACTTGAAGGGTTGTTAACAAAGCCTTCATGATTATTGAAAAAATCGATTCCTGCACTCTTTCTTATCCACGTTCTTTAGTTGATTAGTTAGTTTGTTTATTATTAGCTCATAGCTACTACATGTCTTTATCGCAGAAGGTTTACATTAAATATTAAATTCTTTCATTATACTAACAACAGTTATTTTCAGTTTCGTAGTACGTCGATGTCCATTCTTTCCATTCATTCCATACTGTTCACATGGTCTCTTATATCATATTTTAACTTCCTTTTCAAGGCATTTAGCGTTACAGTGTTCCTTATTTCCTTGGGGGGTTTATTATACATAGAAAATCCGCTCTGCGTTATTGATTTTTCGGCTGTTTTTGTTTTACACCATTTGATGTCTATTTCTCTAACAATATTCCGCGATATTTACTGCGTAGTTCAAAGAATTATATTCACATTAACGTTCCCGTTGTGTAACATTGAAAAATGGTGAAAGAAAAACGTGGAATTTCCATCCAATTTCGCAGAATAGTTTCTTTAGGATCCTTAATGAGGCGTGATGTGCTGAAGCTATGAACATTCTTAGAGTAACGATGTTCGTTGGAATCGACTTGATTCGAGTCTCTCATAATTAGGCCGTTCTCATCGCGGACTCACTGTTGAGTATGTTTGTGTCAAGTTGTAGCAGAAATAATGATTATTAATATCGTAATGACGATAATAATATAAACAACGAGAAGAAAAACAACAAATCGTAATAACGATAATTTGACAGATGATAAAAAATTGTAGGAATTTACTGAGTGATATCATCACGAGCGCTAGCTAGTGGCTGGAATTTGAAACTCTTCGAGAGTCGAGAAGATGTCGCCCTTTCGTGACTTTCTCTTTCTCTCAATCGTACATAATTAAGAATTATAACTGTACGTCCCGAGGATTGAATTTTTAAATCTTTTTTTCGTGCACTCCGCCATGCGATGTAAAGCGAGAAGTATTGTCAACGAAGTGTGTCGGAGCGGTAGATATTTACTGAGTGAACAAAAATGTTTATTGTTTGTAAAGCGATACAGAATTTTTCGAAAAGTTGTTTTTATCAATGAAATATTTTCCGATGGAAATTCCGACGATATTTCTCTGACGATTTGTAGAAATGAAAGGATCGACGTTGTTCAGCTTTTAAAAAATATCTCATCATGTTAAAACGAGTAGATTTTTACATGAGCGATCAAGTTTTCAGATTTCTCTAAAAAGGACAACGTGCCGCGGGGAATTGTCGAAGTTTGGAAATCTTGTTGCAAATGATCGCTACCGATTGAATTTTTCTGATTTTGCAATTTCTCGCTCTCTGGGTGGATCGTCGCACGATCCAGGCGTCGAGATCGAGTGTGGAATCCAATGCTCATGTACACACACGGTAGTCCGCCGCTATAATTGATGCAGATCGTGTACACGCGCACTCCTCCGATCGTATACGCACGATTCTCAATACTTTCTTGACGGGAGCAAGGCTCTCTCGTCAAGCTGGAGAAAGCTGAGAGCAAACAGAGTTCCTCGCGATTAGCACGATTTTATTGTCAAAGAAACGAAAGCGGAGCACGCCGAGAGGTCAGCGATCTTTTCCTTTAGTTTTATGACTAATGCGCTAAGAAATAAAAAAAAAAAAAAAAAATGTTTAGCAGTAAAGATGATCGAGCGATTTTTTTTCCCTCGATATATCCGGTCAACTTCGAGCTAATTCTTGCCACCGTACCCAGATAACAAATTCCTGCTTGCAACGATTATTTCGTCGATAATTTCACATTTTTTTTTTAAATTCACTTTTATCAGCAATTTTACTAAAAATCCTACAAAGTGTTGATTCCGATGTAACGATTTTTAGACTAACGTTATCAATATTTTCAGTCGGTCAATTTTTTTTCTATAAAAAACATTTTTTTGATCGTCAAACTTTTAAACAATATTAATAAAAGAAAGCCACGCCACTCAAATGATTAGAGAATTTTCTTTCTGCCCAATCCGTCTTGCTTCTTATCTCCATTTTTAAATGTTTTTCTTTTTTTTTTTTTCATTTTGATCAACGTAGAAAAGGAATGATTCCGATGACTCTGAAGTTTGCAACGTTGAGATTCAACGAAACATATTTCGTATATTTATTATTTATTGAATTTTGAAAATCGTTGCAATTTTTCGTGTCCATTGAGTTTTTAGGTCGCAAGACAGTTTTATAGTCCGGACCAATAACCGAATAATAATTATGAGCTCTACTGAAAAAAGAACAGAATTTCGTTGCATTCCAACGATGCAAACTTCAACGTCATTGATTCCAAAGCATCAAGCTCCAGTGAAAAGTCCCGAAAGGAATCGAGTTTTAAAACAGTAGAACTTTAAACCAATATGGAAAGAGTAAATAGGAGACGAAAACAATGTGTAATATGAAAATAATCGGATGAGTCATCGTCACGAGATCAAAGTCTCGTGTGATGCCAGAAAGTTGCGTCACTCGAAATGTATCAGCAGAGTTGCATTTGAGTGATACATCATCAGTGGCTTGACGTGATTAATTCACACATAAAATGTACTAAAAAAATGCTCATTCTCGTGGTTACGAACACAGCTTCATTCTTTCGAGTGTTGCCTTCTCTCAAAGTCCAAAAATCACGTCTACAGTTTGTTCACGATCTATCGATGGATTCAATGAACGCAGTTCGAAATAGCCGTAGGGATATGAAATTCATTTATCGTCGTATCGATGAGAATCGTTATGCAACAATTTGTGAAAGAAATTTAAAAAAACTCAAGTTTTCTAGTAAAATTTTCATTATTTTTTTCATCGAGTATTATCCACGATGTTGAATTTTGCATCGCCAAAACGTGTTAAAAAATATTTTTTCGTACTCGTTGTTTTCAAAATTTTTGGAATAGTTTTTAATTTTTGCGATGATGAAAAACGATGCTTTTCGATGAAGCTGAAGTTTGCATCGTTGGAAAGAATTCGTAATTATTATTCAATATTTGGTCTGGACAATAAAACGATCCTCCCTCGCCCCCTAAAAACTCAATCGATACGAAAAATTGCCACAATTTTCAAAATTCAATAAATAATTAATAGATGAAATATTTTTCATTGAATATCAACGTTACAAGCTTCAGAGTCGTTGCTTTTCGTAGCGTCAGGCTGCATTTTGAGCACCGGCGAAGAGGGAAATTAATTTTGTTAACGATGCAAACTTCAACGTGCATTATTCGGATATTTTCAATTATATTGTTTATAGTGACAAAGTTTCCAGAGTTCACTAGATCGTCGACCCTTATCCCTCGACTTCCTCGTCTCGAGATTCCGCCCATTCACCTTCAGTTTTTCTTTCCTGACGATGGCGTCGTTACAAGTTTGTCACTACGTGTCTAATGATTAGTATCGAAAAATCGATGCATCAGAAGAAAATCGTCAGAATTTTCACACGAATAATATAATTTGAAAAAAAAAAAAAAATGCTAATGAAGACGAATATAATTTAAAAAAATCGTTAAAAACTTGACGCCGAACATTTTTAGATTCGTTGAATTTGTATTTACGTTTTTTTTTCGAAATACCAGTTTCATAAAATTGAAATGGAAAGTTTATGCACTGTCGAGAAAAATTTCATTGCGATCGAATCAAATAAAAGGCGAGAGACCGTGAGGAAGATTCTGAGCCATGACTTCGATTTTTTATGTAAAATACTCCGTAAATGCAAAGTTCCTAATATAAATTCATCAGAGGGCGATCGGTGTCATGAGCTTGTGGCTAAATAATTGGTTCATCAAGAAAATTCAACAAAAGGCTATTCCCGTAAGTTATGTTTTTCCAATGTTCAAGTTACCATGAAGGACGTCTTGCACTGCTTATACGTCGCGATACAACGAGACGACGACGACGACCATGAAACGTAAACTTGAAGTAGGAGACGAAACAAAAAGTGCCATATACAGGCGCAGGAAACACAAATATTTGTAGAGAGTGGCGCCGTTCATACCAACAACAGAATTTTTTTGAGTTAATTCAAAAATTTACTCATTTGACTAACAAATTCAATTTTTTTTTTTAAATAAAAAAAATTTCCTTCGCATTTTTCAGCAATTTTTCTACAGAAATTCTTAACAATTATCAGCATGTATACGTGACTCTGAATCTAAAATGGACACGCACGCGTACACCCAGGAAAGAGCACCTACGCACTTTCAATCCATATATACAGAGACGTCTATACACTCTCAAACGTCCGAGTGCATCTTACGTCGATGCAACGTTGGTGCGTTAAACGAGCTCGTGTCTTCATCAGAGGAATGTTTTTTTTTTCCACCCCGACTGATTTCAATGAATTCCTTCTTGGTGCGAGGTCAACTCTGATACAGTGTTGAGGTCGAGTGACGAAAATAATTATAGTCGAAAAAATGTAGCAATTTTTTTCTTGGTTGTTGTTTTTTTTTTCTTTTCACAGGCGGACATTTCAACGAACAATTTCGTTGATTCGAAGCGGATGAAGCCGAGAATTTGTGTGAATATGAGAATGAATAAATTTGTAGCCCCGGGACTTATCTATAGGAAACTCTTATTTCTTAAAGTCAGTTTTCACAAACTTGAGATTCAGTAACAAAATAAGACCATGTTCCAGGAACAATAGTCCGTCGTAATTTTCCTGCAAAATCATAAACCCAAGACGAAAACCTTCTTTCTCGGCGTGTCGCATACTCACACACCCATTCGCACTTACACCCACCCACATGAGATGGAAGAACTAAAGTTAGAGCGAACGAAAACCTCGAATAAAACGAGTTGCCTTTGGGTATGTTCCCTCCGCAAATAGAACCTTCGTCAAAGCCGTTATATATTTCGCTACGTGACAAATTATACAATACGGGCTAATTAAAATGATCGTTAAAAATTTTTACGAGACGAAAAAAAAATAACGTGTTTTCACGTTTGTTCACGGATGGATATATCCACGTACGTACCTACTTTCGGGCACTTTAACATCAAGATATTTTCGGTTCTGTGTTTTCCCATGCACGTCGAAACTTTGCGTCGATTTGGGTTTCAAAAAAATGAAAACCTTTCTATAAATGTCTGATAATTTTCATTCTCTCATAATTTTGTTAGAATTGCTAGAAAAATACGAATTGTACAGCATTTTAAAATTTTCAAAAAAAGGTCGTCGACGCTCTAATTTCCTCAAATTTTAAGATTTATTACTTATTTTTTTGTATATGTGTGCCATGGTAAAAAAAAATTTCTTATAAAAAACCGTTGCTACTATTCTCTAGACGTCAGAGAGCGCAGGCGAACTATTGGAAATTCTCAACAGGTTACAAAGTATCGTTTAGTTAATAAATTTCAGTCAAATCACAATGTCAACGCAATCGATATATCGGCAAAAAGTTTCAATGAAATTTGCTCTCGTTTGTGGGACCTCGAGGACGTAAACGGACCGCGATATTGTTGTAAAAATGTGATGGAGAGTGGAGGCAAAGCCGAATAATGATAAAGAGACCGACGTAGGCTCGGAGCATGACCGTGACCGATTTCACCGAGCGACCAACAGACAGACACGACTCGACCGAAATATTCGTGTTCTCGCGCGAGACCAGACCGACTGGACAGCCCCCCCCCTTCCCTCCTTTATCTATCTCTGTCTCTTCCGCACCGCGCTTTTGTAGGTTCGTTTATTATTGTACTGTAACCGTGCGTAACGACGCTTTACCATTAACTGAATTCAGCGTTCGTAGACATTGAAAAATTCGAACGAGTAAACATTCTTTGCAATCATTAAACACCGATGAAGCTTTCGAATTTTTAAAAAGGCATTATTTCATTTTTTTTTGGAAGTCAAATAAATCTTTTTTTCCTTCTTTGAATAATGAATAAAAATTTTAACAAACGTAATTATTATCGTCCATACAAATCGTTTATTTCGTATAAAAATATTTTTCATGTTTACCAATTATAATGAATAATTAATACATAATTATTGATGCAATTTTAATATTTTTCAATTCGACAAAGAAATACCTGCAGGGACGTCAATTCGAACTGCATGTTTTTCCAATACTTGCGAATATTATTTTCCATTGAGCGAGTCATCAGGATAAGGGCAACTTTGGTGATTGAATTATTCAAGTTCTGAACCTTTAACGAGGTAACGTTGATACGTGAATATCCAACGGGATACGCACTCAACGCCACGTTACATGTTCTATTCTGGGTACGTGATTCTTCCGGTCGTTCGGTGGATCGACTGCAACTCCGGATATTTTTGGCGCTCACGCGTATCGTCGCGACGCTCTTCCTCTTTCACTTTATGTCCTTGATTTTTATCGTCCACGTACAATTTGTTTTTATTCGTGAGCCGAACTCCATTGTTCAAAATTAACGAACGATCGATTCTTTCAAGTTCCACAGACCCTGTATATTTTTTTTTCAAATTTTCTCAAATCCCTGTGTAGCTCGGCGAATATTTTCAAAAAAAGATTTTGCAACTGCAGAAAATATTGCAAAAATAACATCCTGACAAATGTCACGAAAAACATGTCCGAAGAAAACGAAAGTTCGAAGCAAATTTTCGATTTTCCTTCCCTAATCGTGAGAACGCGTTTCATGTTTTCAATCAAATTTGAGAAAGATTCTGATCATTTTTTTATGCAAGACGAAATGCATTAAATGTCGAAACAACAACTTAAAAATTTGTAGAGCTGCAATCCTTTCGGGACGATTAAGGTTGGCTGCATACGACAATATTATAAGAATTTAATGAAATTTGGTGATAACACTCTTTAGCATCAAATACGATGACACAATATTTTCAAATTTTTCGTCTACATTGTTGTCGAATAATTGAAGTTTACAATATGCAAAAGATATACCTTTATATATCTGAATCCTATGCTTATGCCATGTAAACTCTAGTGTCCAATTACTCGAAAACTATGTAGAAGAAAAATCTTAAAAAATTTGTATATTCCTATTTAATACAAAAGAATATACTCACCAAATTTCATTAAATTCCAATCATTTCGAATTTTCCTATACTGGAAATGAAATTTTGTTAAAAATCGTCGATATTTTGTTGAATACGGCATCACTACTTCTGAGCTTTTCGAGTACAAAATTTCAAGCCAATTGAACGGAAGAGAAAAGACAAGGCTCGAAGGGATAACGTTGGTCGAGCCTGTATGCTTAATCGCACGTTCGTGAAGCTGCCACGTTCGCAGACATGATTGTTTGTGAAACATCATCGTTTGAACTATACACAAATGCATTGAAGCACGAAAAATCCCTTACGATGAAAAACTGGCATATCTTGAGACGCAAAAAAGCGAGCTCATAGCGTCCTGTGTTTTGTTCGTTGCAGCAGCGACAAAACAACATAAAGAAACATACAAATTTATATTCGTGCGAGATGTTTGAGTCTTGGTAGAATGGAGTTTAAAAAAAGTTAAAATATGAAACTCTCAAGTAGGATAAACGACAAACTCGAAGGCAAAAACGAGAAGGAGATGGAGATCTAATTGCGGAACGACTAGCTGGAATAACGTTTTATGACTTCCCGTTCCGGTGAAATTTTTTCACCATTAAAAAGACTCGAATAGCGGAAAAATGACGTGTTCGATTAATTAGAACGAGATCTAGCCGAAAATCCAAGAATTTTTTGAAAAAAATGATATCCGGAAATTAATTCTGCAGTCACGGTTCGTCTGTATTAAAAAAAAAAAATATTAAAAATGATAATTTCATAAAGTTAAAAACTGAAAAAAGAATCGGTCAAACGATCTGCATTCCAAGGCAACAGTCCATCGCGCAAAGTGGCACATGCACGTTTAACGAAGCGTCGTAATCGACGAAAGGAGTTTTGTTGAAAATCAACACGAATACCCATGCAGCCATCAATGTTCACGTTTATGCGATCGTCATTGTGGGACAGTAAAACCGGTTGATAATAATTTTCCAACGCTCCAAATAAATATTCTGCTTCGCTATATTCCAAATACGAATAAAAACTGCTCCGCTATCTTCGAGTGTTGACGCACAATTTCAAAACGGCAAATAAAATACATAAAATAATATATTTGGCAGGATTTTTTTATTTTTTATTTTTATCGTTCCCGTATACGGAGAGAATAAAAATCGAAAAATTACCGTTGCAGACTCGAGGCATGACTGCAAATTTTCAGCAATTCTTACTCGTGGGGAAAACGAATCTTTCTCGTCAATTCAATTATCTTGTGAAATATTCTCTGAACTTTGGACAAAATGCAAACAGCTATATACAAAATTTTTTACAAGACGTTTAATATTTCAATTTTTCCAAAAATCACTTTGCTTTTTATCAAAATTTACCCGAATCGCAATTTTCATTCGAGAAAATATTTTTCATTTTATTTGGCAAAAATCATTCGTTTCCGCCTGTTCTGACAACTCAGAAAAGTCACACGGCCACGCAAGCCTCTGCCCAACGGTCACCCAACAAAGTATTGACTCTTCTAAGGTTTCTCAAGTTTATGGCGATCGATGAAGCCACACACGTTTTGCTCTTTGGACATGTTTATTGCTGAGACTAATTAACGAGGCGGTTGAATGGTTTTGATGGAAAGAAATGGAACCATATGGTTGATGAGGCCCTTGTGCCCGAAGTCTCTTTGCCCAGCTATATGTGTAAGTTCGCCGATGTTGAATTTTTTTTTTGTGAACGCGAGAACGAAACGGTGAGGTTTTCATCGTTAGCTCTAAACTCTTTAACAATTTCAATCCAGACGAGAATAAGACAGAGAGATGATCTCGCCCGAGAAGTGCGAGAGCTTCGAGGTCGCCCACCGAGTTAGACTAGACGTCGTCCAACGTTTAACACACGATCATTTATACAAGGTGGCACAAAACTCCTGCTCGAGAACGATGCTACGTGCTTTGACATTTTTTTTTGTTACGGACGTCGCGTGGATAATAAATAAATGGATTAATGAATGGAAAAAAAAATTGATGTGAGTTTTATCGATTTCTTCAACACACTGGAGTCTTCTGGGGAGGCCAACAATCACTATTTCATACACGATGTTGAAGTTAACATCGTTAGCACCGAAATCATGATTCTGAAGTTTGCAACGTTGAGCTTCAACGAAAAATATTTTTTCTATTAATTATTTATTGAATTTTAAAAATCAAGCCAATTTTTCGTGTCGATTGAGTTTTTCGATCGCAAGAGAGGGTCGTTTTGTTGTCCAGACCAAATATAAAATAATAATTATTACGTCAACATCATCCGAAATCCTGTTTTTTCTTCAGCAGAGTTCTTCATATTCATAAAAAAACTGAATCGGCACGAAATATTGCGGTGATTTTGAAAATTTACTAAATAATTGATAGAAAAAATTCACAAAGATCATTAGCGTCATTTTTAAAAATCCGAAATTGCTAGTTTCGTTTCGTTTAATTGCCTCGACCAAAAACTGAATATGATCGATGAACTCTCTGCTGGAGAAAAAAACAGGATTTCGTTCGATTCTAACGATGCAAACTTCGACGTGACTTTTCGAGTGGGCAAGCTGATTTTTGGGGCACTTTGTATAATAATAATTATGTGTCTATGTGTATTTTCTGCACGAAATACATATCCAAGTAGTTTTAACCATCGTTCCATGAGCGATGATTCATCTCTCCATCTCAGTTTGCAGTATACTTGCCAGTTACACACATCAACATACACACACGAATAAATGCCCACCCACATTACACACACCGTTAATACCACGTAGTCATTATGCTTCTCGTTGTGTTGTTCGTCGTTGCGTCATTTGTTATTGTAATCGGTATTAAGAGCTCGGCGTATACAGAGAGTCCAATAAAAAGACGATTATACGAATGAGGCTTATAAACTTTTGTATCGATAAAACTTACACCCAGAGGAAGCAATTAATAACGACATTGCATCGTTGGAGTTGAACGAAAAATATTCTATCCATTCACCATTTTTTTAAATCGCCTCAATTTTTCTTTGACGTTCAGTTTTTCATTTGCAAAAATTGTCATAGACGGACGCTGCTGTTTAATTTTTGGCATTAAAAAAAAAAAAAAAAATAAATAAAATAAACTGGAGAATTTCGTTGCATTCCAACGATGCAAATTTCAACATGATCATTGATACACGTTCCGAATCGACCATGATGTCGAATGCAACGAATTTTTACTGCTTTTTTTCATAACCGCCCAAAACTGACATGCACTTTTCGTTTCTCGAGTTTGATTGCAAGTAAAAAAAGTAAATGCCCAAAAAATTGGGTCATATTGATGTTTAAGAAGTTATGAACAAAATTTCAATATTTGCGCTGCAACTTGCGCTGCAATTGCATTGGGCAATGCGGGAGACCCACTGGATTGTTCGCATCGCAATATGTACTTGGCGTATCGTCGTCAAAAAAGTTGACAATCCAGAAGAGTTTGATTCGAAGGACAATAAATGTTGAATGGTACGTTGCAGTTGATCGGATTCCAAGCTTCATTCGATCGTTTTCAATGATTTGATTATCAAAGTTTTAATTAGTAAAGTTTCAAGCAACTTGTGGCGTTTTTTTTATATTTCTTTTTTTTTTCTTTGAAAGAGAATATTCCGACGTTGAAAATTGCGTTAAAAAGCTGGCTGCTGGATATGCTTTACCCTGCTCGATAGAAAGAAACAAAGGGACCTTTATTCAGGTCTTGAGTAATGTAAGGAGTGTCGAAAAAATGGCTGGGATTTTAATTTCGTATAATGAAGCGCGAGATAAATGCGAAGCCATCGAGCAGCAGCTTTCTCACGCATCGAATGACCCACATTTTTCTTACGTATGGCACAAATTCTATCTTGTTGCAAACGCATGCGTATATTTTTTTCTTATTCTTTGACGATAGTCTCGACGTTGTCGTCGACGATGTCGTCTAACGGAACGTCGAGTCGCGCCGTTATCTACAAGATTTGTGTGTCGAGTTGAACGGAAAGCTTCCAGACCATCACCTGAGAATTCTCGTTCCATCTTTCGACGTCTTATTGATTTCTTTTTTTCTTACCTAAACACGTTCCCACGTGCAAGTGTTTCACTAACATATCTTAAGCTTATCGTTGTCGACGCGATTGAAACGTCTCTTTTCGCGAATACAATCTCACACGCTCGCATTCGACTCTCATCAACATTGTTTTCTCGTATTCTTGTGGAGCTTGCCTTTTTTCGTGTCAATTCTCATTTTTATTCTCATCACAACGTTCACGACAATTTCCGTTGAGAATTTTTCGAGTTTCCAATATCAAGAATTCCGAAAACACGTGGCTGAATTCTATCAAAATGTTTGGGTTCCCATTATTAAGAAATTACAACCATCGAAATTCCTCAACGTCGATGACAATGTAGAAAAAAAATGAAATATTTCGTTGGAATCGCGTGACGATCAGTTCGACTTAAGGACGTTGTATGCAAAATTGTCTTTCAATAGAATTCCTTTAAATTTGCACCACACAAAGAGAATAGTAATATCTAATAGCTCGCGCAATTTTAAGAGGTTTCACCATTCAAAAGTCGAGATATTTATTCATAAAAATCACAATTTTCAGTAGTTTCTCATAAGAGCGTGTGTTAAAAGTTGCAATTTTCAACATTAAATATTTCGATTTCTAAATGGTGAAGCCTCTTAAAACTTTGCATACACTTTTATGTAACATCGAAGAAGCTTTATTAAGTTTTTCAAAAAAATCGCTCGTAAAATTTTTTCGAAATTTTGTTTATTATATAACAAATGCAGATTACCTCGGACAATTTTGGATTTGGAGTATGTTGTTCTTTAGTCAATTTGTAACAATTTTTTTAAATCAACTTGGGCTCGCAAACCATTTTGTATGTAAGAAAAACTGAAAACAAAAATTTAAATTTGACCGTCGCCATACAACGTCCTTAAGGAGGTTGGCTGCATATGACAATATGATAAGAATTTAATAAAATTTGGAGATAACATTCTTTAGTATCAAATACGATGACACAATTTTTTATCTACATAGTTGTCGAATAATTGGAGTTTACAATATGCAAAAGATATACCTATATATATCTGAATCCTATGCTTATGCATGTAAACTCTAGTGTTCAATTACTCAAAAACTATGTAGAAGAAAAATCTTCATCTTTAATACTAAAGAATATACTCACCAAATTTCATTAAATTCTAATCATTTCGAATTTTCCTATGCTTTTAATACGACAACATTGTTGTGTGTAGCGACCCTCCTTAAAATTGATTTTTATTCCTAAAGAACGTATTTAACGCGATTGCGCAGATTTTTCTTTGGTTTTTCTTCCCAGAATTCCAGATTCTGCGTTTTTCAAATTTCAGCTGGCAAGGCATCAATTGCATTATTAGGATTAACTAGACATCGTTTCAATGAGACTGCGAACGTGTTTGACGTGTTAATTAATATTGTGCAACGAGTCTACAAGCATCGATAGCCCATCGATGAGCTTTTTTAACACATGGCCCTCGCACCTCTTGTTCGTATCGGCCCCCACAATTCGTTCGGTCACCGAGAGCTGCTCAGAATGGTGTCAATGCAATAAACGCTAAACACGCTTCCGATTTTTTTACTACCTGCAATCTCGGTACGGTCGATTTTACAGTCAGCGTACGCGAGCCTGTGTTTGCCATCGACGCAATATCTTTTTTTAGCACTACTCAAAATGAATGCGCGCATATTTGAGCTACGAAAACTGCTCAGCCTTCTTTCCTTTTCTTTTTCGTCCAAAGACCCACATTTTTATGTGCTCAAAATGTTGAGCTTCAATCGCACCACCTACGTTTATTCTGGATGAAGAAAAACTTGTCCAAAGAGTCAGAACTTAATTATCGATACACGAGGAACCGAAACTGCGAGGATAGTTCCACTAGGTTCTTCTGAATGAGTTTCCTCCCTTCAATTCCCTCGCATGACGGTTTTACAAAAGTTTTACATGAACAGACAAATCTTGTAAAAATTACAAGAAAATTACAAAATTACAGTTTTTTCTTTTGAATTCCAGCAGAAACGTTTATCATGCGAATTTTTAGTTAATAGGACGAAACAAAATTGGCAATTTTGTCATTTCTTCGTGTCATTTCGTCTCTTTCATAACGCTGAAGTTTGCAGCGTTGGGATCGAGGCAAATTTTTTTTCTATTTTTTATTTATTCAATCTCGAAATCACCCCAATTTGTCCCGCCGATTTAGGTTTTTTATGGCAAAAGAGAATTTTTATATTGTCCAGACAAACAGCGAATTTTAATAATGACCTCGTCTGAAGAAAAAACAGAATTTCGTTGCATTCTTTCAATTGCATTCGTTGCAATTTTTACAAGAATTTTCTGTTTGTTTCTGATGGACAAACTTTTATAACCAAATTGTCTAATAAGCAAGAGAAATTTATTGCGCGTTACAAAAATTCTCCAATTATACGTATCGAGATGATCGACCGTTACGATAAACAAATATGCCATTTTTGTTCAGAATTGAATGAAAAAAACTGTAAACGTCCCAATTTATTTTGACTCCGTGTAATTAATCAGAAAAAAAGAATTTCTTTCCCCGTTTCGAGGGTGAAAACTTGAACAGTATCGCGTTTCGTTAGCACGAACTTCGTCTATATTTCGTCCATGTGTATTGTCATTTCTCTTTACTGCGTAATCAGTCGTTGTACATCGTCAGCGGCCGGAATAAATCGAACGATTTCAGTTCTGGCGCCTAGTCTATAAAATGTTATACGTTTGCGCTTAAAAAATATCGCACGAGTTTAAACCGACTGCAATAATCTCTGAGACTACAGGATATGCAAACATCTTCGTGTCTGTGCAAATTCAACCGAAGCTCTATTTGTTTTTTCGTCATTAACATTTTTCTTTTATTCTTTAATAGAATTTACAATGAGAAAGAACATAATCGCAGTGTGTGTGGAACATTTTCCTCACGATTTATGATAGAAATATAATCAGAGCCTCGCCAATAAATCATTGTTGAAAAAATTTATTAGTAGTTATTAAAATCAAAGATTCTTATCGATATTTCGTTACAATTATTATTTTATTTTCCCATCGTTTCCTTCTCTGACGAAGAGAACGAAATATCGGGATAACGATACAAATGTTGAGAACCTTTTTTTATTTTTCCATTCGCTAAATAATAAAACAATTTATAAATTTTTAAAACTGGGGATCAATAAAAAAAACTGAAAATTTGAAAGATTTTTTACGATCGACATTTCATTGATATTTAATTATGAATTCCTCATTATTTTTAGGGACGATAAAATTGATTACGAAGCTTTTTACTTTGAACTCAAAAATTCGTCGTGTTGAATTTTTCGTTTTTTATAACGATATTTTTATCCAAATCGTTGTTTTTGATTTTCTAGATTTTTTTGGTTCGCGAAATGTGAATCGGTTCGAAGTTTTCATCGTTGAAACACACCAAGAAATATTTTAATTTCGATTTAGACAAAAATTCCAATCGGCCACTTCGTAATATAAAAATAAACCGTTCAACTGATATTCCCCAATACCAACCTTCCGATTATGATACTCTATAAAATAAAAATTAGTAATAAATCTGAAAATTTGCGGAAGCTAGAGCGATTAGACCCTTTTTTTGAAAATTTCAAAATGCCGTAGAATTCGTATTTTTCTAGCGATTCCAACAAAATTATCAAAGAATGAAGAGCTTGTAAAGATTAAGATCTGTGCAAAACGAGAGCCCTGTAGCTCAAACCGTTCTCGAGTTATGAAGGTTTCAATTTTACAGTGCCATAGCACACACACGCACACGCACACGCACACGCACACACACACAGACACACACACTTGAGCACATTGACATTCAAAATTGGAAAAAAAAAAAAATTCACCGTCACATAGCTTGCTCTATGAGGAAGCAAAATAAAGAATTTAGTTGCTTTCTGACAATGCGAACTTTAACATTGTAAAAATAACTTGATCAAAAGTTATTGAAAGAAGAATTTGCGATAGATCTTTGGATTCTGACTGCTCGAGATATTTTTGTATTCCAATGTCGTACCTTGGACGATAAAATTTCAATTTATCGTAACGATCGATTTTTATTTTGCAATCAGTCTCGATATCACGTTAATTCGTTGTCCATAGAACCGATACGTTTTACGATTACGGAATTCAGTCAACAACTTGCTAGATGACCTATATTCGTCTCAAGATTTGTGTCCCACTTATGCACTGGGCATTTCCCGCCAATACGATCGTTACACGTGCGGTTTAGCTTGATGAGTTTCACCGTAGAATGAGTAAATTCAATGATACTGAAGTTTGCATCGTTGAAATACAACGAAAAGTATATTTTTTGTTCATTATTTAAAAAAATTTTTAAAGAACTTTTTTCTGACATTTTTATGCATCTTCTAAACTTTTCGTGGAATGAAAAAGTTTCTTTTTTGACTTAGAACAAATTTTAGTTTCGTTTATTTGTAAGGATGGAAACTTTAGCATCATAATAATTTTCTTGTTCCACTTTAGAACATACTCATTTTTCTTTCAAGTATTTCTGGTCTTCACACTTTCTAACCACGTGCTATTCATTCTTGGAATATTTTTTCAAGTAAAGGAACTCGTATGTAGGTTTTAACTTCAATTGTAAATCTGTGATGAATTAGTAATTCCAATGCTACTCGAAACATGACTTTCACTATAAAATTATTTTTTCTTTGTGCGATTACTGATTCAACATATTGCTGCGTTTGTTGCGTTGGAATTTGCTTCCTGCAAAAGCAACGAAAAGTATTTTCTTCAACAATTTTTCATTTAAATCGTTTTAATTTTTCTCGTCAATTTAGTTGCCCGCTCGATACAAAGCAGCAGGAAATTATCGTTGCCAAACATTTCATGGTTCTTTGCGGCTCGAGTGAAAAGTGGAAAAGACTCCAGTTTCATTTCAACAACGCAAACTCCAATAAAATCCGCATTTCCATTTTTCCATTATTTCCGATTATTTCACTCTGATAATTATTGATTTTTCGACCTCCGAATCTAGGGTCGATTAATTTTTCACCTTTTTTCGTCATTAAAAACACGACAAAGTTTCCAGAGTAAGAAAAAGAATTTTCATCGCATTTACACGATGCACACTGGAATAATGAGTTTTCATTTTCAAGTTCACAAATTTCTTTCCATAATATGAAAAATAAAAAATAAAATAAATTTTAAAAAATACGATAAAATAAAATTAGCTAAATAAATGTTGATAAATAATATTAAACAATTGAGATTTAGAACCAAATAAAAATGATAGATCGCCTTAGATATGTGAAATCAAAATGTCATCGACTTTTCATACACAGACGTTGCAAGAATAATCAGCTCAGACGTAAAGATTCAAAAATGCTTCGATTAGTCTCTGAATTTGTTAAAAATCCGAATGAGCTTGATAGTCATTGAAAATTAAAGTTTGTGGAAAAAACGTCAAGGATTAAAAAACGATCATTTCCGACGATGTTGAAGTTTTCATCGACGAAATTCCCTTTTTCCTTGGGCAAATCTCAAGATTCTCATTGAATATTTGGTCAGGACAATAAAACGATCTCCTTTTAGGATCCAAAGATAAAATCGGTACGAAAAATGTCCTGGATTTTAAAATTGAACAAGCTATTGATAGAAAAACGTATTTTTCGTTGGGGCCCAACATTGCGAACTTCGGGGTCATTCATTTCTGTGTACATTCTGGGATGTAACTTTTGAAAGATGAAATATTCCATTGGCGCCAAAGTTGGAAGGTTTGCACTATTTATAATCTAAAGTTTGGCCATTTGGGAATATGGAGACTTTCCAAAACTGGCAGGAGCTGGGCACCCCTTCGCATACAAAATTGCTGTGTATTCCAATGTTGTAAACTTAAGAACGGTGAAAAAAGGATGGAAAGGATGTTTGAAATACCTTAATAATTTTGTACTTCTTCTTGGTAGCCTGGTTAAGATCCTCGTGTACTTTGTCGAGCAGCCAAAGCAAGAATTCCTGAGCGTCGTGTTGGAGATTGCCTCTGTATTGGCTGCCGTATTTGTCGACGACGCTTTTGAAGGCGGTGCTCATTTCAGGATCGTACTGGCAGCTCCATATAGCTTTGAGGAGGAGAGCTAATTGTTCTGTTATTTCGCCCTTGGTACCATATTTTTTGGAGTTGAGTTTGTTTCTTCTGGATAAATCGATTTTGTAAGTGTCGAGTACAAAATATTCAGCGAGTATGTCTGTATGGGAGAGACATTGGAGTACGGCATTCATGAAGCAAGTATTTCCATGATTTCTGAGTCCGATAACTCCGGGGACACGATCTGGCGGTATGTGAGGAGGTCTCGGAGGTGGAACTCTAACGTCGTTTAAGCTGGAGCCTAAATCGTGTCTGTTTGAAGTTTTGGTTTGTACACTGACGCTAGAAATATGCTGGACCATTTTGTTGAAAAATTTTTTCCACGGCGGACGCCTGAAGACTTTTTTGCCAGTTTTGTCATTGGCCAGAGTTGCATGAAAGCTTTGAGAAGAGCCGATAGGCCCAACGCTACTGTCGTTCGTCATATTGGAGCGTGTATTGTCTCGCGAGGTTGTATTATTGTTGTCGGAACGATTCCACTGTTTCGATCCAGCTCGCCTTCTTGACATTCTCGTTGTTGCACTTTGAAAGGGATTTTTCGGCAGTGTAAACGTACGTTTTAGGCTTAAATTATCACGTTCGTTAGTTCTCGTTGAGACACTTGACTTTATGAGACTTTGCGATTTCTTAACCTCATCCACACCCAAATCACTCTCCGAAACCGATTTCATAACAGCTACTGGTATTGTTTCTTCGACGAGGATGCTCATTGCCCGGCTTCCTCGCACGGATAATCTTTGTACGTTTTCTTCTTTTATTTATTGAGATATTTTCAGACCCTTTCGCGCTTCACGAGATCGACACTCGATGGAACACACACTTTACTTACGTTTAAAGATGAAAAAAAAACACACAGACAGACACACACTCGCGAAAAATAATAAAAAAATAAAGACCCGCGCGCACCTTCGTTTCGCACAGGCCCTCACATCACACACGTTAGAAAACACTTCTTGTTTCGGCTATTTTCGATTCTCCGGTATAATTAATTCACTCTGTATTATTCGATTGTCTCAGTTTTCTCTGTCACGAGAAACTTTCTTTTGTTTTCCTTGCATCGCGCGAACATCGAAACGACTGTTTTGTTGCCCGATTGTTGGATTACATCGTTGCGGAAAAGCGGAGTGTTACAACGGTGTTTAGTACGAGACGGCCGCCATTTGCCTTTTGCGCCAAGGGCTCGCACTGCGATTACGAGAGAGAGAATCCCGCTGTAGAGGGAATAGTTGTGACAAATAAAAGAAAGAAAAACTTCCACGCGGCCATCGTTCGACGCGCATCCAAATGTAGAATCTTACGAACTCAACACCGAGAGACGCGTAGTGACCAAAATAAGTAGCGCAGCTAAACACTCGAGTTATCTCCAGTCGGTAAGACTAGCTTATCGATTGGAACAAGAGTACGATGCACAAATATATCGAATGACGGTGCACCGCATTTAGAAAACGACAGCAGATAAAAAACTGCCACGGTTTTGCACCTCCACTGAGATAACCCCCTCAAGATGACGATAAAAATTTTTTTTTTACAAATTTCTTGGGGGTCGTTCAGTGGTTTATGGTGGCGCAATTAAACCGTTCAGCCGTCAACGATTTTTTCGAAAAAATCAATTTTAAAATCAATTACAATGCGTGAATTCACCTATAGTTTCCGAGCACTTCCTGTCTGCGCTGTGCATATGCGCACCTACCCAAACTCAGACCCCTATTTTTGATTTTTCTTATCTTTTCAAAAACAAATCGTTCGTGAGTGAAAAATTTTGCTCCAAAATAAATGGCATTTTTTTCCAAAACGCAAACGGGTCAACATTTTTCCAAAAACGCAAATGACTAGAACTCTTCACGAGGACACGCAGGGAGACTTTCTCCATCACCCACAATCGCTAGATCTACGAAAACGCGTCATAGAGCCTTGGCATCACGGGGTTGATTTTTTTTTTCTTTTTAAATGGTGATTTGGGCCACCATAAACCACCGAACGACCCCCAAGAGATTTGTAAAAAAAAATCTGATTTTGTCAACTTGAGGGGGCTAACTCAGTGGAGGTCGGTATTGCTGCCGAACGGTCGAGCGAGCCAAGTGAACACACGAGTCAATTAGTACGATCGATGCACGTCGTGCGTCGTAACTGGCGACTTCTGGGCACACTGGATAAGCGATTGATTCGTAAAAATTAACCCTTCGAGTGCATGCTGGGTCGTTTTGACCCCAACAATTTTTTGTCATCGATTGTTTGGCAACGAATCTTTTGGCATTCAATTCTTGTTCTTGTCAAGAAATAAATTCAGGGCCATAAAATATGGATATATTGCTTAAAAAAAAAAAAAAAAAAAAAAAAAATGCATATAATATTTACCGAAATACAACCATTCGAGGAACGCCTTGGGTCAGATTGACTCAAGGTGCACTTATACAGGAAGTGTGCACTCCAAGGGTTAAAAATACAAGGAATGTCGGCATATTGGTGGATGTATGATTTTCAATCTGCTCATTGAATATGAATATAAATTTAATAATCAATAATAATTAAATTTCAAATGGTTATATTTAATAACTATATATACCACGTAGATTAGTTTTTTTTTTCTTTTTTTTTTTTTTTTACAAGATAGATTCGTTGAGTCCATCATGACTAACTAAGGAGTAAATTGATTTCGATATATATTACACGCGATGAAACAATCGTTCCGTTATTTTTTTGTCTCATAAATAAAGACCTAAATTATGTCGCCAAAGTAATCACGATTTTTTGTGACTTGAAACCATAATACAGCGAGTTTGATGGAAAGCCTCAAACAGCATCGAATTCAAAATTATCATTTTTCAAAAATTTGAATATAATTTGAATTGAAAAAAATTTTAAAACATTTTTCACCTCCCTAATCGTCTATTTTTGTAAACAGCCTCGCTGCACATTTATTTCGGAAAATTACGATTTAACGAAATTAATTATGAGTATTTAAAATATTCTACCGCTGTTCACGATTCTCGAAAATTATTTCAATGTTTATCAATAATGGTGGGAATTAACACGTTTCACTGGATAGTTATTCGTGCATGTTCCTTTTGGTGTTACATGGACATTAATTGCACCATTAATTAGAAGTAATTACAACGTCCGGCTCAATTTATTCATCAGTCAGTACATTGTTTTTTTGTTTTTCTTGTTTAAATTCAGAATGTGAGATTCTGCGATGAATATAAATATCGCAAAATATCGTAAAATTTCCTACCTTCGTGTCTAGAAAAAATAGTTAATTCAATTATCATAATCAATTTAATATTCTCATACGGTATCGCTATATGGCAATAAAATGCGTAATTACGAGCGTGTGTGATGTTAACGACCGTTAACGACCTGACAATTAAGCTGAACAACTTTGATGGCTGCAGCTTACGCTGCTAACAGGACTATAAATTTGAGACAGAGCCCGACTCGTGTGTACGATAAGATTGGCCAATATGTGGATGACAGTTGTGAAACGTGAATCGTTTAAAAAAATCGTTCAATTAAAAAATAAATAAATTTTCTCTCAATTTTTGGCTCGTTTTTTTTAGGTTTGCGGAAAAAATAAAAATCTAAAGATCACGTTCACAAAAAAAGATCGTGGCATGACCTTGAATTTTCGCAAATTTTTACCGTCAGAATGTAAATTCTTATAAAAAAACGAAAAAAAAAATTGAATATGCGGTCGAGATTTAAATCTATTTCCATAAGAAAATTTACATTCTGCACTGTCAAAAATGCCCAAAGTTCAAGGTCATCTCCGGATTTTATTCTGCAACGTAATATAAATATAAAAATATCGAACTTTTCCGATAAACACGACCAGCGGAGGTTTCTTCGAACGAAATTTTACAATGTGTGGGTCTTGGAACATTTTTTATTTACACACGCGTTCTTATGGGGTGCAGTAGAAAAATTCAAGTTTTACGGAATAATAATCACTAATTATCAGGCAATCGAGCTTAAAATAATAATTATTATTATCGAAAGAATTAGATTACGCGATTCGTTGTGAAGGTGGAACCTTTCCGCAACATTTTTGGGTTGCACGTTTGAGTTAGTTGCGATTTTCTGTCACCGATCGTTTCGCATTCAACGGCAACGAATGTTTTGGCATTTAATTTTCGTTTTCGGCAAAAAATCAATTTAGAGCCATAAAATACCGATAATTTACAACAAAAAACGTCTCTGCAAAAAAAAAAAAAAACAAAAATGCATTTTAATCGGAATACAACGATTTGGAAAACGCCGCCGGTCAGATTGACCCATTATGCACTTATAGGCGGTGTGCACTCGAAGGGTTAAGGCTCTGTGATCTATCAATTGCCAACATCGAAAAAACATGAGTAGGCATGCAGCATTTGAAAGAGGAAAAAGGTACTTTTCACTTTGGGACACGGAGAGAATATTACATCAAAAATTACTGTGTTACCATAGTTCCCTGGCACCATATCGTCTCTCTGAGAAATTTTAGCAAATACATAGTAATTTTGAATCTGGAATTTTGGGCGAAAAATTCAAAATTTCCACGATTTCCCATAGAATATTAATTAAAAATTTCTATGTCTTTGCTAAAATTTTTCAGAGGGACAATATGGTGTACCAGCTTAGGCAGTTAGGTATAAAAAAACGTAGGTAGGCAGTTCAATCCCCCTCTGTGGTAAAAAAGATTCAGATCCGATAAATGTGTTTTTTTTTTAAGTTTTCTAGATATTTTGCCAGTGTATCCTGATACACTGGACTTACGTTGCCAAGAAATAATTATTATTTAAATTAAATAACCTTAAAAAAAAATCAATGCTTGTCAATCAATGGCGGGTCGGGTTAATAGCAGGATTGGGCCAATATTTACAATCAACGTTGGGCGAACGCTGGCGACCAGGGGCTGGACCCAACCTATCATTCTGGCTCTGGCGCAGATTTTGACCGGTGGTAATGCCAGACTGTGACCAAATGTCAAGCACTGTCGGGACGATGCCGGGCAAACGCTGGGCCAATTGTTCATTTTTTCATGGGAGGCAACTATGGTGGCATAGTAATTTTTTTATATAATTTTCTCTTCGTGGATGAATATTTAGGCCTAAATCGAATGTCTGGACTCCTCGAGGTGGAAGTGGAAGCTTCTGGCTTTGGCGAAGCAAGTATTTCGTACATTAATCGTCTTGAGATCTTATTGATACAGTGCTAACGCGATTATTACGGATTAGGTAAGATTTCCGTAACAGTCTGTTAATATTTCAAGCAATTTATTTACATATGTATATAGAACTGAATTGAACGATTAAAGGGACATCGACCTTTATCTTTGTGCCTGAACTGGCTGCTGCCATAATAAATTCATGCTTCGACAGTTACGAATGTTTTTTTTTAGTTGCCTTGCAAACCGTTTGGCTTAAATAAGATAATTATAGGGATTCGGAGCTCGAATCATTATTCACTATGATTTATTGCGGCGATTATTTCGATCAAACTGCGCGAAATCGTTGAGTGTTACGATCGCGCGATGAAATGCTGTGTCCATGCGATTAACGCGTGCTCTTGCACAAATGCATTTTTTGCTTCCTCATTGTTTCGTAATGGATTTTATTTTTTACGCTGATGACTTAGCAAATGAGTTGTGATAATTGGTCGAAAACGAGTCGTGCGGTTGAAGTTCCGGTGGTTGGACGGTGCGCGAAAAAGTGCTAAGAATGCCAAGAGCTAATCGATTTTTATCGCTCGTTTATTCGGCGGTTGCAATTTTCGCTATTTTGCCTAAATTCTCTTCGTCCACCTGGAATTTCTCGGCTGTCAATTTACCGAACGACGTACCCATATGGAGATTTGCCTTTTGGAGAAATCGAGCCTTTTTCGCTGTACCAAGTTTCTCTCGACGTGGACAACTTGTTAATAGCGAATTAACTCTTCTCGAGGCTTGCTGGCCCGAACCGGCTAGCAATCCAAGTGCTGGTTTTGCTGGCACGACGATCGGCGATAACGATGTCCGGATATTTCCAAAGTCACTCATTCGTCACGACAATTGTCGAAGACTCTCTTCCGTCGTCGGATTGGATCTCGAGTCTCGTGGAAGGCTTTGGGTTCTCGATTCTTCCGAAGATACCGAGTGTTCGGCAAAAATCGTTATTTACGATCTCAGACACAACGATCTCGAGGTAAAAACAATTTCATGCGAAATTTTGATGCAACAACGTTCCTTCGGACATTTTTTTAATTTCGTAACTTTGCTTGAAAACTTCTCATCTTGACTTTTCCACAAATCATCCAGCACGTTTTCTCTTCTTTGTTTTCTTATCTACGTACAACTGATGCCGATTCAGATAAAAAAATAATATTCGTATAATAATTGGAATGTTGATAATAAAATAAAAGTGCAAACATTTGCTTTCCCGTTTTCACTAAATAATCTGGAGCAGGAAAAAAATAGTTCTATTGTAATTAAACTGTTCTGGCTGGTAGCAATGATCGATGGTTGCTTCAAAAGCAAAAAAGGCAAAAAGTGTTGGATTCGTATAAAAGTTGGAATCGCAACGAATATCGGAAATGCTGAATAAAAAAAAGAGTTTTTGAAAACTTTGTTTTTTCAGTTTAATTTTACAAAACTACTTATTTCGGAGCTTTTCAAATTTGTTGTTTTTTCGGGTAAAAACGGTCAGACATGTATTTCTGTTTGTATAGGTAGTCCGCACTGATTTGCAGGGAATACCGAAAAATAATTTACGAAGTCTCGTAATAGATCCGGTTTATGGGTTCTGGGGTCCCAGAGCCTACATCGGTGACTCGGGTGACCAGTCAATAATTGTCTACAGTTTGTGTGAGTACGAAAAAAAAAAAAAAAAACAATTATCGTTTCGATAACTAGTAATTAAGTGATAATTCGAATACAGCGAATATTTTTTTTTAAAAGTTAAAAAAAAATGGTGGCGTTTGAGGCTGACAAACGATCGCGGGATTCCCAATTTCACTCCAACCGAGATGGCCATCTCGCGGAGGAGTTCATTTTTGTATTTGACTGATTCTCGATCCGAAGATCTCTTCAGCATCGACCTCGAAGCATTAAGGAACGAGGAGGGACCTTCGTTGATTTTTGAAAAAGTATAGTTAATCCATAGCCATTGTTACAATTAAGACGAATGAAGGGAACGTGGGAAGATGGAATTTTCAAGTAAGTTAATTAAATAAATAAAAATTGTTAACGCTGCGTTGGCACAGGAAATGGAACGGAATTCCAGCATCCATTGGCTAGGAAGAAAAATGGGCAAATCGTCAGGACTGGCAATCGATCAAAGGGGTGGCCTTCACTACTTCCTGGTCACGGAACACGCGAGTGTACGTTGGGACATGGAACACGATTTGAAAGTAAGCGACGAAAATTCCGCAGTCACGTTTTAGCCTCCCATAGTAAAACTATAACGAGAAAAATAAATCAAAAGAAAAAATAGATCGAATCATTTCTCGTCGCTCATTTACCGATATGTGGTACGATCGAGTCTCCCAAACTTTCGATACTCCGCGCGTTCTTTGACATTCCTTTTTTTCAGGCCAACGGATACTCGATCCTTCTCCAGAGTACGCAAGTTCCTTGTATAACTGATTACAGACTCGATCCTCAGAGGAACGTCTGGGGTCTCGTTAATCTCCAAAATCCCTCCGTCGCATCTTTCAACACCATTTATCAAGGCAAATGGCACGCTCATTTTCGTACGGTGCGCATTTTCAGGTACAATTCATTCGCGCCTTGATACTTTTGATATTGAATCGAACAATTAAATCGATTAAGTATATTTTTCATATTGACAAATGAAAATACTGTTGATCATGTTTTTGTAAATATATTTGTACACTTTTTAAATATAAAAATTAATAAATATAATAATTGTTTAATAAATCTCCTGCGATCTTCCGAGAACAATAATTCATTTATATAGTTATAAAAATTGTAAATCGCATTGGTTTCATCGCGACGGCTCTATTTCATGTAGTTCGATATTTTTCGGGTCTCCACCACGTCGGTCATGGAATGAGTACATTATCCTGAATAAGAAATATTCCATTTTTAACCCTTCGAATGCATACTGGGTCGTTTTGACCCGAACAATTTTCGATCACCGAATGTTTGGCATTCAATGCCAACGAATGTTTCGGCAGTTATCTTTAGTTTTCGTCAAAAAATAAATTTACGACCATGGATAAATTACTACAAAAAACGTCGCAAAAAAAAAACGCCTTGGGTCAGGTTGACCCAATATATACACTTATAGAAGGTGTGCATGAAGCGTTAATTTTTAATTGGATGTAATTATGATCGCTTATCCTCCCATGAGGGCATAACTGATCGAGAAAACTGTAGATTTTGCAGTTGATTTTTGTCCACGTACTAGATTCGATCGCGTTTTAGAAATAATGTCTTCTTGATATCGCCGCGGTTGAAGTTGCAGCGCGGATATTGTAACAAGGCGTCCGATTTGTATGGATCGTTTTAGATCAGACGTGTCGATCGCTCGTATATACGAAAATGGTTAATATAATAAAAATGAGTTCAATGCGTAGCCTGAAGGGAGTGGCAATGAGAGCGGGTGACACGTACTACACATAACCATCGAGACCATGCGTCGAAATTAAGGGGTGGACGGTTTTACGTGAGTTTCTATAAATTAGGTTGATTAGAAGTTAAAAAAAAATAAAAAAATAAAAATGGATGTGAGTGATTACAAAGCCAACTGAGGAAAAATCCACGTCTGTTTTCCTTTTTTTTTGGACCTTCTTTCAAACCTGTCTGCAAAGTTCCTTAATAGGTAAATTCGATGGGTGTGTCCTGTCGCATTTGATATCCTTGATCATAAATCTGATGTGGAACGACTTTCCATCCCACTATACGAACTCATTACGTAAACTTTACCATGTTATATAATGAAATGTGTGTATATATTGAAATAAATTGCGTGGAAAAAGGGCGTAAATGACGAGCTTTAAGAGTTAGTTGGAATATTGCTCATAGGCCCTCTCTTTTCTCAGCGAAAGTGCAAAACGATCTTGTTATTTTTTATTGTTTTATTTCTTCATTGCATAATTGCTACTATGTTGCTTATCCATTGCCACGTGACTATCGCAAGATCGCAGTGAATTCATATCGTGGCAGAATCAAAGATGTATGGCTAGACTTTTGATTCGTTTCATTTTCATATCAAATTCTTGCACGCACGGAGAGAATATGTTACGCGATGAAAATCCGAGCGACATTTACTTAATTGCAGTTGCTTGTGTATACAATATGGCATTACTTTTCCCTTAAAGAGTTCCGGAATTTTTCTATTCCATTCTGTACACTGAGAAAAGAAATTTTTTGATACAACAAAATTTCTGTTGAATCAACAAATCCTGCGGTCATGGAGGGCGAAAAAAATATTTTGTTCATTTTAAAAAACAATTCAGTTATTTCAAAGGCCCAAAAATAGAAAACCCATTACTTCCAACCCACAGTTGGTCCACCAAACAAACCAAAAGTTGATCAAACTGATGATGAGTTTATACAAATGGAAGTTTTGTTGAACGGAACGCACGGTATTTTTTTTCTTAATCTCTCAAATCAATCAAACATTTAGTCAACCAGAGTCCGATTTTGTTATTCAAACGACTTCATTTGGTCACAATAAACGACTAAAGGTGTTCAAGTAACTGAACGACTGCATCAGGATAAATTGATTGTTTTGACCACCTAAGTTATTGCCTCAACTACATATGCGTTCACCGCAACATTACTTTTTTTGAATCAACAAAATTGTAGCGAACAAAATGAAATTTGTTGATTCAACAAATTTCTTTTCTCAGTGTATTGTTGGTGAATATACATTTCTAGACCAAATATTGTCGGTACAATCTTACAATGTGCTGTGCAATGAACGAGGAATTAAATCGTCAAGTTTCAAAAGTTTCGCAGTCACATTTTTGGGGAGCGTTGAAAAATTCTTAACGGTCATTCTTTTTACAAATATACTGTGAATACGTATTGTTCAATATTGACGAACAACATTTGTTGCTCATATTCAAATTTGTTGATGAGCATTCCGAGTTTGTCCATTTGTTGCTTAACTTCAATGCAAACGGACAGACATTAATTACAAGCGCGATGAGGAATTCATTGGCGGATCGTGCAGAGGTTTCGACAGAATATAAATGAATTGGCGCGTGGGAATGAAAAAATATTGGATCAATGAAAAAAATAGAACGTGCGAGAAACGAGGACAGGCAGGAAATAATTTTGAGTCAATTCGATCTCGAGAAGAATGCAACGTTGAAAAATCCCTAAATTTTCGGTTGAATATTCGCTAATTCGAGTACGTCATCAAACTTCGATATTCAAAGGGTTAACATAACGATACTCGAAAATTTGTAAGAGCAAGATATTTCCCGTAACAGCTGAACCGGTAGTTATCTATTCGAGGACGGAATCAACTGTGGAAGAAAATAATCAACGAGGTTGACTCGCAAATATTCGTTTAATTGTGTAAAAATTAATTTACTCTCAAACTTATTTAATTATTTTCCTTATCACTACACTGCCTTTTTCGAATAACAATCATTTCATAATTCGGAGGATCAAGAATTATATAACGGTGTCTTATAAAAATAAAAAATGCAACAGACAAGACGCTGCTGATGAAAAACGTCTAAAATTATTCGACGCGGAATAATCGATAGTACGGGCTGATTTAGAAAAAAGTTTTTTACGATAGTAGTCGAACGATCCTCCACTAAAATTTCTAATCCTTCAAGTACATACTGGGTCGTTTTGACCCCAACAATTTTCTATCACCGATTGTTTGCCATTTATTGACAACGCATGTTTTGACACTTAATTGTTGTTTTTGTCGAGAAAAAAAGAAAAAAAGAAATGCATGTTTACGGAATACAAGTGCAGTCGATTGTTCAAGTATTTTTTTATCACGAAGAGGTCAGAGTGCTTGTTAGTCGTTTTTTATTTACAAGTACTCCGCGGTTTTGACGAGAGGATGCAGGAGAACAGAAGGTCCTCCACAGCCAACGGTATTTTGCAAGTAATCGTGAAAATTACTCTCGAGTACCCACATGAGTCGTTTGTAGCCAGGAGCGACTTGAGTTGGTAAGCGATTATCGTTGCCTTTTTGTACGAGAATAAAATTATCGGTGGTGAATTTATTGTCGACGTTCCATATAAAAATGTCAGATTGTCCTTTTTTGCGAAAGAAAATAGCACCACCGTCGTCTGTGCCGAGAATAACGATTTGCGAATGCGTTGAGCCGACGTCAGTGATCGATGTGCTTGTTGCTCGAGATCTTAGCTTTTCGACGTCTATGCTGTACATGCGACTCGAGCTTAAATAAGATAAGTACAAAATCGAAGCACCAGAGCTTTTGCGCGCGAGACAAATGTACAGAACGTCACGATTAGAGCTTCCTTGGGTTACCGCTTTCGGGAGAACGACTCGAAATCCCTGACGTTCCGTCACGTCGTATACGATAATCGCACGTGTCGAGGCGTCCGAAATGTATAGAAAAATCCCTCCCTCCTTTGCATAATGGACCACGAGATACTGCAGACGCGATGCTGAGCTTATCCACATTTCTAAATCGATTATCCTCAGCACCTGAGCAAACATAATCGTTAATCGGTTATGAATTTCGAAAAATTTCGACGAAACTAGCACATCGTTAAATTTTTCATTTATTTATTAATTCTGTTAATTTATTGTTATTGATATATTTTTTACGTCATTACTGCCGAAATACGAATCCACCGTCTGTTCTTTTAACGAGGGTGGCTACAAACAACAATGTTGCCATGTTAAAAGTATAGGAAAATTCGAAATTATTAGAATTTAATGAAATTTGGTGAGGATATTCTTTAGTATTAATTATGAATATACAATTTTTTTAAGATTTTTCTTCTACATAGTTTCCGAGTAATTCACCACTAGAATTTACATGCATAAGCACACGATTCAGATATATACATAGATATATTTTTTGCATATTGTAAACTCGAATTATTCGACAACTATGTAGACGAAAAATTTGAAAAAAATGGTGTCATCGTATTTGATGCTAACGAATGTTATCACCAAATATTGTTAAATTCTTATCATATTGTCGTATGTAGCCAACCTCCTTAACCCTTCGACTGCATACTGGGTCGTTTTGTCCCCAACAATTTTCTGTTACCGATTGTTTAGCATTTAATGAGGACGAATGTATTAGTTTTCAATTTTCATTTTCGTCAAAAAATAAATTTCAGACCTTAAAATATGGATTATTTACTACAAAAAACGTATTTACAAAAAAAAAAAAAAGAAAGTATATTTTTACTGGAATACAACGATTTGAAAAACGTCTCGGGTCAGATTGACCCAATGTGCACTTATAGGATGTGTGCACTCGAAGGGTTAATTATTGTTTCGAACTTGACAGATAACTATTGTAAAAATTCAACATTCGTTTGTCTCGATTTTTTCGCATTTCGTTCGAAATATTGACAAGAGAACTGTCTCACTCGATTTTTTATTTTTGCGAAAATTTTGATAGGAAATGAATTTACTTACCTCGCCCGTTCTGGCGCTGATAGCGACGACTTTGGGTGGACAATACGGAATTGATTTTTCTAGTGTGTTGACCGTACCAACATCGAGCACCCAGATAATGTCTTGAACATCAAGAACAATGTCCACTGCGTTTTGGAGGGCTTTGCAATTGCCCTCTTGTTGCAATGCCCATGATGGAAAGGGCGATACAACTGGTTTACCGGACGTGTCTCTTTTCGACAATTTAACGACGCCGAGAGTGATCGGGACTCCGGGTTTCCATCGTGGAAAGACGACGATAGCCTCATCTTTGTAAATCTGATTTCTTGTTGCTATCATGTTACGAGGAATGTACCGCCCGCTCTCCTTGTATATGTTTCTCACATTACCCCCGGGCCAATCCAGATTCGTTCCCGAAATTACGAAAGACAGTTCGGAAATGAAACTCCGATCAATGATCGCACCGACACTTATCGCCCCGAGAATCGACCCAACAGTCATCTTCAACATTCCCGACATCTTCGTCTTGTCACTTTGGTTCGAAAATATATACAAAAAATTATTTTCTTAATTTATTTTTTTTATTCTTAATTTTAATTTTAATTTAATTTTGATTTCTTGATCAGTTCACGCTTTGTGAGATTCAGGAAAGGATTTTTCTATGCAGAGAAAAAAATCGCGGAATTCGCTTGAACGATGTAAACCGACGGTGAATATTAAAAAAAAAAATGAACTTATACGTCAATCGCAAATGACGATGAATCAAGGCGAAGGTTGTGAAGAAAATGCAACATGCAAAAGACCAGATCATTTTTATATGGATAGTCATAAGGCAACGAAATCGACATTCTTTGTTTACGATTTCTCGTTTTCGAGGCAAAATGTTTAAGAAATATCCGTGGTGCTTCCGGATTTGTGCAAACGATCGGAATTTTCAAATCGAAACGACAAAATACAAACACCACATTGTTTTATTCCTCGACATGAAATACCAAAAGAGCTGTCGTTGATATTTACAAATATTTCGAAAACTTGCAGGAAAGTGCTTCCGGGGTATCCGGAGCAGAAGTTCCGCTTCATAAGCGAGAGACAAGAAAAAAAAAACGTTTTTTTTTTAAGTCTCTTCCTTTCGCAATTGTTTTTAATTTCCGGTGCAAAGGGATTACACAATTGGTGCTCATCTTTCGTTCGACTGCATGCAATATATAAATGTGGCCCGGGAATGTATCAAGAACAGTCAGTCCATGCGAGTGAATGATTTTTTTTTAAATCGGCGGTGTCATTTTTAAAAGTTTTCCTAATTATTAGAAAAAAAACTATACAGTAAAAAATATTCCTTGATAAAAATCGATCTGAATAACGAGAAGGAATAATGATCCAGTTCCTGTCGATCATTGCTATTGCTTGTTTAACTGACGCACAGTATCACGACACAAAACCATTCGAATGGGTCGGTGGTAATTTTGATTGGCCGTGCGAAACCACTAAAAATATGTACAAGAGCACTGGACGATACATAAGTAAAAACGTCATCGCAACGAGAGCTGTTATATACAAGGACGAAGCTATCGTTGCTTTACCCCGGTAATTATCGCCTTGTTGCGACACCCTTTTCAAGGATTTAGTGTGATGATCGACCTTCCCAAAAGTTTAAATGCATCTGGAGGTTTTGTACCAGCTCGAGAAGTCTTTGGCAAACTTTTGTGACGTGTTTTGACACACACACGATTATTCATGTGTATATCGATTGATTGAATATATTCGTCAAGCATCAAGCAAACGTCAAGCAAACATAAACCTATCATTTCGTTTTGTTACCACGAAATTAGCATTTCTTATAACTTTGGTGATTTTTTGCTTCCCCATAGAGGAACCTGTGTGAGGGTGAAAATTTTTGCTTTTCAGCTTTTAATGTCAATGTGCTTAAAATGTCCTAAAACATCGAAAAATCATATTTAGAAAAAAAAAGTCCGGATGTGTGTGTGTGTGTGTGTCTGGGACTGTAATATTCAAACGTTTATAACTCGAGAACGGTTTGGGCTATACGGCTCCCGCTTTGCACAGATGTCAATCTATACGAGCTCTTCACTCTCTGAGAATTTTGTCGGAATTGCTAAAAAATACGAATTCTACGGTGTTTTGAAATTTTCAAAAAAAGGGTGTCACGGCTCTAACTTTTTTTCATGTCGTTCCATTTTCTAATGATGTATTTTGAGATTTGGCACAAGCAACTTGTTCTATACTGGAAGAAACTATTCTCAAATTTTCATTCGATTCTCTCTCTGTTACTTCCATCCGAAAAATTTCGATCTACGCCACGACTTTTTTCCGCTAAGATTTCGTTGCTCGCGTTTATTGTGGCGAAAAATAATTTTCGAGAATTATTTGTTGATTGATTATGACCAGTGAGACATTGTTATTTGATTGACCAAGTTGCTCAATAGAAAAAATGAAATTCAGTAAGAAAATGAAAATCACGTCAAGTTTTAGTTGATCAAAATTTTCAACACAATTTCATTTAATTTCTTGAACGAAAGTTCGCGGTTAATGGTCCGTTTCTTGCAGCTTCAAGTCCGGAGTACCAGCTACTTTGGCCAAATTACCATTGAAGAACAGACTCGGTATTCAACCTCTGCTCAAGCCATTTCCTAGCTGGTCTTTTCAGGAGGAAGACGATTGCGCTGCTCTGCAGAGCGCCGTTGATGTATTTCTCGACCCCCATACTATTCTATGGGTTCTCGATACCGGAGTCGTTCGTTCTCTCGAAAATCCAATTCGTACTTGCCCACCTAAGGTCATTGCAATTAATCTCAAGACTGGAAAGGTAAGCAAGGTCCATTCAGACGTATAATTAAGGACTCCTTGAGCACAGGACCGAACAGGCTTTGCGGTCAATGTCGATGCCATCGTTAATGAACGTCAATCGATTCATTGCAAACTATGAATTTTTTTTTCTTCCAATTTCAAACCTTCGAGTGCGCACATTCTATAAGTGTACATTGGGTCAATCTGACCCAAGGCGTTTTTCAAATCGTTGTATTCTACCAAATATGTATTTTTTGTTTTTTTTTGTAAAGACGTTTTCTGTAGTAAATTATTTATATTGACCAGAATGGAAATTAAATGCCAAAAAATTCGTTCCCATTAAATGACAAAGAATCGGTGACAGAAAATTGTCGAAATGACCCAGTATGCACTCGAAGGGTTGACATCGACATTTCTGAACATCGAGAATTGAAAAATTTTCAAATGCAAAATACGATAATGACTTTTTAATTATAAAGTAAATAGAAAAACAGTAGAGTCGAGGGTTTGCCGATTCTTACTTGAACCTAAAGGCAACAGCAGCGTATCAAGGTTTTATATTTAAGGGGTTAGTCCGCTTTACAGCGAGAAAAAATATGGCTGATTTGTTGGTCAATATACGTTGGGAATTTGGTTGTCTGTACATTAATAATGCATCAAGATTTAAAAACATTAATACCATTTTTTTCTTCTGTTTCTCACGTCATCAGGTAGTAAAAACGATTGCGTTAGACGAGATGGCGACTCCGTCGTCGCGTCTTCAGTACGTAATTGCCGATTACAGCGGCGACGGTCGTGTATTCGTATACGTTACCGACGCAGCCTCCCGAGCAATTCTCGTCTACGACGTGACTTCCGATCGTAGTTATCGTATGATTTTGCCGAAAATCGTAACGGCTGGTGCCACAACTCGTGACGCACTTTATTCTGTTCTTCTCCGTCGCCCGGATGGCTCAGCCTGTGTAGTTTTTACTTATCTCGGCGGAGACAGAATGTTCAGCTTACTCACTAATAAGCTTAGGAATGGGACTTCGGTCGGCAACGTCAACGATCTCGGTTTGAAGCCGAAGAAAATGGTTCTGTTGGGTACGGACAATGGCAGCGTTATGTTTTTCCGTTATGAAGGTCAATCGGCAGTTTATCGTTGGGACACGACCAATAGTTTCGACCTCGAAAATTTTGAAAAAGTTTATTCCGGACACGAATGCTCACTAGCGACTCAAGCGACAGCTGATGGCAAACGAGGGCGTGTGAGGATTATGCAATCCAATTTTCCCGACTTTTTTCAAGGCACCGTTGGCATTGGAACTGAACATTCTTTCATTGTCATTTAGAATATTCATCCACCACCCATTTGTTTTTTTTTTTAAGTCACGGTTCATTGGCTCGAGCTTGACTTTTATTACGCGGTATGGCTCAGAAGTCAGAGAGTTTATTTCCAACGTCATTACTCTTTGTCATGCACTGAAATACTAAATTTGTTGCATCAACAAAATTCGCCCTCGCCGAATCATTTCTTTCTTTCCAACCGCGACATTGGATCGTTTCATCATTCACTCGATTTGTTGGTTGCAATGTTAATTAACAAATAACACTTTTTCCCTACATCGTGTTGGCTCTGCTAATTCGGTTTTTTCCTGTACACGTAAAATTATTAAAGTATGTGTTTTTTTTTTTTATACGACTACGTAAATAATGATAAAAAAAATTAGAATATGGAGGATTGTGTTAAATTGCAAATATGAAAACGTGATGTATCGATAAATTAATAAATACGAATAATAAATGAAATAAAATTGAAAAACGTTTCGATAGAAATTTTCCACAGACCTATGATACAAAATTAATCACTTCTGGATTGGAACAATAATTATTGTTACATTTTTTTTTAGCAAATACTGAGAAAACTGAACTTTTTGTGACTTAAATTCTCTGATTTTCAATCGCGGATTAATTACTTTATGCGGCCATAACATTTTAACGAAGATGAATTTTTGAACTCTACGAAATTAATATTTGCCTCGTATTTGCCAATGTGAAAAAAAAATTTACGCTCGTGAAATATCGCAGCTTGGAGGTGTTGCAACATCGCGTGTTTTGGCCAAAAAAAAAAAACGTACATTGTTTTTCCAATTTTTCATGTTTTTGTATGCGTAACGATTGAAGTCACCATGAAAGCTACGGCTGTTTTGGTGCACGGTAACAGTCAGAATAAAAAAAAAAAATATGAGTTCGCTCTTTTATTTTCCATAGGGATAAAAATATAAAAACACCATGAATGTTTTTTTCCGTTGGAAATATTTGAAAATACACAGTCTGTTTTCACAAAAAACTGTTATTGAATCACCCATCAGATATCTGAATATTCGGTGCTGTGAGTTGAACCAAAAACTCGTCGAGATAGATCGAGAGTGGAAAATTCAGAAACTGCTCAATTTTAAATTCGTTCAATGCAAGCTGACAAAAAATTAATTGTATTCGGAAAGTATGCTTCGAAGGCTGAGGGAAAAATTAATTATTTCGGAGTACGATATTCTTTATTATTCGTGGGACAGAATTATTAGAGTTCACGTATAGTATTTCATAGGGAAATGTGGCATTTATAGATGATGCAGCCGCATGTACAAAGTGTTTAGATCGTATTTTGTTTAATTTGATTTTTTTTTAAATTTTTTTATTTTTATTTTTTATGAGAACAGGCGAATGTATACATTTTATATGGAGGGAAAGGTATGGCGCATATTCGGGTATGCACATGTGAAAGTAGGGCTGGGTCGCGCGATAAATTTCATGTTGGCTATGCCGGCCAGTCCAAGCACCACTAACTCTTTGTCAGCATAAACCGTGTGTGTTACAAATGCTCGTATATGTCGCTTCTCTTGTGCACTGCGTGGCTTTTCGAACGGCTCATCGAGTTCCGCTATCTCTTTTATGTATATATGTATTCCTTTTGTTTTGCATATATGTATGAAAATCCTTTTTATGTATATAAGTACGAAGCTCACCAGGTCAAATGGAGGGGTCTGTGACCTCGCATTTTTCTTTCCTCTCGATGCTTAAGAGTCGTTTAAAAACGACATTAAAATTTGGATTCCAGGTCAATCATTAATTATGATCAATTTCGATCGAAACTTCAATATTTGTTTGTTTTTTTTTTTCTTTTTTCTACAAAATTAGAGAATGAAAGAGTGGAAAGTGTTTATTCGGATGAGCAAGGAGCAAGCCACGCTGCATAGCCGAACGTTCATTATTTTCGTATTAAAATTTATTGCAATTAATTAATCACTAGGGTTCGTTCAATTTTCATAAGCGTCATATATATGCGAAGTTTGATATAATAATTTTGTTAATTCATGGTGGATTTCTGCTGCAGTGTGTCACATCAACCTTGAAAAATATTGATATCAATAAATTTGTAAAAATATGAACTAGAAAATGTAACATTTGCTGATTTTATGCTTTCATCGAGATTTTTCAGAGTTTCTATCGTTATTTTGAACGGATTTTTATGTAGTCGCTCATTTTGTTCGTCAAGAGATTCTCAACGGAGTCAGTCACCCGATTTTTTTTTTCAGCCTCGCAGTTGGAGCGTCATGCGCGAGTATCGCGCATTTATCATTTGAATGCTCTGAAAATCTATCGTTATTACTATTTATTTTTGCTGATAAGACATGCCGTTATACAAACCAACAATCAATAAATTTTATTTATTAAATTTCGAGTGCTAAGCAGCTACTCCAGCTTAAATGGATATTTCCCATTCGGGTTTTTCATCCACTAATACTCCGAGTTTATTCCGTCCAGTCACTATTCATAAAAAAAAAAAAAATCCATCGAATAACCGAATGCAATTACGAAATATCGATTCGCAATTTTCATGCGAAAATTAAAAAGTTCAGTAACAAAAATTGTTACCATAATTTTTTAAAATTACAATACCGTTGCATTATAATATTTTCTTCACTTTGATTAATTAGTTAAAAAATGGAAATAACTGTGGCATAATTGAGGCATTCTAATGATCGATATTTCCCAACTAGCTTTCGCAACACAATAATTCATACGTTGGTGATGCAACGACATCCTATTGACTTTCAAGCTGGAGCGAAGAAAAGAGTTCAAAAAGTATGTTACCATGCGTACAGATATATTGAATAGTCAATTATTCCTCGAACTTGGGACGCTAATTATATGACAATTACAGAAAAATCCTAACTTTTCTTTCGAGGTGTTGGTGGAAATAAAATACCACGATCTATGAGTGATAAGCGAGCCTGTTCCATTTAATAGCGTTTCGCACTTTTGTTTGAAAGAAAAAGATAATCGTATACCCAATTATTATAGTAGCTGGCGAGTTATCTCAAAGCTACGTAATGAAAAATGGAAGATCGATTACTCTCGTTTGGTTGTCATTTACGTAAAAACGTCGATTTTCAATTTAATTGTTTAATTTCCAAAGTTGAAAAAAGAAAAGCTTCAGCTTACGTTTTCCTCAAGCATCGTGTGATGAATTTGACTTCATGTCTGCATGTCCTGAACACTGCATTGACGCTGAAAAGCGCAATAGATTAGTTTAGTCTGCGGAATAATTTTTACCAATTGAACAAACACACTGGAACGATGTTTCTTTCAGAAATCTCGAGACTATGGAACTTTTAATATATGTGCATACAGCGCACTGGATTGTTTTGCAAACACCATAAAATTGGTCACGACGAAGGGTCCCCGCCTATAAATATACAGGCTTTCTTCATCCGCCTTTCACCGTCTATGAAAAGCCTGACCTTTCTTGACAATTGATAAAAATGATGATATTTTTATTTAAAAAATTATAAAAAAAAAAAAAAAAAAAAACAATGGAATGATTCTCGTTAGTGATACTTTGAATAAAAAAACTGTCACGACTTCTTGAAAGGATGAAAAAAATATCGCGTTCACGAGAGTGTGGTTGGCGCTGCGGTTTTCTTTTAATACACGTGGCGTCGAGCCAAGCGTCTCTCGATTACACGTTAATCCAAACGATTGTGAACGCAGTGATTGATGAATCTTAGAAAACAGAGATTTTTAGTTTTTGCATATAAATTATTTTGCAATTATCCTCGACAGCAAAGAAATGACGAAGAGTTTAAATGAAAGTTTGACTTCTGGAGTCGTAATCCGATACATCGAAGCATATTTTCATACGCAACTCTCGTATGGTTCCTTGTTACTCGATACTCCTTATTACTCAGAAGCCGACAATGTAACACGAGCACAAAGTGTTGATTCACAAGAAAACCCAGATAGAGTTATACGCAATAATCATTCGCGTTGAAATGCAAGAATGGAGCGTGTAAAACGAACAAAGTGTCAGATACATTCCGCAGTTTCCTTCACCGACCTCAAGCCGTAACTCTCACAAATCCACGCGATGTACAAAACGAACCATAGTTCTCTTGTGAACTATGAAATTCTCTCACCAAGAGGAGATTGAGTTTAGAATTATTCTCGATTATCGAACTCATGACATTAAAGATATTACCACAGACGGATTCAACCTTCGGGTGTGTCTCACGATCCTGCCGAGTACACTTTGATCGAAGCGATACTGACAAAACTAGCAATGAAACGCGAAAGTTTCCTCGTAAATCACAATGACCATGAACACACCATAAAAAATATTGTTCGATCGAACCACCAACGATCTGGTTGAGCCAAGCGGGCGTGAAATATTTTCTGGATTTACACGTTGTCGCGTTATTTCGATTTGGGAAAGTAATCTTCGCAAATTATTCGACAAATAAATTCCAGCCAAGTCGATCGACCGTATCGCAATTTGCTTATACAAATTTTATTCTAAAAAAATGCTCGACAAAAAATATTTCATTTTCATCAACTCACGAAAAGTGCTGTAACTTTTGTTCCAGAAATCTGTAAGTACTCAGGTTTTTGTATGTATCTGCATTTTTTATTAATCCTGAGTCTCCCGAGTTAGCCAGCGGTCAAAATTCAAAATTCTTTATTGAAAATTCTGGGACGAACAATCTTTCGGAATATTGGCAGCTTACATACGCTTCTGATTAATGAAAATCAATCTACAGGTCCTACGTAAAAAACGTCTAATCACATTTTTATAGTAGAGATTTGGAGAATCCTGCGATTGGGTCGGTTTTTATTTCAAAATTTCCGAAACGTAAAACCTTCACGTTTATATTAATTTCTACTAATTATTGTGCCTTAATTACCAACGTTGTGAGACCTATGTTACTTTTGTGTGAGTGACCAAAATAAAAATATATTTTTAGCAGTAAATATGAAAAAGAAAAAAAAGTAAATTTTATGAAATCGATCGCGAATTGATTTTCAGACTTTTGTAGAAAAGTAGTGAATAATTCATTTTCATGAATGACTAGAAAGTATTTAGTAACGATCATTCAATCACTAATAATAATGACATGACAACGACGTAGCGTGACCTCGCGGTGTTATAGGTTGACAAAATAATTCCGTGATTAAAACAAGCTTACTGCATTACGCGTGATCGAGATTTTACATACGTCCGAGTTCGAGATCGTTGATATTGTCTTACGAGTTTTATTATAGACACGCGACTCGTGAGGGTTTGCGTGTTTCGTCCACTTTGTCTTATGTATTAATTTATGAGTAAATTCATGCTGGGCGCTTTCTGTTTAATTTATCGTTGCAAGACAAGGCGATGTCAACCACATGTCCTGGACTGACAGATCAAGAAACTCGGTAGAGTCTCCGGGCAAGAACATTTGACAGCTGTGTCGTCTGCTGTCCCGACGGTTGCCGAGTCTGTACTTTCTCGTAGTACAAAACGATTCGCGCTGTTGAGGGTAAACATTTCCATGACATTTCGGCTAACCACAAATCTCAGGAGTCATCCAGCGACCTGAAAACTGAACTGGAGATTAATAACAAAATGCCTTTTTTATAGAGCCTAAAATCGGTATGATTGGTCCAGAGTAATTTCAGAGAAAAAACCTTGCACAGGCGGAGGATTATGCCCGATTCTTCTACATCGAAGAATTTTACGTGTCTGTTCATGCGCGGCGACAATACGTTAGACACACTACAATTGGCGCACCTCCCTAGACACACATGGGTCTGGGGCGTCTTACTGTTTTTTTTACTGTACTTAGACTCGTTCAAAAACTCTGAAAAAATTCAGGAAAGTAGTTTTGAATCTATTGAAAAAGAAACTGCACTGAGTGATGGATAAAAATTCTTTTTTTTTTAATTATTGTTATTCAATGGTAATCGATACAAAAAACGAGAAATTCACGCCATTCGCTGAATGGGCTAGACGGCCCAGACCCATGTGTGTTTACTGAGGGATAATTTTAGCTAAAGCTCTTTTATGAGTGAAAAGCGGAATTGGAAGCTTTAAATTTTGGATTAGCAATTGAGAAATTCACCCGAAAAATATGTGACGCTGGGAACCGACTTCATAAAACCGTCGCAAATGTGCAGAAATTATCCAATCCGACTTGTAAGCTACAGAGGTGATGTGTATATGAATTTATTGTGAAAATTAAAAGGTATTTGCAGCCACAAGTAGCCAAAAAATTTGTCGGGCCGGCCACGTACTCTGTGACTAATATTTGGTGAAGTCCCGAATTTTGCGAGGATTGGAGTTGTCAACTTTTTCGAGTGAAATATTTCAAAGTTCTATCTTTATTTACTTAACTGAAGTAAATGGATGTAATGTTTTACTAAACCATACATTCTCGAATAATAATTATATATTTGGTTTAGAATTATTTTCTTTTCGTCTTTATGAAACAGTGATGTTTCTCTCAAATGAATATATTTATTTCATGCCAATCATTAATTATTGGATAATATACAAATAATTAATTTACTTCAATCGAACAATTTTTTTAGTTTCAAACAAATGTTTTTAACACTTTATAAGTGATCCCATGCTGAGGCTAAGTAATTGTAATGAAAATATCTAGCAGTTAACACTGCGAAGACGCTGAGACAGTGAATATGCAAAGGAAACATGCGGTCACGAGGTTCAATAATAATTCGTTCTCGATTTTTAATTCTCCAATACTGCTGTTATTTATTCAACCGGATTGCAACATTCTTTGAAAAACACATCCAGAAATACGATCCAAGAGGATCAAGGATATTCTCCTCCTTATGATCCTACTTTTGTCTCATTCTGGGCCAGACCAGTAACGAGGTTTTCCCGGGGATACCCTATGACATTTGAATATAAATGGAAGTTGGTCGATCACTGTGGGCATATCCGCGTCTGCTGCCACTTTGGTGCACGATCCACGAAAGCACACCTAAAATCAATCAAATCAAGCACAATTCCGTTATTGTTTTTACGGCTATCTGGAAATTGTAACTTAAAAATTGAGTCTTTATTTTTTGCATGTTAACGGACTGATTCACGGACGGATTATCTGGAGTAACTTGGTATTCATTCTGAATAACAATGAAATTCAAGCTCCATTTCGAAGCTCAATGGAAATGTTAACCCTTTGGAAAAAAATTGTATTGATATAGTTAAATGGCTTAAAGTATACGAAGGACTTACTGATCTGTCGGCACAGTGGGTGCCATCCTCGGCTTGTCCAATGTCCATAGCACGATGGCTTTTAGCACGTGGATGAATTGGAAGAGCACACTCAATACGGGCACAATTAATTTTCCCAGATTCCATCATAAGCGGCTGTGATTAGAAAACGTACACATTAAATAATTCTCCAGCTCCGAGCAATCGTATGAAAATTCGAATGAAAAAAACTCTACCATGCAAGAACCAAAATGTCCATGATTGAAACATTGCCGGTCTGGGTGATTGGAAGCTGATGGTACCTGACAAGCATTCTAACAAAATAATGGAATAGAGTTTCTGTTACTGAGAACTGATAAAAATTGATATAAAAATATTGATTGATCTTACCAGAGTTTTTTCACATGCAACCATATTCGTGCACATGAAAGATACCAACAGAAGAAAAGCAGTAGAAATCATTTGCCTTGAAATATATTTGTTTCGACTGAATGTTGTTGAATCTCCACAAGAAAGAGAACTTAGATTGTGTGATATTTCAACTACGAATCGTTCAACTACGAGTAAATTTCTACTTCGAAGATTATGGAATTGGCAAACTTAGTGAATATGAGAAAGATCCATCGAAAAAAGTGTGTAGAGAAATTTCACGTCTCAGGATAATCTTCGATTCAAATAAATGCCGCTTTTATATGTACTCAACATGAAGCAGAAAAAAAATGACAAAAAAGTTATGATCATTAAAAATTCGGAGACAATGTATGGCAAGTGTTACTTTATGGTCGGGATTTAATTGAGCGTTATGAGACAAATTTCGACCAACAAGTGTTCTTTATCAGATCGAAGACGTTGTGTTGCTATTGCTCGAATCTTGTGAAAATGAGTATCAAGACTTCTTAAATTTGGCTCGGCAACGAATTTATTAATTTTTTTAATTACCTATCATTACGAATGTCATGACGTACTTTAAGTCTGTGACTTTCAGACTTTCCATTATTTTATTTGTCTCACAATATTGTCTATCTCAATGGACACGTTACGTTCCCGTAAGCTTCGCTCGGAGATGGAAGCAAGGCATCAGTGTTTCGTTCACCTTTGAGAGAACACTGTCAAGTCCTTCACCATGAAATGGATAGGATACTTCGAGTAATTTCATAACTAACGTTCATTATTATTGCGACAAATAACTATCGAAATTACAAGGACGTTTAATTAATTAACAGACTTGCTTAAATTTGTTAATAACATCGGTTACTACAAATTTCTGGTGCATTTAGCAATTCTTCGCTGCAAATAACCAACAGAACGGTTATTTACACAAAACCAGGAATTGCTTTCGATCGAAAAATGGTTTGTATTCAATGTCACTGGTGGTCATTTTTGTTTTCGAATCGATCCAGTCGTTTCCTTTTATTTTGTCTATTTACAAAAATCATCGATGCCACTAGCGATCGTTCATTTCTAGATCCAATGAAGATCTGAGCTTGTGGAACTTAACAAATCTTAAAGCACAACCAAATTTTATGGAATCTTCACCGGTAACCGTAACCAAAGCTAAGAAATGAGTGGACGTATTGTATCGAAAATAGTTCTTGATGACGCTAGGTAAGAATTTTGTTCATGATCTCACATCATCCATGGCTGCTTTTATTCTTTGCACTCATTTATTATGTTTTTTCCAAAATACATCGAAAAATACAATCGGAAGGACAATGCACTTGTTTATTCGGTGTCATCGAAATCGTTTTCGTTATCATCGACATGGGATCTGCCCTATGACATTCAAGCTGGCGTTCACTTTTTTCGATCTCCTCAGGCAGGTCCACGTTCTTCGGTAATTCTTATGCGTGATGACGAACGGGATTAAGAGAATATACTCAATTTGATTTTTATTCTGATCAGCAGTTAAGCTGATCGTCAAATTGGGAGCTTCATAAAAGGTTTTCCCGGGGATGCCCTATGACATTTGAATGTAAATGGAAGTTGGCCGATCACTGTGGGCATATCCGCGTCTGCTGCCAATTTGGTGCATGATCCACGAAAGCACACCTAAAATCAATCAAATCAAGCACAATTCCGTTATTGTTTTTACGGCTATCTGGAAATTGTAACTTAAAAATTGAGTCTTTATTTTTTGTATGTTAATGGACTGATTCATGGACGGATTATCTGGAGTTACTTGGTATTCATTCTGAACAACAATGAAATTCAAGCTCCATTTCGAAGCTCAATGGAAATGTTAACCCTTTGGAAAAAAATTGTATTGATATAGTTAAATGGCTTAAAGTATACGAAGGACTTACTGATCTGTCGGCACAGTGGGTGCCATCCTCGGCTTGTCCAATGTCGATAGCACGATGGCTTTTAACACGTGGATGAATTGGAAGAGCACACTCGATACGAGCACAATTAATTTTCCCAGATTCTATCATAAGCGGCTGTGATTAGAAAACGTACACATTGAATAGTTCTCCAGCTCCGAGCAATCGTATGAAAATTTAAATGAAAAAAACTCTACCATGCAAGAACCCAAATGTCCATGATTGAAACATTGCTGGTCTGGGTGATTGGAAGCTGATGGTACCTGACAAGCATTCGAAAAAAAATAATGGAATAGAGTTTTTGAAACTGAGAACTGATAAAAATTGATATAAAAATATTGATTGATCTTACCAGAGTTTTTTCACATGCAACCATATTCGTGCACATGAAAGATACCAACAGAAGAAAAGCAGTAGAAATCATTTGCCTTGAAATATATTTGTATCGACTGAATGTTGTTGAATCTCCACAAGAAAGAGAACTTAGATTGTGTGATATTTCAACTACGAATCGTTCAACTACGAGTAAATTTCTACTTCGAAGATTATGGAATTGGCAAACTTAGTGAATATGAGAAAGTTCCGTCGAAAAAAGTGTGTAGAGAAATTTCACGTCTCAGGATAATCTTCGATTCAAATAAATGCCGCTTTTATATGTACTCAACATGAAGCAGAAAAAAAATGACGAAAAAGTCATGATCATTAAAAATTCGGAGACAATGTATGGCAAGTGTTACTTTATGGTCGGGATTTAATTGAGCGTTATAAGACAAATTTCGTCCAACAAGTGTTCTTTATCAGATCGAAGACGTTGTGTTGCTATTGCTCGAATCTTGTGAAAATGAGTATCAAGACTTCTTAAATTTGGTTCGGCAACGAATTTATTAATTTTTTTAATTTACCTATCATTGCGAATGTCATGACGTACTTTAAGTCTGTGATTTTCAAACTTTCCATTATTTTATCTGTCTCAGAATATTGTCTACCTCAATGGACACGTTATGTTCCCGTAAGCTTCGCTCGGAGATGGAAGCAAGGCATCAGTGTTTCGTTCACCTTTGAGAGAACACTGTCGAGTCCTTCACCATGAAATGAATAGGATACTTTGAGTAATTTCATAACTAACGTTCATTATTATTGCGACAAATAACTATTGAAATTACTAGGACGATTAATTAATTAACGGACTTGCTTAAATTTGTTAATAACATCGGTTACTACAAATTTCTGGTGCATTTAGCAATTCTTCGCTGCAAATAACCAACAGAACGGTTATTTACACAAAACCAGGAATTGTTTTCGATCGGAAAATGGTTTGTATTCAATGTCACTGGTGGTCATTTTTGTTTTCGAATCGATCAAGTCGTTTCCTTTCATTTTGTCTATTTACAAAAATCAACGATGCCACTAGCGATCCTTCATTTCTAGATCCAATGAAGATCTGAGCTTGTGGAACTCAACAAATCTTAAAGCACAACCAAATTTTATGGAATCTTCACTGGTAACCGTAACCAAAGCTAAGAAATAAGTGGACGTATTGTATCGAAAATAGTTCTTGACGACGCTCGGTAAGAATTTTGTTCATGATCTCACATCTTCCGTGGCTGCTTTTATTCTTTGCACTCAGTATTATGTTTTCTCCAAAATACATCGAAAAATACAATCGGATGGACAATCCGCTTGTTTATTCGGTGTCATCGAAATCGTTTTCGTTATCATCTACATGGGATCTGCCCTATGACATTCAAGCTGGCGTTCACTTTTTTCGATCTCCTCAGGCAGGTCCACGTTCTTTGGTAATTCAATACAGACTTCGTCGATGCACACCTAGAATAAACAAATCAAAGTTCGCTCCCGTAATCATTGTACAATCCAACGAACTGCAAAATTAAAATATCATGCCGTCGAAATTCTTCTGATTCTTATGCGTGATGACGAACGGGATTAATAGAATATGGTCAATTTGATTTTTATTCTGATCAGCAGTCAAGCTGATCGTCAAATTGGGAGCTACATGAAAATGGTTAAATCCTTGTTTATGAGAAACACATAACACCAAAAACGTTGTTCGATACCAATAACAGGCTGTAGTATATATACATGACCAAAGGCCTGATGGAACAATTTTGCTGTGGACTAACATTCGTTGTAAAGCTTGCACACTGAAATACTCACAGGAAGGACGTGACGGTGGGGACCATTCCGGGCTGGTCCAATATCCACCGCCCGATGGATTGTCGAATTATTTTGCAGTGGAGCGGCGCACGTGACCTGCTTACAGTCGAATTTACCATCGATGGATATGAGATTCTACAATCAGAAAACTTGAATTAGAAAAATATCTTGTCCCCTCGGAAATGCTATGAGAGATTGTAGTAACGAGTATTACAGGGCATGGTCCTAAATATCCTTGCAACGCGCAGTCCACGTACAAACTGTAGACGGAAGTTGGTATGTGTGAGATGTTTAAAAGACAGTCATAGTAAAAAATATATTAGTGAATTAAACGTTCAAGTAACATAGATATGAAAAAAATATGTCCAGCTCATGCACCACGACTTTATTCGTGGCGATGTCACACGCCGCGGGACGGAGTGCCACACATATGAAACAAACATGCCAGGAACAAAAAAGTGAAATGAGAAATTCTGCTCTAAAATAAAATACAACAAAATATTGAGATTCTATCATTTGACAATTTTCTAAGACCTATGGGGGACCCAGCAGTGTCTTTCCAGAAGGGGAACATCATCTCCAAAAACGTACTTTCTTAAACATCACAAAATCCAGAAAACATTACGAGCCATTGAATTTTTGGTAGAAAATTTCGGTAGAATTTGATCGCAGTTACAAGTTAGCAAAAAATTAAGAAATTTCCTAGTGACTTCGCGGTCTTTGTGGATATTGAGTCGCGAAATTTTTCATACGTGCATTAAAATTCACGGAGAAAATATATTAAAGATGTTACGAAACGTGAAAATCCGTTAGTTTTCTCTGATCCCTACCTACGCACTATCGGTCGATTAGTTCGAGGCCTTCCTGGCTCCGTAACATTACAACAAATTGATTGAGTTTTCATTGCAGTGTGATGGAAACACAGAACTCCGACCAACCCGGAAAAACAATCAGTCGAATTGGAAAGTAGTTTCATCGAAATTTTGAACGTTTATAAAAACGCTGTCGGTTCATTAGACCTCGTGGTGTGTATGTTCGGGTTAAGGGCTATTATTAAGGGCTAGATGTTATTTCAAATTGTTCATCACTGGAACTGGTAAACCTTGTAGAATTTCTATAATTACAAAGAGAAACTGAGTTGGTGATTAGGCCGACGCAAAAATTCCTTTATTTCTTCGTGAGCACAACAATAATGGGGTTACAAAAATAAAACGTTCGTTTATCGACCTCAATCATTCATAAACGAAAGCAGGTTTTTCTACGAATGGCTTCCGGCAGTCGTAGCTATTTGATAGTTTTCCGATTTGTTTGGGCATGTTTATGTGTGATGGTAATTCTGTGCATGATCCAAGAAAACACACCTGAAACGAGAGAATTCCCAGAGAATCCTATTATTATTTTTATTTCTAATGAACTAATTGAAAAATTAATAAAATCACAGGGTCTCAAATTATTAGATTCGATTTTTATATTGAATATTGAATCGATTACAAGGTAGAGTTTGTGGAACATCCACGCCAAGAAATACTGATCGGAATAATTCTGTTGTAAGTAAAAATTTGTTCAAAAACATGTGGACTCGGAAATGCTCACTGAATTGAGGCCACAGCGGGTACCATTTTCGGCTCTTCCAATGTCTGTCGGGATGTAGGTTTGCGGTTTTACGGAAAACATACCAGCGCACAGCAAATGATCGCAATCGATCTCACCGTATTCCCATTTGTAGTTCTAGGATTAGCAAACAAGATTTAGAAAAATATCGTTCTCCTATAAAATTTCTATAAAGAATTGTGTGAAAAAAACTATTACGTTGCACGCTCCACGCTGACTCTTAAAGAAGCATTGTACGTCTCGATCATTGACAGCCAGCGGTATTTCTGCATATTCCTAAAGGAAGTGATAAAGAATAGTGTTGGTAACTGATATTCAAGGAACCGTAACAATAGTTGCATCTTACCGAAATGACACAGGTCACCATGGAAATACACATGAACGCTGTCAGGAAATGGAAAACTGTACGAGACATTTTGTTCTGTAACAAAATACAACAAAACAATGATACTAATTTCATGCACTTTTCTGTAACATCTATTATATTGACTCAGTTCAGTTGCAGGATAAAACCACCTTTTCCAAAAATATGGCGAATTCTTAAAGTGAACTCATTATTCACGGATACCCCCGAATTCGAATAAATCGATAAATAAAAAATTTTGTTTCATTCAATTATTTTATAACGATTCTAATATATATATATATATATATATATATATATAGGGTTAAAGATCGACAAGTTTACTTTTAACCATTTTTGAAGTCAGTGACGAATTTGAAGACCATGCAAAAATTATCTCCACTAGGACGCTCTTTCAAACCTGCACTGTAGTTAGTTATTAATGTTTCTGATTTGCTCATTATTATTTGAAATAGAAAAATATTTTAATGTACGTGGTGACAAAAAAGGTATTGTGAATTTTAAATATTTCAATTTTCTAAAACTTACTTCGAAGATTCTGAAGCTGGTGGACGTCGTGGATTAAGAAAAAGATTCGTCGAAAAAAATTTTCAGAGAATCGTTACGTTTCAAGAGGAACTATGATTGCCGAAAATCACACTGGTTATTTATACTCAAAATGAAGACAGAATAGTATGTGTGAAAAGTCATTGGCAATAAAAATTTACATACAATATATCGCAAATTTTTATATCGACATTTAACAGAGCGTAATTTGATGAGTTTCAGTCAACACTTGTGTAATCAGAGAGTAGACATGTTGGCACACTTTAACCTCGTAACCAAGAACTTTTTGACGATCTTAAACAATCATCTTGCAAAGGTAGTCAAAGTGTGTTTACAATCTATCTATTTTGTAGTTAGTTCAACATTTTTCGTGCCTTAATGAACACGTGATACGTCCCCGAGCACTTCTCGGAGTTGGAAAGACGCATCACAGTGTTTCGTTCGCCTTCGAGTCCTTCACGTTGGACGGAAGTCACGGCTTCGATTGGGACGATGAGAGAAATGATTTCTTACGGATCGTATGGGTTTTTTTCGAACCAAGCGACAACTTTTTTTCGAAAATCTTGTTTCTGAAAAAAAAAAATTCGAAAAAACACAAATTTAACGGCTGAAACCTTAAAGTAGAATCAATGGAGAGTATTCCAAAAAAATTTCTAATTTTTTTTCTTTACAAATACCGGAGATATAAGTGGCAGAACCAAAAGGACCCATATGATCCGGTGCGCCATAAAAAATCGTATGAACCGCGGAAGGTTAACATGCAGAAGCTGGAAAGAACGCTTAGCGTAATTTCTCTTATCCACGTTTATACACGGGCCGAAAGTTGCCGCTTTCGGGCCGGAGGGCAGAAAAAGGACTTTACACCGCACTAGTGCGGACATTCCTATGTCAGATAGTTGAAATGTTAGCTGTGTGTCGATATTTTTGTAATCTCAAATCAAACTTTCGAGGCAAGTATGACAAAAAATTATACATGGAACATGTGCGGAAAGCGACGAATTACATCGCGGGTGAAGTTGCCGCATGAGCCGAAGGCTTATGATGCGTATGATGAACGAGAACGAGTCTGAATTGCGACAGGAGCCAAGGGGGAGTACTGTAATGACACTTGTACGAGTACTTGTTGCATGAATAACTATTTTGTTAGGTTTTGTTCGAGAGCTCTAGAATTTCATTGCACTCATGAGATTCGCATATTAGCCATTTCGCAGGGGAGTGTTTCATCGGTTTTCGCTTATTTAGTGCATCACCCAAGTCCAAGATTGCCTTAATTTACCAAATTCCTGATTGTCTCCACCTACTGGACTCTCATTGAAAAAAAAGAATACCCAAGGGTCCGGGGGAACTGTGGAAATCCTGGCTCATACCGAAGTCCATATTTTTACCAAGTTCTAGTTGGTTTTCGACAGAATACGATTCTCTGGTCAATATCTGACGCAGTGGTCACCCAACTGAGTTTTCATCGCATCCGTGGGTCCTTAAATTCTAGAAATCACCCCAATCATACGTCGGAGAAGCTTTAGCTGGTAAAGACATGGTAGAATGATGCAAAATTTCGGAAGAATATATAAATAAAAAGACATGGGACCTCGGGAATATTGATAAAAACCGCAGGAGTCGTATCTTTCTGCAAATATCGATTTCACAGCGCATTTTATGATAAAAAATGGATACCGAGCATCGTAAAGGGCTGCTGGGTAGAGGTGTAAAAAGTTTAGATGTTGGTGTATCGATGTTCCCATGGTTATGACTGCGGAGACACAGTGTGTTGGAATTATGACGAACATAACGAAAGCCTCAATCCTCTGGTGTATTCGATGGTAATAAAGGTCTAATTGCATCTTCTACGAATTGATGACAAAAATGCTCTTTTGGCTTATTTATATGTAAAAGGTTGCCGAGGCAACATTACGAGAAAATGTTATCCTTCGGAGTTTATTATCTGTCGTTATATTTCTTGATTACTCAAAATTTCGTCGGTTGTGGCAAGTGGGTGGATTTCGTATTTCGGTATTTCGAGCTTGACAGAGAATTGGAGAAAATGAGGAATGAATTGAATAAAGAAAAGCCAGGCGATGAAAACTTTTTAGAAATACGGTTAATCGTTGTTGCCGTTGTTGGTTACTCACTATCTTTCATTTTCTTGAAACGTCGATATATTTAGTCATAATAATCAGCAAATTAATTAACGAATTATTCGCTAAGTGTTGTTTAAATATTCTCGTACTATCATCTGTAAAACTGTAACTGCAAAACTGCGCTATCCTGTGTATGAGCAACTTTTTAAATAAAATTTCTACTGCAGTTTAAGTAAAAAAAATCCACCATAAATATATTTTTTATTTTTTCAATCATTCTAGTCACCGCTTTTTCCATTGATATCAATCCCGTTCGCTCTCGGAACGACAACCCGAGTCCTATGGGTCGCATCTTTGTGAGAAAAAAAACATGATGGGGTGCCACAGTAGCCCTGGTCATCGGGCCGTCACTGAGAGAAATCCATATTTGGCTTTTGTATTAGGTTATAACAATTTTTTCCACTCAGGTCTCCAGAGGGACATAAAAGAGTACGAGTAAAAAAGGAATGGTCAATAATCGGAGAAGTCTTCATTTCTCCAATAGTGACGGTCACCTATTGACCACGCAAGGCCACTTTTTTCGCGTTATCAGCGTTTCAACGTTTGCGACATAAATTTATTGTCTATGCAGAAGTATTACGAAGCAAATGTTATTAACCCTTACTTGCCACATCTCTGTAGAATTACGTACTTCAAACCATGGGGTAGATTTGTACCCCAGTAACAAAAATCGTTATAAAAAATGAACTACTGAATATTTCGACTTGAAAATTTTTGTAGAACATATTGAAAGCTTTATTTAAAAGATTGTGTACTTAACATAGCCAAAAATTAAATTGAAGTGCACTAAAAAAAATGCTAAAACCAACCAAAGTGGAAAAATTACTATTTTCCTTAATAGGCGTGGGGTAGTTTGTACCCCAAGGTGGCAAGTAAGGGTTAAGGCTTGCCGGAACATTATTCGGTAATCAGAAAAATCATAAGATCCGATACTTCAGTTTCTGTCATTCCAAGTATTCCAAGTTATTTTTTATTCCACGACGCAGCGTAATCGAACTCGATCGCGACTCAATAACGGGCGATCGAAACGGGTCCGACGCACAATAACCAATAAATAAAACTCTGCAAGGTAAAAGTTACAATCGAATCGGAAGGACCATCGATTGAAAAAAAAAAAAAAAAAAAAAATATATGAGACACAAAAAGCGAAAAAAGGTGCGGTCAGTTCCGGCAACTTTCGATCTCTAACAAGCCGTTGGCTGTCCTCTCTCAAGAACTTATGTATATAGGAATCAAGGACGGAGATTATTCGCGGTACTTACTTACATACGAGCACGATCGATTCCCACTACAATTTACGCCAAGAACACATTACGTTGAGACTAATTCACGTGGGTACATTTCATAGTATTCTATGGCCAATATATTCACACACTACGACTATACAACGGAATAGATACTTACGATGCAAGAAACTGTTCGCTAATATACTTACGTTTCCAATACCGCCGTATGCAACGACAATATTTTCAATCGTGAATGCGTTCGGGATAAATCGAGTAGATCGTTACTCAAGCTTTTCTATTTATGTACGAGTCAACGACTTGTGCATTTGAGTTTCTTGATATTCACTAATTACGATGATGCAACGCTTTTTGACAAAATAATTGTGGTTCGAAAAATTTGAAATCGATAATCAAGAATTTTATGCTCGTGAAATGTTGTCCGTTGGAGTAGAACGAAAAGAATTTTGTTCATTCGATAATTTGTTCATTTTCTGAAATTTCGGTTTGTTAATTGTTCGTTTTGGTCTTGAAAACGTAGCTTGATGAACGTCAGGCCATTTCGTGCGATTGGGAAATGCACGTGTCTGAGAAATAATCAAGTCCTTGTCGTAACTTTTATTTCGATCTGCGTTATCTGATTTTTCCTTTTTTTAACATCATCCATTAATCATTCCCTGGAAACACCTTAATTAGAGTCAGAAATTTTTTGATGGGCAATCGAACTTTCATTTCTCTCAATAGTTTATCATATGGTTTTTCATTATCAATGAACGCCGCGTAGAAAGAACGATGATGAAGTTCAGTTCAAACTCAGTCGACACGAAAAATTGCTTCATTTTTAAAATTCAATAAATAATTAATAGAAAAAATATTTTTCGTTGAAGCTCAACCTTGCAAACTTTAGAGTCATGTAGAAAGAAGCTTATGACGCCTAGAAATCAGTGGGAATGCAGACACACAAAATGAGAATTGAAAATCAATGTGTTTACTGTCAATGAAGCATTGCAGTGATTATACGATTGTCATGAATACATATTTCAATGCAGTACAGACCACATGCGAATTAGAAAACACACGATGTAAAACGTTCAATTGTCGATCACCAACATGTTTCCATTATATGAATTAAAAATTGCAGAAAGAAAGTTTCCTCAAGGAACCAAATTTGGAGAGTCAACAAAATGTGGCCAGCAAAAGGTGAAAAAATTTGTTTATACGACAATAATAGAGTCTCAGTGAGAAATCTTGATAATGGCTAATAAATTCAAATAAAATAATCGAATTTTCGTTGAAATTGAAAAAAAGATTTGGTGACTGTGCAACTTTTGTTTATTAATGAACATGTTTCAGGGAAGAAACGAGTGTGCGCTACCAATTTGTTTTTTTTTCCCCATAAGATTTAAAAGTTAAATCGATGATCGTCGCTGACACAATTGCTACTGCCAAGTTGATAGAAATAAATATTTTCTGATTGAAAGGATTGAACTAAATTATAGTTGGTCGTAAGTTGTCTAACTGTACAATTAAACATCGAAGCCGCGTGTTTTTATTCGGTACATAAATGTCTCGGTATCCTTTTACTTTATCAACGTCGGCTCCTGGACACTGTCGTCCTTGCGAATAAAATAAATATCCTGCATTCATCACGCTTGTCTGTAACGAATGTACACAAGCATCAACATACGTAAACACTCACGAACTCAAGTGTGTACGTGTGTGTGTGTCGCTGTCCTTACACCTTTCGAAAGTCAGCAGGTATTCGTGAAATGTTTTTTTCAATTCTCGTTACGATTCGTCGTTCGGAAGGTTTATGATCGAGTATACGCACGACAATGACTTGAAAGGAAAAAAAAAATTAAATACATTATTCAGGGCCGGAAAAACGTTCAAAAATTGTAAAAGGAAATCTTGAAAAATTCGCCATCCATAAAATTGTTTACTTAAAAAAAAAAAAAACGTCTGTGCTGTCAGTTTAAAAATTATGTCGATCACGAAAAATGCTCGCACACTTTCGTATGGGAAAGACTTTCGAGCCCAGAGATTAAATATTCGGGCCAGATTTATGCGAGTCAACAATCAGGACACTAGCACCGTGCGACTGTACGGAGAATGGAAAATGTATGCACGATCACACTCTCAATGCACGCATACTCAAACGTATTCACTTCTCTGATACATAAATACACGCGCTTATATATCAGTATAAGTATCGATTTTATAAAGCCATAAAGACATTAATTTCACATCAAATTGCATAACTTACGTCCTCTTGACGGCGAGAAGTAAATTTACGCACATGGGGCGTTCCAGGAAATATTTTTTCGCTTAAAAGATGAATCTTTGTTTATTTAACAAATTCTTCCAGACATGAAAGAATGCAAACCATCGATTATTCATCGTCAGATCGAGCCTCATTAGGGATATAATATTTATAACAACACTCTGCCTCATGAGAAACATAAAACATTAACACACAACATTGACAAAATTCTATTTTCTTAAGGTAGTAGTCTTACTCAAATTCACGTTCATGAGTTGACTCTTCGGTTTATTCCTGAAAACTTTGATAAAACTTGCGAAAAAATCATGTAACGTTGTTGTTGTGTCTTACGAAAACGTAAAAACACAAACTTTCGGGAATAAATGTCTAACGTGAAGTTTGGGTTCGAGGACGAGCTGATGCTTTATATCGTTGTACCTCCGAAATTATATGGTCAACATTCTTCGTTTTTTTCAGACAAACTTCGTTGGATGTTTCTGCTTTATAATTTAAAATAAATAGTGTATAGTTGAATAATTTGAATTTTGTACTGTTTGAGATGGAAAAAAAAATTGCAACTCGAGCACGCGAGCATTGAACGTCCCGTACCTATGAGCAACTGAAAATGAATTCGCTTCTTACGTGGCTCCAAGCTCCACGAGTCTTCGTGTTACAAAGATCAGGAGGCGTGAGCCTGTTCGATGTTAACTCTCGATTGTCCTCCTATCCACAATCTTTCTCCTCTCCCCCTGTTTCGTCAACCGGGATACAGAGGGTTTGGTCACATACCACGGTAATTCTCCCCATATCCGATATACACCAAGTGCACACACCTCCGTGGAGAATGTTAGGAAATTAGAGCAGAGAACTCGACGTTGCAGTTCAGTACGAGACTTGGTACACGGTGGTTAACACGTTCCTCCGACTTGCAAAGACAAAGCCTCATTTGTTTCCATTTTTTGCTTCTTCAAATCGATCGAAACTCCGATCGATCAAGCGTATTTCTTAGAAACTGTGAACCAAGTGTGCATCAGATAAATTCTCCTGCGATCAATATTTTATGGATTAATCGAAATCATCATGAGGTGAGAATTGACAATTATTACTCGATTATATTAACGAAGATTAAACTTCTCGCACATTCATTTTCGAGAACCACTCACAATTATTCTCCATAGTTAATCATTTGTTCGTGCATTCGTTCAAATTAAAGATTTTTTACAGAAATCTGAGTACAGTATTTTTTTTTTCCAAGACGTAACATTCCTCATACGTGAATCCCAGGATAGTAATTACAAAAATCTTAACCATTGAAAACATTGTGATTTTTTTCGATATAGTGCTTACTCGAAATTTCAAGGTTTCCATCTATTTTTTAAACTATCAAATTTAATGCTTACGAAATTTTTAGATGAACCAAAAGATCAAGGAAATGTACCAAAGAATGAAAGAATAAATACGTCCAAAAAGAATTTCCCATAGATTAAATTCTTCTTCGGTATCAACTGCTGACTAAGTCGTAATTCATTATTTATTTCGATCTCCAATCCTTTGAGCTCCAACTGCTTTGAGCGTTATTCTCATTGCTCTGAACAAACGCAACGTATGTGTCGAATGTTGGGTAATCGAGATGCATTATCCTGTTATATGCAAGTACATATACGTATGTGTAAAATATTCTCATAGTGATTTATAAAACTTGTACATTTTGTGACCCACATAAAAATGATAGAAAACTTGGGTTTTTATCATTTTTTTTCCCTTGTTCAATGGTGGAAAAAAATATTATTCACCTACTTACATAACATTACCTAACATTTTGTAAATGTTAATTCTAGCCCAAAAAGAATCCAGGCAGCCTGGACCACGGAAAACAAAAATTGCAAAGTAACCGAAATGTGGCGAAGAATATTTTCCGAATTTTCATGAATTTGTGCATTGTCGAATAAAGGTTGGGATTGGATATTTTTGTGGTAGAATTGCTGATAGATATCGAGAGATTACTGAGGTTTAATCGATTGTTATGACATTGAGTAGATAAACCGGAATTTTTGCTATCACGACCATGGTGCATGGAACTTGAAAATACGAAAAAAAAATTTCAAATGGCTTTTATTGTGGGATTACGCTTATTACATAAATGATCACGAATTTCCTGTTAGATCGCTTGTATACGTGCATGTTTATGTGTGTCGATAATTCTGGCTCTCGAATCTGATTTCGTGACCTACGGCATCAACTTCATTTTTTTTCTTAAGTTTACTGAATCGCTATGCCAGCACGTGTCTGGAATAATTATACTGTTGGGATTTAAAAAGAGATTGTCGGTCCGTTACGCTCATTGACGTCTCGAACTCGGACAAGAATGATCCAGAAAAACATGTGAAATATTTTTGCCATCGCTTCATTTGTGGTATTTATAAATGAAATAAAAAAATAAAAATAAAGCCAATTTTTTGAATATTTGAGTTTTACTTTTCTCTATTTTTAAATTAGTGTCAATTTCTAATTTATTCTTCCATTTACCTGGTGAATAATTCAAGGTCACTCATGAGATAAATATTAATCGGAAGAACTTGAAATGGTTTTCGCAAAATCTTGTCAAATTTTTTAAATATAAAGATTGAGACTATACAAAAAATGTTAAATAAAATTTTTGATCGTTTTTATAAACTTTTCCATTAGCAGAAATAAAGGTGAACAGAATTGATTCGTTCGTGAAAAAAACTGAATGTAAATCTTGTAAAGAGGCAAAGCTGCACGTTTCAATTTGCGTTGGATTCGCTAGAAGTTCCCTCCAGTTGCTGTTTTTCGTCGAGCATTGTCAGGAAACAGTCCAATTGTCTCGATCAATGCCCTCAGTAGGATAATTTATATTTAACAAACAAATCTGTCGTGCTGGACGATTTGTACTTCACTTTTGTTGAAATTCATCAGCAAGTCGAATAAGTGTTAGATATGCGATAATAATAGCATGAAAAATAAATAAAAAAGAAATCGCAATGAGTTGGTTGAACAAATGCGCATAATGATATATTTTTTTTTTATCGATAGTACGACATTTGCTGAATCGATCATAGTCATAGACTTTCTTTTTTCACTTTTGAGGAGTTCGCGGTCACGCGAAGGTTGCTCGATTAAATGACTGTTACGAAACGTCGATCAACGTCTGCGGAACCTCCGGAGCGTAGAAAGTAGTGCGAATGTCGTAAATAACAACATGAGAAATTGCACAAAGTTTAACTTTTCGAACGTCCATTACAGAATTGATTGAGTCAATATTCATTCCGTAAATAATTTTCAGCACTTTTTTTCATTCATATGGGGGAAACGATGATTTCCAAAAATTTGTGATCGATATTGAAAAATCACTGGAATTATATGAACAATTCGCGGTCGTCGGTCGCAGATTATTGAAATTTAAATAAAATTTATACCATTCAAGACTGTAAATTGTTCGTTTTATTGGGCGATTACAAGGTAATGGATGTCTTTGTTTTTTTACATTTTGGATAATTAAAAGTTCGCAAGAAATAAAATGACATTGCAAAAATGGCAAGATAAGAATGTAGGATCTCAGTGTTCATAATAAGTTCCATTCACGCTGCTTGCAAAAAAATGTTCAGAATTCACAATAAAATAAATGTCGTGCAATAATTTTTATCATTGTTTAAAATTGTAAAAAATTTTGAAGGGCATGCATGAAAAATTGTCATTAGAAGGAATCAAGATAATTGATAACGACCTTGTAAAAAAATAATTATGGTTACAAATTGGAAATTTGATTGAACCCAATGAAAATACGAATTGCAAATTTTTTTACGTCCCTGTTAATTTTGAATGTTCGCACCGTAATTTATTTAAAAACGTACTCCAGAACTTTGAGGTGTGAAAAAGTATTTAACACTACGGCTGAATTAACTTCATATCGTTTTGTACTTTTACTGTTCGAAATACTAAAAAAATTCGCTTTAACCTTCGAGTGCATACTCGGTCGTTTTGACCCCAACAATTCTCCGTCATCGATTATTTGGCAACGAATGTTGTGGCATTTAATTTTCGTTTTCGTCTAAAAATAAATTCAGGGCCATAAAATATGGATAATTTACTACAAAAAACGTCTCTAGAAAAAAAAACCAAATAATGTGTATTTACCGGAATACAACGATGTGATAAACGTCTTGGGTCATATTGACCCAATCTGCACTTATAGGAGGTGTGCACTCGAATGGTTAATGGTTCTCTACTCCATCGCTTGTAGAAAAATCATGTTAAAAAAAAAACTATTGCAATTGTAATTTCAATTGAATAAAAAAACTTTATATATTTGAGCTCAATATATAATACGAAATAATTGTTTTTTTAGGAACTTGCTGACAGTGATATTACTGACAGGATCGTTGGCAATCAGCACAGTACATTGCGAGGTCCTCGAAACGATAGCTCAATGGCCTCTCTTGGACTTTGCCCTGCCTTATGATCCAGCGTATCTCGAACAATTTCGTCCTGAAAACGTTGTGCCGACGGGACTGGAGATCGCTTGGCACAGAATTTTCATTTCTACACCGCGGCTTCGAGCCGGTGTTCCAGCAACCTTAAGCTCCATCCCTCGCGATTTGCCTCTTGGCAGTAGTCCGCAGTTACAGGCTTATCCGTCGTGGGATTGGCATGTCGCTGGAAAAGGAGATTTCAATTGTTCCGGAATGATATCGGTCTATCGTATTCGAGCTGATCGATGCAACAGACTTTGGGTTCTCGACAGCGGTATCAACACCTCCATCGATGACTTCAGGGTCGTTTGTCCACCCAAAATTCTCGTCTTTGATCTTCAGACTGATCGATTGGTTCGCCAAGTCACTTTTCCTCGAGAGGTACACTTTTCTAACCCAATAATCTCACTCCATAAAAGAGCTCCAATAGATATAAATTCGTTACGTTCAATTCTTCGACCTCGGGGTTCATATTCGAATAAACCTTCGAGTGCAAAATAAATACATTTCTTACCGTTTTTTGTGATTGAATCCCAAATGGGATAAGCTTGAACTTTTTTTTTGCGAACATCATTTCGATGCATCGATACGTGACCATTTGAAATTGTTTTTCCAACAGGTTCTTCGACCCAACAGTCTGTTGACGAATCTAGTAATCGATGACATTGCTGCTACAACCTGCGACGACGTTTTTGTTTACATGACCGACACCACGGGTCCAGGTCGAGTTGAAAATTTTTGAAATTCGAGGATTTTTGGTGTAAGATCGCGTTATGTTTAATTTTTATTTTTTTTTTCTAGGACTCGTAATATTCGATGGAGCTACCGATCGCAGTTGGAGGGTTCTACATGCCTCGATGTTCCCTGATCCTGATTATGCGACTTATCAGGTATATGAAGGAAGAAAAAAAGGAAGAAGAAAAAAAGGAAGATAATTCGTTGTGAAAAGCATCGTCACAAAGGCTCATCTTGATCGATTACTCAATTATTTCTAGATCAACGGAGAAACTTTTGAACTATTTGACGGTGTGGTGGGACTAGGATTTTCACCGAAACAAGGTCTTCTGTATTATCAGCCACTAGCTTCAGATCGTCTCTTTAGCGTGGCAACGTCAGCTCTGCAAGCAGGACCACCAGCCTTCGGCGAGCAGCTCCCGGTAACTCTTGTTGGAAGAAAATCGAGTCAGGGTTTGGGTCTAACCGTGGATCCTCGGGACGACACGATTATTTTTTCTCCGCTTACGGAAACCGCCATTGCATCCTGGCAGCCACGGACAAACAGTCAAAAGTGAGTTTTTTATACGAAAATAAAAAGAAAAGAAAATATCATTTGAAGTAACGCCGGAAATGATATAACGGTGATTTTTTTCTCAAGGATTCTGGCGTACAGCCCGGAGCAATTGCAATTCGCCGCAGAAGTCCGATGGGTCGAGAGAGATAACGGCAATTTGTGGATTCTAACGTCAAGATTTCATAGATTTTTCATGCGACGCGCCGATCCACGAGAGATAAACATCCGTTTATTAAAAATTCGCCCAGACACGAGAGGACCCAAACCATCGATTCTTCATCGTCCGATCGAGCCTCATTGGGGATATAATATTTATAACAACACTCTGCCTCATTAGAAACATAAAACATTATTCGAACACACAACATTGACAAAATTCAATTTTCTTAAGGTAGTAGTCTCCTCAAATACACGTTCGTGAGTTGACTCTTCGGTTTATATCCGAAAACTTTGACACAACTTGCGAAAAAATCTTGCAACGTTGTTCTTGTGTCTTGCGGAAACGTAAAAACATAAACTTTCCGGAATAAATCGCCTCACGTGAAGACTGGGTTCGAGGACGAACGACTTTTTGTATATTTGATGCACGGAGCTGATACTTTATGTCGTTGTAACTTCGGAACTACACGATTCTTGATTTTTGTGGACGAGCTTTCTCACGTATTTCTCTTCAAGTGAAAAAAAGGAAAAAATCGGTTTAAAAGTTTCGGAGTTATTTCGTAAAATGTTCATTTTTCTACTGCTTTCCATAAAAATGCGTGCAAAATTGAGCGATCTTGGATTGCCAATAGCTCAGATAATAAAATGTCCTATTCATGACAGTGCCCTTAATGAGATTTATGAGATTACTACCTTAAAGAGATTACGAGCAAATTTTTTATTTGAAACCGAAAAGTATTCGAAGACGAAACTGTTGGTGATTTCGGAAAAATGGTAAAAGATATCACGCTCCTGATTATATTTATGACGTCACGAATTCGTTCAAATGAATTAAAATTCCGATGTGTTATATTTTCCAGGAGTTGGTACACCGGAAACTCAATTTTTCTGGAAACGGTCGATACTTTGTTGAATACGCAGTCAGCTAAACCATTTTTGGATCTATGACAAGTAACAAATTTCACAATATTCGGTACAGGGAGAAGGCGGGCAACGCGGAACTTAATCGTGAAATCTATTTTTTTTTTTTTTAAATTACCACAATCGGAAAAAGTAAAAATTCATTTTTTTTTTCGGAGATCCTCTGCTTTGTCAGGCTTTTCCACAATGCCCGCTTGTCTCCGATTTCGCTGACAATCTTTGAAAAGACCAAGTTTTTGTTATCTCGATTGTACGATTTGCTCTGATAGTCTCCGGAGCGACCGAATGTACTTTTGAAATGACAAAAACTTAGTTATCATTGGAAACTATTTAGGCGATCGTATTGAACAGAATTAAACTTTCAGTCAATTCACAGAGTAAATCGTTCCGCATATTTTGTCCAATTATAAAAATAAGTGGCATCGAGGGAGATTGTGGATGCTCGTGGGGCAGTTTAAAAATATTGTTAAAAGTTGAATGCCCCATGAGCAGCATCCAGATTGTATTTCTGGACATAATTTCGCAGTATCTTCGATCATTTTTGAAAAGTCACTTTTTTCTTCGTCTTCGTGCTCAAATACACGAACTAGCGTTTTATTTTTAAACTCACGATCGATAGAAACGTCCAATGTTTTTATTCGTTTTTAAAGATCGAGACTCATGTTTGTAACTTTTAAAATATCGTATTCATAGGCCACACCGGCAAACATCTAAGAATAATGTATTGACCTACGAGTCGGTTAGGACCATGATTACAGATATTTGTACATTTCTTATCACGAAAAACAAGGTCAACAAAATTCTCAATTTTATGTTTTCACGAGCGATTGATTTCCAGGGAAAAAGAATCGCAAGAACTTTTTTACGACGGGCGCCACGGTTTTAATTTTGCTTCAAATTAGGAAAAAAATAAATTTCCAGCCGGAATCGGTTCATTGTTTTCTTATTTCGAACACAAAACACACTAATTATTCCCTCTCCACCGCCCCTGCAATAATCGCCATTTTGGCCAAATGTCAACAGGTCTTTTGAGTGGTTCTAAAAAAAATAAAATCGTATCCAAATTTTGGAGATCAAAATTTGGATACGATTTTGGATACGAATGGAATTTCGAGGGAATAAAATCCTGAATTTTGATTCGGACTTACAATTTTTTATATTTTTCTTTCGTCTGTTTTGACGAGCTATCGAATGGCGCCTGAACAGCTGATTTTCTGTTGCCGAGGATGCTAATCGGATCGTCATTTACATAGGCGCAGCGCGGGTAACGTCGTCAACCGTTACCAGCTGTGAACGAGCCACCAGATGAATGTCAGCGGTTTTCATTGAACGATTCCCGAGGCCAATGGCATCACTCCCGTAAACCGCTGGCAAATACAAAGACTTGCTTCTACGAATCGTGTCAAGGTGATGATGATAGTCTTAGGCGGTTTATAAAATCGCTAACAATAATTCGTTAGAGTATGTCGTATTTCGTCATCATTCACAACATTTATTAATATCGCTTGCTTAATTAACACTTTCCTACAGAACTATAGTTCTCACTTCATTCAAACAATTTCTCGTTAATCCTACGACACTAATTTTTCAATTCTACGGCATTTTTGGCGGGAAGATCGCGTTCACAGAGATGAAAAAAAAAATGTCTTCATTTTTCAAGAACGATGGCAAATTCTTGCGCAAACTAAATAATTTGAAAACTCTATTTTTCGATCTTCCCTCGGACTCGAATTTTCGACGATAAAATTTTTATCAATAACAGATCTTTGTCCTTAATAGTCGAGAGTTTTCTCAAACGTTTTTCAATATATCAAATATAAAACATGAATCCTTTGACGAAATGCTCGCGAAGAGTGCTTGGCGAGACTTTTCACAATTACAAAACAGGTCGTCTATCAATTTGCAGCTTGTAACGTTTCGTTGACTGGGATAAACGTGATATGTAGTTAAGGATGCATGTGATGCTCTTCACGATAAAAATTGATGAAGTTTGTAAAATTAAAAAAAACAGGTCGATTGTCATTCTGGTTGAATTTTATTCTCGAGTAGTATAAATTTGTTTTTCAAAAATAATACCTTTTGAAAAAGTGATGCTTCTCCAGAAAATGGTAAATTCGGTTGTTTCTCTAGTTCCGAAATGAATCGATAAAATGGCACGAAACAACTTATTGATGCGATGCAGTTACCATTTTTGTCATTTTTTATCTTCTCAGAATAATAAGAATAAAAGGAATGAAATTTGCGATTAGAATGCTATTGTAATACCAACGGATCAAGAATGTTTGATACACTGGGAAAAGAAATTTGTTGAATCAAGAATTTTCTATTTGTTCGCCACAATTTTGTTGATTCAGAAAAGGTAATGTTGCGGTGAAGGCATATGTAGTTGAGGCAATAACTTAGGTGGTCAAAACAATCAATTTATCCTGATGCAGTCGTTCAGTTGCTTGAACACCTTTAGTCGTTTATTGTGACCAAATAAAGTCGTTTGAATAACGAAATCGAACTCTGGTTGACTAAATGTTTGATTGATTTAAGAGATTAAAAAAAAAAAATACCGAGCGTTTCGTTTAACAAAATTTTCAGTTGTATAAACTAAATCATCAGTTTGATCAACTTTTGGGTTGTTGGGTGGACCAACTGGTGGGTTGGAAGTTATGGGTTGTCTATTTTTGGGCAGTTGAAATAACTCAATTGTTTTGTATAATGAACAAAATATTTTTTTCGCCCTCCGTGACCGCGGGATTTGTTGATTCAAAACAAATTTTGTTGTATCAACGAATTTCTTTTCTCAGTGTAATCTAATATGCGACAACGTTGACCCTGACGATATGTTCTAACGATATTCTGTCATGGTTTTTTGGGATTCTCCAGCACCAACACTTTCTGACTAGACTCGATGTTGACCCTGAACAATCTAATTCCTTCTTTCTAGCCATGGAAAAATCTATGCATAAGAAAAATATTAGAATAAAATAAAATTACTTCGTTACATCCGAATTCATTTGAGATTTTGAAAAAATAATAATTGATGCGTACGAAAATCTAAACTAGAATTATAATTTTTTTCCAGACATATGGTAATGAATTTTCGTTACATATTATCATATTTTTATTTTTTTACTTTTCGATGACAATCGATTAAAAAGTTTGGACAAGTCAAGTCCGAAAGTTCTTAAACGTGAGAATACGTATGTGTGTTTTTTTCCAGTTTTCACGTGCACTTATCGTCATTGTCTATAACGTCCACATACGTTTGTCATCGTTAATGGATAGCAGCGATAAATTTGTATTCGGTTTCGACACAGCGTTTTGTTTATTTAAAGACTTCCCGGACATCGAAAGTTCGTGAGTTCCCGAAGGTGAGTTCCAATAAAATTAAACCACATTATTTATCATCTAATTATTGACTATCGCGAATGTTGAATAAACCATCGGTCTATCGCTAACATTCATGGTGTGTAAATTTCTCTCATACCATGGTGTATTTTTCGAGGAAGGAAAAAAAATACTTTGTTTAGTGGGTGGTATAAACTTTTCGTAGGAATTTCTGAAGGATTTTAAATCTTTCCTTCAACACTTATGAAAAGCATGAGTGTATTATGGATAATTTAAAAGCGTGCACGTAACCAGTACACGAACAGATGAAACTTATGCACATTCCTAAGCTCTCTTCTCTTATGACCAAGGCGTTTTTTCGATATTAGCATTCTGACAAATAAAAGTTTCAGCGTGCAGCAAAGTCATGACTGAATCTTTCGTGTGTGTTCACGTCAGATTCTTTGTGTGCTTAATATATCTTCCACTTCCAAGAGGTTAACATTCATAGCCCGAAGTTTACTCCATGTGAAGGTTAGAAAGATCACGACGAATAAATATTTAAAAAAATTAATACAGCGCTTCAAATAAAAAATGATCGAAACGAGACAAATTTGATTCAAAAAAATGTTGGACACTTCTTCACGCCTGAGTCGTACGTTGCCTCGGAGCAATATTCATGTTTTTTTCTAGTCATTCGAACGACATTTACGCCTGTTTGTTGATATACGTTTTTCGTGGGTCCCGTTAATTATTGAAGCGAATCTTTGTCTGTGCTAAGAAAAAGAAGAGACACGTGCTGTTCTCCTGTCACCAGAGGATCAGGTTTAACTTTTAGTTTTGTCGAAATAGTAAAGAGTCCAATAAAAACCTGTTTTTACTGTTCCATTCGCATGCACACACTCCGGCAACCGATAGATAAACTTTAGGTAAATCGAGCGAAAAATAATTATACATAATTAATTAATAGCGAACAAAAATTGTCCTCCTGTTGAAAAATCTTAACGACGTTTCATAAAAGTGTAGAAAAAACATAATCGTGTGAATTGTCGTAAGCGCGTGATTGGAAAATGTTAATTGGTGGAAAAAACCGTGAGTTTAAGTAACAAAACAGTGTAATTAACCGCTATCATAATTAGTCCTTAGCGAATAAGGAAAGCCTGACAAAAATGTGCACATTCGAAACGTGCTCATTATTGCATCGTCTATCTGCGTAAGAAAAAAAATCCTGCAAGTAGAAGAAAAATATTATAAACGGATGAACAAATTTTTGAGTCGTCCACTTTTTCACTTGTTCGTCGAGTAATTAACAAAAATGTTTGACATTTTTAATGAGGATTCACGACGATAAACTTTGGCCGTTTGTAAGAAAGACTTTATTCGTCATTCCTCTGAAACAAGTATTGGACATTCCGTTATCCGGCGTCTTGATATATTTATCGTTACAGGACGTAGAATCGTCTGTGAGAATGACAAAAATCTCAGTTCGTCTTCGACCGCCCAACCGGTAACGTCGTAGGTTCGGTGAACGAGTTATCGAAGTTTTCCGTCAACATTGTCGATTGCATTCGAAAATCACGTTTTCTGTAAATATTCAGTACTTTCTATGATTTTATTACATTTTGTTTTTTTTTTTTTTCATTTAATGAAACTCTTGCTTGAGGAGGATCACGGGTTACTTGTGAGACAAAAAAAACAACTAAACTTTTTTGCGCTTTTTTGATCGTCAAAAAAATTATCTCCATTTATTTTTTTTATTATTAAAATTATGTATAAATTATTTATTGGGCTTAATTGGCGTTTAACATATTAACAATCTTGAAAAAACTCCAACTAGCTGGTGCATGCAGCACTCTCAAACCTTCAACTGTTTATGTCGCTATTACTCGTCAACATGAAATAATAAGTTTGCTTAACCCTTCGAGTGCACACTGGGTCGTTTTGATCAGAACAATTTTCCGTTACCGATTGCTTGGCATTTAATAACAACGAATGTTTTATAATTTGATTTTTCTTTTCGTCAAAAAAATAGATTTAGGGCCATGAAGAATAGATAGTTTATTTTAAGGACGTTATATGGCGACGGTCAAATCTAAATTTTTGTTTTCAGTTTTTCTTACATACAAAATGCTTTGCGAGCCTAAGTTCATGAAAAAAAAAACTTGTTACAAATTGACTAAAGAACAACATACTCTAAATTCAAAATTGTTCGAGGCAATTTGTATTTGATATATAATAAACAAAATTTCGAAAAAATTTTACGACCGATTTTTTTGAAAAACTAAATAAAGCTTCTTGGATGCTACATAAAAGTGTATGCAAAGGGAGGAAACTCATTCGGAAGAACCTAGTGGAACTATCTTCGCAGTTTCGGTTCCTCGTGTATCGATAATTAAGTTCTGCCTCTTTGGACAAGTGTTTCTTCATCCAGAATAAACGTAGGTGGTGCGATTGAAGCCCAACATTTTGAGCACATAAAAATGTGGATCTTTGGACGAAAAAGAAAAAAGAAAAGGAAAGAAGGCTGAGCGGTTTTCGTAGCTCAAATATGCGCGCATTCATTTTGAGTAGCGCTAAAAAAAGATATTGCGTCGATGACAAACACAGGCTCGCGTACGCTGATTGTAAAATCGACCGTATCGAGATTGCAGGAAGTAAAAAAATCGGAAGCGTGTTTATTGTTTATTGCATTGATACCATTCTGAGTAGCTCTCGGTGCCCGAACGAATTGTGGGAGCCGATACGAACAAGAGGTGCGAAGGCCATGTGTTAAAAAAGCTCATCGATGGGCTATCGAAGCTTGTAGACTCGTTGCACAAATTTAATCATCACGTCAAACACGTTCGCAGTCTCATTGAAACGATGTCTGGTTAATCCTAATAATGTAATTGATGCCGTGCCAGCTGAAATTTGAAAAACGTTGAATCTGGAATTCTGGGAAGAAAAACCAAAGAAAAATCTGCGCAATCGCGTTAATTACGTCCTTTACGAATAAAAATCAATTTTAAGGAGGGTGGCTACACACAACAATGTTGCCGTGTTAAAAGCATAGGAAAATTCGAAATGATTAGAATTTAATGAAATTTGGTGAGAATATTCTTAAGTATTAAATATGAATATGCACATTTTTAAAGATTTTTCTTCTACATAGTTTTTGAGTAATTGAACACTAGAGTTTACATGCATAAGCATAGGTTTCAGATATATATAGGTATATCTTTTGCATATTGTAAACTTCAATTATTCGACAACTATGTAGATAAAAAATTGTGTCATCGTATTTGATACTAAAGAATGTTATCACCAAATTTAATTAAATTCTTATCATATTGTCGTATGTAGCCAACTTCGTTAAGGACGCTGTATGGCGACGGTCAAATCTAAATTTTCGTTTTCAGTTTTTCTTACATACAAAATGCTTTGCGAGCCTAAGTTCATGAAAAAAAAAACTTGTTACAAATTGACTAAAGAACAACATACTCTAAATTCAAAATTGTTCGAGGTAATTTGTATTTGATATATAATAAACAAAATTTCGAAAAAATTTTACGACCGATTTTTTTGAAAAACTAAATAAAGCTTCTTGGATGCTACATAAAAGTGTATGCAAAGGGAGGAAACTCATTCGGAAGAACCTAGTGGAACTATCTTCGCAGTTTCGGTTCCTCGTGTATCGATAATTAAGTTCTGCCTCTTTGGACAAGTGTTTCTTCATCCAGAATAAACGTAGGTGGTGCGATTGAAGCCCAACATTTTGAGCACATAAAAATGTGGATCTTTGTACGAAAAAGAAAAAAGAAAAGGAAAGAAGGCTGAGCGGTTTTCGTAGCTCAAATATGCGCGCATTCATTTTGAGTAGCGCTAAAAAAAGATATTGCGTCGATGACAAACACAGGCTCGCGTACGCTGATTGTAAAATCGACCGTATCGAGATTGCAGGAAGTAAAAAAATCGGAAGCGTGTTTATTGTTTATTGCATTGATACCATTCTGAGTAGCTCTCGGTGCCCGAACGAATTGTGGGAGCCGATACGAACAAGAGGTGCGAAGGCCATGTGTTAAAAAAGCTCATCGATGGGCTATCGAAGCTTGTAGACTCGTTGCACAAATTTAATCATCACGTCAAACACGTTCGCAGTCTCATTGAAACGATGTCTGGTTAATCCTAATAATGCAATTGATGCCGTGCCAGCTGAAATTTGAAAAACGTTGAATCTGGAATTCTGGGAAGAAAAACCAAAGAAAAATCTGCGCAATCGCGTTAATTACGTTCTTTACGAATAAAAATCAATTTTAAGGAGGGTGGCTACACACAACAATGTTGCCGTGTTAAAAGCATAGGAAAATTCGAAATGATTAGAATTTAATGAAATTTGGTGAGAATATTCTTAAGTATTAAATATGAATATGCACATTTTTAAAGATTTTTCTTCTACATAGTTTTTGAGTAATTGAACACTAGAGTTTACATGCATAAGCATAGGTTTCAGATATATATAGGTATATCTTTTGCATATTGTAAACTTCAATTATTCGACAACTATGTAGATAAAAAATTGTGTCATCGTATTTGATACTAAAGAATGTTATCACCAAATTTAATTAAATTCTTATCATATTGTCGTATGTAGCCAACCTCGTTAAGGACGCTGTATGGCGACGGTCAAATCTAAATTTTCGTTTTCAGTTTTTCTTACATACAAAATGGTTTGCGAGCCCAAGTTGATTTAAAAAAGTTGTTACAAATTGACTAAAGAACAACATACTCCAAATCCAAAATTGTCCGAGGTAATCTGTTTAACTTAAGGGGGTAACGGCTTCTTATCAAGACAGCATTGATTCCTATGAACATTATATTTTTTTATGTTCGTTTTCGGTTTGCTAAAGTTGTAACGATTAATCTTCAAAAAATAGTTGCCAACAGAGTGTGTCGACCATAAGAGCCTGTGTACAGGGATTCAAAAAATGCGACGTTTATATATCGTTCTCTTGACAACTACACGGTGGATTTAAAAACTTCAAAGTTGGAATTCTCGTTTACCATTAGAACTACGCGTGATCCTCCTTAAACGTTGAATTATTCGGGTAGAAATGTCAATATTGAATACGAGGATAGAAGTCTCGGTTTTCTTTGGGTGAAAGTTCTTTGTACTTCGGCGGACGAGATATAACAAAAGAGGAAATTTGTGCTGGCTTTGATGATTATCGTCACCAAAGAAAATAAGGAAGAAAATATATTGTTTCGCACCGTTGATTGAACCGGCTACCGGAGACTGTGTGAAACGCCGTGAATGTCTCTCAAAGACATTAAACAATCATAACAAAACGAAGAAAGAACAAAGTCAATATTCTCTTAACATTAATCAGCATAAATTTCTATGCAATTTTATTACGTGGTGAAAAATATTATTCCTCGATAAATAACCAACGATTGTCGGTGTTGATTAAACATCGCAGAAAATCCGTAAATCGAAATTTCAAAAATCTTTGAAAAAGTGTTGGAAGTTGAGAAAACAAATATACAAATAGCAATAATCATTTAATTTTTTTCTTCTTTTTAAATTACGTTACTACATACCCATAAATTCTGTCAAGTGAGCGATCCGGTTAAGAGTTTTATTTTATGTTGATTTTTCAAGACGAAACAGATAACAAAGTCATTTTTTTCCGCTGACCCGAATGTTGATCATGCTCATCACGTTTCGACTCTAAAATCAAACGCCCTCGTGATTTCATTATACATTTCCGGTTATGAGGAAACCCGCTTTCGAAATTGCCAGCCAAACCAACTTGTCGACGTAAAAAGACCAACGAAATCTCTGTTATCGTTGATCGTAGAACTTACAAATTAAAAATTACAAAACATCCGTACACGACGAATAATGTGACCATTTGGAGAAAGACAAATTAATATAAATATTGTGTAAACGGAAAGAATCCGCTAATTTCATTATTTATTCGATATATTGATTGGTTTTTTTTTTCTTGTTCTTTTTATTTGACTCAAATGCAATAACACAGAAGCATTTGGTAAAATTTAATGTCATTCCATGTCGTTGTTTATTGTTGCAGTTCAACAGCATCATGCTCAAAGAGTCATCGGAATTCTGGTTCTTGTTCATTCCGATATTTCTCGGATCTCTGGCTCTCTCGACACTGGCAAACCCTCAGCTCAGAGATATTCAATCATGGAAATCTCTCGACTTTGACTTTCCAACTCAGGCGGATAGAGATGCTGCCATTCGGTCGAAAGCTTTTATTCCGGGTGGTTTGGTGCCGATAGACGTTGACGTTTATACCAAAGGTTCGGTACCATTTTGTTTTAAAAATTTGCATTAAACGATATTTAGGAAAATAAAACTTTTTCAGAGTTTGTAAAGTCGTCGACGGTCATTACGAACGTTTATTTAATAATGAAATCTCAGCAGAGATTGCACAACTTTTACAAACAATAATAAAAACATCATTTGCCGCGTCCACGCATTGACAAAACAATATTTTTTCGATCTTCGTCGCAGGCAATAACAAATTAGGGGCCCGCATATTCGTTACGGTGCCACGATTTCAAGATGGAGTCCCAGTCACGCTCGGATACATCACGAACAAAACAAACTCCGAGGGCAATGCCTTAATCGCTCCTTTTCCGAGCTGGGCCATGCAGACACCTGGGAAAGACTGTTCGGGAATTACCAGCGTTTTTAGAATAGCGGTAAGTAACGGTTTCGATAAAAAAAAAAAAAACAAAAACAAAAGACAACGAATGAAAAAAGATAGTGCGTAACGGCTGCAGAGGCTCCAATGAGTTCAAACACAGTAAATACAAAAAAAAGGGCCAATGAAACGATCATACACTCAAGAAATACTTGGAAAACTTTATTTCCAATCTGTCAGAAGTGCCAGTTGTGATTTCAATAAATTTTCCAGATCGATTCTTGCGACAGATTGTGGGTATTGGATACTGGCAAGATCCTCGAAGAGCAAAAATGCCCACCAAAGATTTCCGTCTATTCGTTGGAAACGAACAAGTTATTGAGTAGCTACACCTTTCCGAAATCTCAGTACAAAGACGCCTCGCTCTTTATTACACCTGTCGTTGACATTCGTGGTTCTTGCAACGGCGCATACGTTTACATCGCCGACGTTGGTTCCTTTAGTTTGATCGTTTACGATCACGACAATTCTCGATCTTGGAAGATCGTTAACAAACTCTTTTATCCCTATCCTGACTACGGAACTTTTGAGATTAATAGAGAATCGTTCGATCTTATGGATGGTATTTTTGGACTCGCTCTTGGACCGATCAAGGCGAATGGTGATCGCATGCTCTACTTTCATTCATTGGCCAGCCGTGTTGAGTCTTTTGTACCAACATCCATTCTACGGTAAGTTACTCCGCAAAGTATTTACAGCGATGAGACTCATTTTTACATTTATCTCTAAAAAATGTTCTCGTGAAATTTACCAGAAAAAAGAAAAAATCAACAATATGCTTAAACCTTCGAGCGTGCACCTCCTATGAGTGCACATTGGGTCAATCTGACCCAAAGCGTTTTTCAAATCATCGTATTCCGGTAAATACGCATTTTTTGTGTTTTTTTTCTGTAGTAACATTTTTTGTAGTAAACGATTCATATTTTATGACCTTGAATTTATTTTTTCACGAGAACGACAATTAAATGCCAAAATATACGTTACCATTGAATGCCAAATCGGTGACGGAAAATTTTTGCAGTTCAATGGTTAAAAAGACGAAATTTTCAGTTTTTTGAATCAATCAACAATAATGGCTGTAACTTTTTTGCTATTCGGATTTGGCACTCGATCCACCGGTTAGTCTCTTTGTTTTTGAATTGTCTTGCTCAGGTAAGACATGCACGCTTTTGGTAGATCTGAATCATTTTGTTACCGTCAAGATTTCGAAGTCGTTTCTTCGTGAAACGCGACCAATTGCATTTGTGCATCGGAGATTTGTTCAGACTGATTGAATTTTTTTTTCTTTTCTATAGAAACGGAGGAACATTCACTACTAATCCAGAAGCCTCACCAAGATCTTTCAAATCGTTTCCACACCCGAGACCATCGCAATCATCAGCCGAAGTCATGGACCGCGATGGTGTTCTATTTTATGGCCTCACCTCTCAAGTCGCCATCGCCTGTTGGAACAGCAAAGATTTTTCTCAATTCGGAGGACACAATACTGCAACGATTGTCACTGACAGAGAGACTCTACAATTTCCTTCTGGAATGAAGGTAACCAAGCGATTCACGATACTCCACAGTTCTGAGTTTTACACTGAGAACAGAAATTTTGTTGATACAACAAAATTTGTGTTGAATCAACGAATTCCGCGGTCACGGACTGCGAAAAAATATTTTGTTCATTTTACAAAATAATTAAGTTATTTCAACTGCTCAAAAATAGACAACCCAGAACTTCCAACCCGCCAGTTGGTCCACCCAACAATACAAAAGTTGATCAAACTGATGATTTAGTTTATACAACTGAAAGTTTTGTTAAACGGAATGCACGGTATTTTTTTTCTTAATCTCTCAAATCAATCAAACATTTAGTCAACCAGAGTTCGATTTTCTTATTCAAACGACTTCATTTGGTCACAATAAACGACTAAAGGTGTTCAAGCAACTAAACGACTGCATCAGGATAAATTGATTGTTTTGACCACAAAATTGTGGCGAGCAAATTGAAATTTGTTCATTCAACTAATTTCTTTTCTCACTGTAATTGATTTCAAATTCGAATTTTTAATTTTTTACTTTATATTCCAAAGATATTTGCCATGTCCATGAAAATAATTTTTCAAAGATGAATATTTTTTAAGACCACGAAACTGGATTCGGTCGATTCTGGATTCACGTTCGATTTTAAATTCCTTTAATATTATCATTTTGTATTACAGATTATAACTTCGAAACGCAATAACCGTCAAGAGCTTTGGATGATGACGGATTCCTTCCAGAAATTGATGACTGGTTCCCTGCGGCCGAACGTAACAAATTTCCGTATACTAGCAGGATACACCGATGAACTAGTTCGAGGCACCAAATGCGAACTTTCGCACAGGGAACCTTACGATAAAGATCGCATCATTTTCAATCGCCAGATTCCCAATCACCATAAATTTTATTAAATCGTTCATTACCAAACTGGAATCTAACGGCGAAGAACGTCGGTTTGACCGTAAGTTGAAAACATTTTGAAGGTTACGCAGTTACAGCGCGGGACTTAAGAGAGGCGTCTCGCCTTATAAATTAACGTGCAAAATTTCGAAAAGATTCACCGCCCCGTGTTTGAAATATTGGCAATCGAGTGTTTTTTTTTTGGGGAATAGGAGAAAAATTTACATTTTACGGAATAACTCCAAAACTTTGATACCGATTTTTTTCTTTTTTTTCTCAATCACAGAGAAACATATGACGAAGTTTGTTGACAAAAATCAAGATTGTTGACCGTGTAGTTTCGGAGATACAACGGAATAAAGTGAATCAGCTCCGTGCATGAAATATACAAAAAGTGGTTCGTCCTCGAACCCGAGACTTCATGTCAGACATTTATTCCCCCAAGTTTATGTTTTTATCAAAGTTTATGTTTTTATCAAAGTTTTCAGAAATAAACCGAAGAGTCAACTCATGAACGTGAATTTAAGGACGTTGTATGGTGACGATCAAATCTAAATTTTTGTTTTCAGTTTTTCTTACATACAAAATGCTTTGCGACCCTAAGTTCATTAAAAAAAGTTGTTACAAATTGACTAAAGAACAACATACTCTAAATCCAAGATTTTCCGAGGTAATCTGTATTTTTTATATAATAAACAAAATTTCGGAAAAAATTTACGACCGATTTTTTTGAAAAACTAAATAAAGCTTGTTCGATGTTACATAAAAGTGTATGCAAAGTTTTAAGAGGCTTCACCATTTAGAAATGGAATATTTAATGTTGAAAATTGCAACTTTTAACACACGTTCTTATGAGAAACTACTGAAAATTGTGATTTTTATAAATAAATATCTCGATTTCTACATGGTGAAACCTTTTAAAATTGCACGAGCTATTAGATGTCACTATTCTCTTTGCGTGGTGCAAATGTAAAGGAATTCTATCGATAGAAAATTTTGCATACAACGTCCTTAAGGAGACTAATACCTTAATATTGAATCGATGTTCCTCAAGATTTATGAAAAACGTGAGATCGTAACTGTCAACTTCAAAATGTCTTCAAGGCCGTCGTTATGTATAAGTTGAATATGTAACGAACTTGTTATCTTGAAAATATAAAGTTAAATGTTAATACACGAAGAGTTCTGCTTGTTTCGTCGTAAAAAGCAACATTTTCTAGAATCCTGGAGGCAGCACATGCGTCAACTTATTCAAATGAATTTTTCATTTCTGTCGATTTTTCGTTTGAACAAAAAACAGACCGATCAAAATGTAAGAGGCATAATAAAAATTCTAAATTTCCTTTTCAACGACTTTGCGGTGGACACAGTCGATTGAATCACGGCGATGACCTGATGAATTGAAAAATGTTGATCAATTCAGTCCTAGCAAGAAAACGAAACTCCTTACCAAAGCAGAAATAAACAAAAAATTAAAAAAAAAAAAAACATCTCTGTTAGCCTCAATGCATTTTGTCTTTAGCTTCAAAATTCCTGTTCCGCAAATCTCCGATGGATTAAAGAATTCTAAACTAATGGCAAAAACGCCTGTACCGACTAAATGTATTTATTGAATTCTACCATTTCTCACAACTCTCGTAATAACTTGGTTGGACTTGATCAAAAATCTACTCGAACTTTCGAGACAAAACGTTCCTGCAATCTTTTTGCACGACCTGGGGATGCAACATTGCGAGAGCTGCTTATTTTATGCAAATCTCAACTATATAGCCGTAAGCTCTTAAGGCTAAACGTCTCTGGTTATTAAATCTGCTCTGTAAGAAAATAAATTACTACAATTATCGATTATCACGAAACCTTCACCTGCTAAATTAATGTCACAACTTATTTTACATCGTAAGTAAATTCATGAACGCGATGGATTTTTTTTTGTTTCCATAGTATTATAGAAAAGAAAAAAGAAAATGATGCACATATAGATATGCAGACTGAACTGGTCAGAGGAGGGACGATGCAGGGAGCAGCGAATGGACGAGTCAGTTTCATGTTTGGAACGAAAGTTTCGCCTCGTCAAACGAGTATTTTGAATAATTATTATGAGTCAGCGGCGTAACGAGTTCTTTGAAGATAGGAACCAACGAAGTAAACAACGATATCGCACACTCACCAACGGAAAATTGTTGATCAAGTGCGCAAAAATGTTTTCTCGCTCGGCAATAGCAAATTGTTTTAGGAACAAAGGCGTTGATGCTATTTTCAACGTTATCTGCGCCGCGTTAGCTTATTCTGTAAAAAGCGTATGCAAATTACGTGAAATTAACGCCAACAGTTTTTGTACTGCCTTCGGCGTTCCGGTCGAACAGCATGTGCAAAATATCCCATTTTTTGCTTTTCACGGCGTTCCACTGAGTCTCACCCTTCAAGTGCATACTGGGTCCTTTTGACCCCAACAATTTTCTATCACTGATTGCTTGGCATTTAATGGCAACGATTTTTTTTTCACATTTAATTTCCGTTCCGTTAATAAATAAATCCAGGGTCATAAAAAATGGATAATTTACTGTAAAATCGTTTCTGGAAAAAATAAAAAAACAAACAATGAAAAATGCCTTGGGTCAGATTGACCCAATATGCACTTATAGCAGGTGGGCACGTCGTGGTCGGTCGTTGTGGTGGCATCGTTGATTATTCAATGGAGAAATGAATTCGAAGAATAACAATTACAGAATTTTAAAACATCGAGTTGACGACCATATAAAAGGCACGAATTATCAATATTGATTATTTTTATCAAGTAATTAAATCACTTCTGATGAAGAACAAAACAGTCGAAAACTTGCCTCGACGGAATCGAATGAATATCAGTTAAATTTAAAAAATTTCACGTAATTTGTAATTTTTATTTTTGTAACGTTTGAAATATGCCAACGTACGTTTCGACACAACAGTCGGTCGTGCAATATACGCTGCACATTGTGATCGAGCTACATGCCAGCGACGAGCTCGTTATCGGGAAATGCTTGTCGGAAACTCTCGAAATTTTCGCTCCTTCGATGGCGAAGAATGTCTCGGAAAATAAAAAGCGATGAATAATTGGAATTTAAATACAATTTTCGAAATTTCGATATTTCGTCCGATTGCATGTGGAATATGAAACGTTCGAAAAACAACATCTGAGAAAATGATCGCATATTTTTTACTCGGAGACGGCGAAACCGGAAAAACTATTTGTTCGATTTCGATTCGTTTTCAAACAAAAAAATAACTTTTTTTTTTTAATTACACGAAAATTGACTGTGGTTCGAATTAAAAAATGTTTTTGAATGAAATTCTCGCTTTTTTTATTTATTGTATTTATTCTTGGCTCATACTGTTCAAACAGAATTTTTCTAACAAGAAATTCGTTACCGTATAGTTTTATTATGATTATGTCCTATTTAATTGTTAGCACGACGAAAGAAGTGAATTCACTGTCTGCGACGATTAGAGCGAGATCCGTGTTACAGGAGTGTTACGCTAGAATCACCGAACCACGTCGAAATTATGCAAAAGATTTTTAGGAGAGAAAATTTCACGATCATCCTCGCGAATTTACGAAGCTGCACTTAGAGAAATCGATGCTCCTGGAAAATAAGAACATGCAGTTTCTAATATCTCGCATTTAAGGACGTTGTATGGCAACGGTCAAATCTAAATGTTTGTTTTTAGTTTTTCTCACATACAAAGTGGTTTGCGAGCCCAAGTTCATTAAAAAAAGTTGTTAGAAATTGACTAAAGAACAACATACTCAAAATCCAAGATTATCCGAGGTAATCTGTATTTGTTATATAATCAACAAAATTTCGGAAAAATTTTACGACCGATTTTTTTGAAAAACTAAATAAAGCTTCTTCGACGTTACATAAAAGCGTATGCAAAGTTTTAAAAGGCTTCACCATTTAGAAATCGAAATATTTATTGTTGAAAATTGCAACTTTTAACACACGCTCTTATATGAGAAACTGCTGAAAATTGTGATTTTTATAAATAAATATCTCGGCCTCTAAATGGTGAAACCTCGTAAAATTCCGGGAGCTATTAGATGCCACTATTCTCTTTGTGTGGTGCAAATTTAAAGGAATTTTATCGATAGAAAATTTTGTATACAACGTCCTTGATACGCAAGCCTGGTCGCTCAATTACATTATTTGAGATGCGCAACGACATAGATGATTACGTATTTCGATGATAACATTTCGAAAATTCGGTAAAACAATAATGAAATTAATTTTAAAAGGATTATCAATTCCATATCGAGAGGAATCAAAAACTCGGAATACGGATGAGTATCGCGTGCAATGTCTGGAAAGAATGAACTAACGAGCGATCGATCAGCAAACACGAGCGAGAATGCTCGGGATTTAATCGAGGAAATTCAAGTTGGAAGTGAACGATATTCCAGCGAGACGATGGAAAAGAAAGACGCAAAGACTCGGAGTAAGTGAGAACGAGGGCAATGAATATAGTGAGTGAAAGAGCGAGAGAGAATGGTCGGAGTTTACTTTCACCTCGACCATGCGGCGTTACAGCCGAACGGATGTAAAGATGGCGCCTTTAAAGCGTTTCCGCATTCAAACTTGACGAACAGGCTCCCTGCAAGATTTTACCTTCTTTCCCATTTTCTGTGAGTCTGTGACTCGATCAGTTGAATCGACGTGTCATGTCACAAACACGAGAGAGTGGACACGCATAATCAACGCTACTAGTGACTTTCGGCCTCTTGAGAAGAGAAATTCTCGCTGACCCTGGCGTCCTTCTTGCGGATTTCGCAGAGTGCCTATTTTTTGCCTTCCTCGTGTGCCATTTATTTTTTATATTTTTGTGCGCGAAGCATCATCAGCCACAACATTCGGAGAATATCTTGAGAGAATTCGCCGCAGATGTATAAAAACAGTGTTTTAGGCGGGGGACTATTATGTGCGCGAGTGTTTTTAATCGCGTGAGTCCCATAATTCGGTGGGAATAATGAACGAGGAAAGACAAGTCTCTTCGAGAATGAGTACCCATTAGTTTCGAGATATTATATGCCGACGATAAAAAAAGAAGTCCAACAGCCTTAATCGAATGATTAATTAGCTAAAATCATTAATTATTGGCGGTTCATAATTAGAGAGTTAAGGACGTTGTATGCAAAATTTTCTAACGATAGAATTCCTTTAAATTTGCACCACACTAAGAGAATAGTGATATCTAATAGCTGGTACAATTTTAAGAGGCTTCACCATGTAGAAGTCGAGATATTTATTTATAAAAATCACAATTTTTAGTAGTTTCTCATAAGAGCGTGTGTTAAAAGTTGCAATTTTCAACATTAAATATTTCGATTTCTAAATGATGAAGCCTCTTAAAACTTTGCATACACTTTTATGTAACATCGAAGAGGCTTTATTTAGTTTTTCAAAAAAATCGGTCGTCAAATTTTTTCGAACCTTTGTTTATTATATAACAAATACAAATTACCTCGCACAATCTTGGATTCAGAGTATGTTGTTCATTAGTCAATTTGTAACAACTTTTTAAAATGAATTTGGGCTCGCAAACCATTTTGTATGTGAGAAAAACTGAAAACAAAAATTTAGATTGGATCGTCGCCATACAACGTCCTTAAGATATACAGCAACCGTGTTGATTTCTATGCGGAGCAATTTTTTCGCGATTGAATCAGTGCTCATTTATATATCTCTTAAAAATAAAGTTGTTCGGTGAAACGTTTGCAATCCAACTCCAAAGATTCATGAAAATTAGTCAACATACTTAGCCAAATGAAATCGTGTCCCAAAAGATAGCCACATTGCGGATATATCGAGTTAGAGAAAGGCTCGCCGCTCCTAACAAATTGCCAAATGCGTCAATCTTTCTTCAACAATCTTGCTGCCAAGACTTTGTCTTGAAAAATTGGAAATAATTCGATTAATGCAAATGTACCTTTCGAGAACTTGTGGATTTTCGATACTCATTAGCCAGACATAATTCAAGCAAGACATTGATCTTGCTTTTTTACGATTTTTTGTGCAACATGGGAGAAAAAAATTCTTATATCTCAGTATTCTGTGGTCCTCCCCTTTTCATTTTTTCTTTCTCCAGGCATTGGGTTGGAATGGGATTATGAAATTGGTGATTAAATATTTTTGTCTCATTCCATTCTTTGTAGGGCAATAGCAAAATGATGTATTTGTTTTCCTACATCGACAACGTATGTTTTGTCGCAACAGTGTCAATTATGCAGGAAAATAGGAAAAAACGAAAATAATACATCGTTAGATTAGATTAAATTCGAAGCTGGTACTCCAAGAGGTGTTTCGCCTTTAACCTTTTAAGGACTGGTACTTTTATGTTGATTGGACGGGTCTGGTCGATATATCGATCAGTCTTTACCCGATATATCGACCTGTCCTTAAAAGGTTAAGAGAGGTTAAGATTTTCGATCCAAACGAGTTAAGGTATTCCTTTCACGAACCCAGCTACTCGACAATTAACTGGTTTTTATTTACAATAAAGTAAAAGTGCATCCAATCGTATTGCAAAAATTTCGAGCCATGTTATCAAACATTTAACGAAGATCTATAACTTTTAAGAACGTAAAATTTATACGGAAGCTTATGGAGATTACTTGATTATCACATTTCTATTCAATTATTTACAGACTTAATATCTCTAAATTTCTGATACAAACTTTTTCACTCGTAGAAAAAATTATAAAGAGTCCGTAACGACGATAAAAATAAGGGATAATCGGATGTTCAACGGAAATATTAATAATAAGAGTTGAAAAAATACCACAAGGGTTATGTTTGGCAACACAAATTGGCAAATTGACTGCGTTCGGTGCGTAACAGCTGACTGATGAATATATATACATACATACAAAGTACCATCTTTGACACTCATAATTTTCAATATCGAACAAAAGATGAGTGCCCTTCTCATGCGCCCACAAAATACAGCTCTCCGCGAAAGGATTTCCTTAACTACTGAACAGAGAACTGCGAATTTTTCGGCCCTATGACGTAATTTTTTAAATTTCTTTCATGCTCGTAAATGATTTCGATTTTCATAATAATTGAATCGTCGGGAGCACAGTATTTTTTTTTTTTTTTCGTAATAACAGAAAATACTCAACGTCTTTCCTCGTCTGCAATAGTCAAGTGAAATATTCAGCGATTTTCGAGTTATTTGTTCATACGTTACTGCAAGAAGGAAAAATATTTAAATGTTGGGATTTTCATTTTATTGGCTGGATTTTTAGATCGCAACTTTTGTTATTTAATCTGAAAAATTCAACGACGAATGTTCCATTTGCGGAAAAACACCATATATTAACTGAGTTACGCTTCTTGTTTGGTTAGGCGGCGATCCTAGACTTGATAGTAGATGCACCAAGCGTGATATCAGCATCGAGTTGTGTCCGACTTTTCTGTCGGACCGAAACGGGAAAACCTGGCAATAAAAGTATATTTTTCTCGCATGCACTTTTCAACGCCCAGTAGCGTTGCTCCAGAGAGCCACAAGCGATCTCTGCACTCTCCGGCACGCATGCCAGTGTCTGTTGGTTCCCGAGGATCGACATAATCGCCGACTCTTGATTTTCATCGTACTTGGATGAAGAAAATTCGAAAAATTATCAAAAATCATGGCGTCGTTTTGAAACATCTGTCGTTGTTTTTCGAGTCGATTAAATAATATGAATCCGAGGTAATCAATAGCAAAAAAGTGCCTGTGTTCCATCGAGAATAATGACGCGAAGAAAGAAAAAAAGTCCTGCCCACGATAACGAATATAATCGGCTGTACGATCGGCAACCTGCTCCCAGAACTTCGTCACCTCAGCTGTTCCAGCAAAACTTGCAATTCTGGAATGATCCGATATTCCGATATCACGACGAATTTCTACGGACTTATGGACTACGATCGCAAACGACCAGTCTACGAAGTTACAACGAGATACGTAAGAGAATTATCATTTTTATTCATGAAAAACAAACGATGGGGACAATCGAACCGATTTAGTCTATGAAAGCGTCAGATTACTTCGAGAGCCCGGATATTACATTCTGGAATCCTTTACTTATTAAGAGTGTTCTGCGGTTACAACAAAATTAAAAGAGTTTGTAATGAAATTTTTGAAGCAACGAAATATTGCAAAGAATGCTCGCAAATTGAATAAAAAGTAACAAAATTCAAAATTCAAAACTAATTAATCAATTTGCATGGTCCGTCACAGAATTATTCCAAGTATTATTGCGTGACAAAAATATTTTTTTTTCATCAAATTAACAGAGAAAAACAAATGTTAAATTTGGCAATTGTTTCTCAAAGTTTTGAACGACGCATTTGCCAAATTTCCAAAGAAATCATAGCAAAGAATTATACAAAAAAAATTCAAGGAAGTACGAAAAATCTTCATTGTCTGAATTTCGGATGACGGAATCCCTGACAGAATCGGTTAAGGCGAGTCATTGGAATCCTTGCTTTTAGGTAAAATACCGATATAATATGATCGAAGACACTTTAGTAAAGATTTAGGCCGATTTGTAACGAGGAAAAAAGCCACGAATGTTTAATAAAAAATGTTGATGAAAACATTGGATTTTGAAAATGTCGCTTACGAAAAATCGTATGCTGTAACATTTTCCCATCTTGGCTGGTAGTCCTAATCACTCAATACTAAAACACACAATTTTAAATATTACTATTTACGTTTATATTCAAATTCTCGTGGTTTTTATCAGTAGCTGTCAGTTATCGTGATGTGTAGTGAACAAATTCGTGTGACGTGTTACAATCTGGTTGAATATTTGTAGATGGAATCACAATGTGTCTGTCATCATCTTTGAGTCGACATTTTGTTAAATTATTCGGATAGACAGGCAATCATGTATAAAAAATCTACGAATAATAATTAATCGAGTGCAATTAATACACTGAGTTGAGAGGAATGAACCCAGACAGCGTTATCAAAGACAAATTGTCCAAAAAAAACGTCAAACTTCACTCGAATGTTTCTTGTTTGCTAGATATCAAGGCGAGACGATTTCTGAACGACGTGTTCCTAATGTTTGTGCTGTCTGAGGACGTTGACAGAGAATCGATTAAATGTTGCAAATTAATTATCGTTCAGCTATAAAACGTTACACGATCCAAACATTTTACGAGGCTAACTTTTTTTTCAAAAATGCTTCTCTCCTCTCTTTTCATAGGGATTTAAGGAGGACCTCTGTGTTTACCTTTGTTTACTTTTTTTGTAACCACATTGTTGACCATCGATACTTTGTGCAAAAAGTTTTGGAACGTTAATCGCGTTTCTTTGAGAATTTCAAAAAATCGGTTTCGATTACCTAGGTCGACGTAATTTTGGCATTTCCCAATAAAAATAATATTGAATCCTATTGAGAAATGGGTGAACTCTTGGAAATGCAATAAAGAATCATAATAATTGCTGGGATCGTCTCTAGAGTTCTTGGCTGATAAAAACAATTTTTCTTCAGCATTCTTCGTTCTCATTATGATATATTTTTATGGCTTTTTTTTCACTGGTATTATTGAACGCAAATAAACAGCGACGTGACGTTGCACAATAAGTCGCAGGTGAGACTCGTAAAAAATGGAGGTACAGTAAACGCGGGATTCTATTTCCCGACGTAATCAGCAGCCAACAACAGAAGCATGCGATCTCGAGACAGCGCAGAGCTAGGAGGGAAGAGAAAAAAAAAATCACGGAATCTTTTCATTAATTGGCGCCTTCCCATTAAGTAATCTAGTGAAAGTGAACAATCGTACACGAAAAGTTAGCGACGTTCCTTATGTCTCTAATGAGTCTCTTTCCTATAATAAAATTTTGCAAGAAAAAATAATGTTTTCTCCATACCTCGGTCGAAAGTACGTGATTCCCGCATCGATTTCGATGCAGAAAGTGCGACATTCGTGCATTGGTAAAAAAAAAACACAATCGCCCTCTGATCGGGAGCAAATAGTATTTTCGGCTGCCACGACTGCCGAAAGTGACTTTCTAACCGTGTTTTCTTTAATGTCAAAGTCTAATGACAGAGCTGTTGTGTTATTCCAAATTTGAATTTTTTCCATGATCCGTTTTTCTAAGGTTAGAGCTTTTTGGAAAATATCAGAGAATGAACTATTTTAAAATCAAAGTGCAAGAGGACAAATTTCGAAATTTTCGTCAACCGATCGATTTGTTGACGAATGTCCATTTAATAAAAATGAAAACTGTGCATTTCGTGAAAATATCGTTAACAATTTTTTTCATTGCAGTGGTCGTGATAAATATGATGGAAACAAATTTCTGGAATAAAAATCTTCGTAAAAAATATTTTATATTACACTGATGGTCGCAACGTTGCGTTCCAACGAAAAATACTTTTTCTGTGAATTTTTTGTTCAAATTCAAAAACCATGACAATTTTTCTATCGATTCTGTGTTTGGATTCTAAAAAAAATTCTTTTATTGTACGGACGAAATATTGAATAAGAATCATGAGCTCTGTTCAAGAGAAAACATAATTTCGTTGCATTCCAACGATGGAAACTTCAATATTATAATTTTATTGAATTTTGTGATAATAGATCACAAAATCATGCACTTGTATGTGTGTGTTGTGGATTATCTATTACGTAAAATTTAAAAAAATTCGTATTAGTTTGAATCAATTATTGTTTTTATTCTTCGATGATTGTGTATCTTTTCGTTGCTTTTCTTGTGTATTTGATGCCTGCCCCCGACCAGCTGGCACTCGCTTCGCTCGTGCCGCAAATGTCGGGGCAGGCATCAATACATGAAATCTGTCATGATCGATAATCTGCCGTGAATCGATCGTACTTTCGACCGGCTATGGAGAAAAATAGTATACACCACACGGGCAGAAGTTTGGAAGCCCTGAACTGCGCAACATCATGCCCTCGGCTTCGCCTCGGGCATGAAGTTGCGCAGTGCAGGAATCCCAAACTTTCTGCCCTTGTAGTGTAATATACTATTTGAGGACATTAGATGTGCAGTTCGAGCTAAAATTTTGTTACGCTGCCTTGCAAAAAATATAATTGTCGTCTTTGTCGCTCAGAAATAGGATCGAGAGGTTTTCATAATTGTAAAAAAAATTAATCCAACAAAAAAGATTCATCGTTTGAAAAAAGTGTTAAGAAAATCTTGACTCACACGTTTTTTTATTTTTTAAAATTACACTTTTGACTTTATGAACGAAACTTATCGCTGGGCTCAGTAGAGATCCATGGGCGTATCACAGAGATAAAGATTCCGCAGGACAGTATTAATCGATCACGGAAATGGAAACAAGGAAACGTCTCATTACGCGATGTGAAGAAAATTGATAAAAAAATTTATTATCAACGTTTCAAAGAAAATTCTTTAATATTTGTTTTCGACTCTAATTAGGACATAAATTTTCTCGAAATTTATTCAGTCATCTCTGTTTTTTCCCCATCAAGATTATAGTTCCTTCCTCGGAGGCTTGTATACGAGAGAATTTAAGACTTTCTCTGTGAGCAAAAATATAATGATCTACGTTTCATTGTCCCAATTTAGAGCTCATAGCAATTTTATCGTGAACGGATTCATATGTTTGAGGATATCCATCACATTAAATTATATCCCCTCTGGTTACGAGACTGACGTGCACTATCCTTTCGAACTTACGAGTTTGTCTTCCTGAAGAGCTTAAGGCTGTACCGAAAGTACAATCACTTCAGAAATTCATTATTGAGAGTTATCTTTTCGATTCATCTGTGGAATGTGCTTCGATTCTTTAACAACAATAAGAATGTTGACACGATTGAATAAATTCGTCATCCTCTAATTCTATGTCGTTGAATCAATTTCCAAATGTGGATTGGAATTTTCTAAGTAAACGTATAAATGATCATGGCCTTTCTGTTTTTTTCCAACTGTTAAGACGTCCGACAATTTTTGAAATTATAGCCAGAGCTCATTGGTTAATAAATTGTCTGGAACGAACTTTCTTGAGATTCGCTTAGGCAGATACGTTTATTAACCGATTCAGTGAATGACCTTGCTAGCTTTTGTATAGGCAACATAGTCTAGTCACGCGAGTATATTTTTCGTAATTGATGAATAAAAAAAAAAGGATAGAAATTGTAATGAAATTTGCATTTTATAATGTAAATGATAAAAATCTATTGAATAACTAATTTCGAGAAAACTTTTAATTATCGGTTCTTTAATGTTCGAAACAACTTTCCGTTGGAAATGTTGGAATTTTGAACGTTTCTGGGTTTTCCAAACGTTTAAAAATCAGCCTTTTATTTGCTAACTATTTAGAGTTGGGAATGTACCTACAGAGAATATTTAAAGAAAGGAATGGAGGGGATGAGAGAGTGCAAGCGCTGTCTTCTTCCGCGTGATTCTTCGTGATATCCCCACGGGTATTGTTCGATTCCCACGAAACTAAAGCCAGTGACCTGGCCATGTAAAGTGTGAATGGTAATGTATACCAATGAGGCAATCTTCTCGAGTGAAAGACTGGGCGAGAGCGACGGACAATTAAATGACGATTAAGAGGAAAGGAGAGAGGTACAAATGAGGTGCTTTGGACTCATCTTTGGAGAAGGGGACTTCTATGCACGACAGAATATTCTTTCCCTTTGGAGTCCACGTACGACCCGGATAATCCGAGATCATGGACGTTCAAGCCAGTCCCATAGTCGTATGTCGAACGATCACGTTCACTCTTACGCGCACATCCTAGCACTCCTGCAAATTATTTCCCACCGGGAAATTTAATGTCTCACGATATCCACAGTTTTGTGATTTTTATTCAAACAAGTGAAGTTTTTGCGACTCCCTGACCAAGTATTCTATTCTTTTTACGTTTTCTTATTTTTTAATTAAAAAAGAAAAAATAAAAATAACAAACGGCCAGACAAAAAACGATGATTATCGTGATTTTCTTTGAAGAAAGTCCAATGGTGTTAAAACTGAAAATTAAAACGTGATTTTTGTAACGAAAGAAAAACTGCCTCGCAAAATCAATAAATTATAACTTTCCAAACGCAAAATTAATAGTGTCGTCAATAAAAAAGCAACGAATAAATATCGTCTGATAATATGGACATGGTCATTTCTTCATAATTATATTCCATGGGATTCTATGGTTGATTGTTGAAATTCAATCATCGCTGTGTTTCCCTATAATTGCCAGATTTTTTTTTCCCCAATATCAACGTTTTTATGAATTTTATGTAACCCATCGTTGCGGATGGCCTGAAATAATTTCGTTTGAAACGCTTATGAATCGTTTTATATATCCATCTGCGGAGCACAGTGCACGATAAATTATTAATTTTTATCATTGATAATGAGAAAATTGCAGATATACCGAAACTCGAATAATGGAATTTGCTGGTGCCCATAATGTTCAATTGTTTTGTTGTCGATATGTTGTACAAATATCATTGCGTATTAACGATTTTATAAGTGTCTTGCATGTGCCTATGGCACATTTCCACTTATGCAATTTAATTAAAGTGGGAGTTCATTACTGAATACAAACTGCTGTGATTATCGTACACAATGGCGCATATAATAACAGTGTTAAGTTTTTAATCGAATAATATTGACACTATTAATTAAATTCCCCGCAGCAAACGCTTTCCGCCATAAATGATTTGTTTGGTTCTTTTGCATACACATCGCTTTGTACTAGGGTCAGAGCGGTTCTGTGTTGCCACGAGCATTCAGTGAGAGAAAATGAAAAATCACGAGTTTTCATAAGAATTGATTTTTCTTAGCATTTCAATCGCTCTTTCGAACGTTAAGGCGTTATTTTCACGGAAGGCAGTTCTTAACAGATTTCCCTTTGTACTTTGACGTAAAAACTCATCTGATTTTATTGGAAAAATATCCAATCGAGTTCGACAACTTTTAACAAAGAAATGTAACCGTGAAAATTGACTAATTCATTAAGCACCTCATGGTCATGAGCTGCAAATTTCTATTCGAAAGTTCGCATAGGAAACAGTTTTCGATATTTCATGCAAATAGCTGCATGTATAGAAAAACTTACAAAGATTTCGTAACGTCAATAATAACGAAAGTCACTGAATGTTTATCAAAAAAATATTGACAACACAATTGGAGAAAATCTAACAGCGAACGATTTTTTGCTCTCGCTACAAATCAGTCTGTATTTTTATGAAATTTACTCTGCACTTGGTCAATATTTTCACGCACGTTTTCATGTTTCGATTACATTTAAAAATAATAACTCCAGTTACTTCCTTCAATAATTTTACACTGTCGTCTCGTTGAATCTGTAACTCAAAAAAAAAAAAAAAAAATTGGAAAAGTTTTTGAATTCAGCCAGTGAAGCTTGAACTTTTTCGATTCTTGTCCACCGTTTTTTTTTCTCTCAAGCTCTGTCTAATTTGTAAATAGTATTAACGATTCGAGTGCCCATCTTCTATAAGTGTATATTGGGTCAATCTGACCCAAGGCGTTTTTCAAATCGTTTTATTCCGGTAAATATGCATTTTTCGTTTTCTTTTTGCAGAGACGACATTTTTTGTAGTAAATTATCCATTTTTGTGGCTCTAAATTGATTTTTTTACGAAAATGAAAATTTAATGCCAAAACATTCGTTGCCATTAAATGTCAAACAATCGGTGACAGAAAGTTGTTCCGGTCAAAACGACCCAGTATGCACTCGAAGGGTTAATGGGCTCTGTTCATGTGACCGAAAAGTACAGCTCGGCGCGAAAGAATTGATGGTTTTTGCTTGCTTCCGCAGGTATGATGAATGTGATGCCATGGCTGGTGTCCATGACACTACTAGGTCTTCAAGAGTTCGCAGCTCAAACAACAAACAACAATGAGGGTATCAATCAAATTTCACAAGAGCTAGAAGCCCCTTTGCTTTCACCGTCTCAAATTGCAAATGATGGGACTGATTCTTTCAACATGGTATGAATTTGTGTAAAAGAAAGTAACGATAAAGTAACTTTGCCACTGCGTGTCAGTAACACCAGCAGAGCCAGTTTGTAGTGTCTCGAATGGACAATATCTTTATGGCATCGAAAAAATATGAGAGTAAGTTTGCCTGTGAATGAAATACGAATTCCGATTATTTTTTCTAGCCCCCATTGAATCCACCGGACTCCGATATTTTGAATCCAACGGGATCGATCGAGGGAGTTGAACATTTTCGAGACCCTGGAGGACCAAATGGCATTCGGACCAACTTTGGCCAAGATGGGTTCCGACTACCTAGCAAAACTTACGAACCACCGATAGAGATGAACTTTGAGACGAAGGATGATTATCCTCCTGGTCCAGCTATGCAGCTCGTTGGTTCACGATAATTACGAAGCAAGTTAATCATACTTATCGAAGTATCTCATTGCAAACATCGATTCTCAGGTATACGCTTGGAAAACCGTGGACTTTGAGTTCGAGAGCGAGGCAGCTCGTGACAGAGCAATCTTCGAGGGTAAATTTGTCCCTGAAAACAATCTGCCACTTGGTTTAGGCGTTTGGAGGGATAAAGTCTTCGTTACTCTGCCTAAGTGGAAAAATGGAATCCCTGCGACATTGGCTACCGTGCCGCGACACTCGAAGACCAAGAGTCCAAAACTGCGACCCTATCCCAGTTGGGGATGGCATTACGAGGGTGAGTTTCTTCAACATGCCAGGAGATAATGAGACGATTATTTTTCAGAGTTCGAAAAAATGTAAAACTGCTACTTTGATTTGCCACAAATGATTTACGGTTCTCAAATAATTTAACAAAAATGAATTTACAAAATATTGAGCTCATTTTCAGCCACAAAAAAACTGTTTAAAAAAAAGTCAATTTCTTGATAAATATGAAAAAACATTAATGAATGAACAAAAGAAAAATGGTCGTTCCTTAAAGATTCAAATTTCGAAAATCCTTTTATAAATTTATGGAAGTGCATGGAATGATTTTCATGTAGAGTGCTGGGGAGACGATTGCACGAAGATGAAGAAAGCTCCGAATTGTTCCGTTGTTTTAAAAGATCATCACATTATTTCTAGGAAGTTGCGGTGGCCTGACCTCCGTGTTTAGAATTCAAGTAGACGAGTGCGATCGGTTGTGGGTGTTGGATTCCGGAACGGTGAATCTCACGAATACAGCGTATCAGGCTTGTCCACCATCGATTTACATATTTGACCTCAGAACGGATAGATTACTGAGACGGTACCAGATCCCGGAAGATCAGGTCAAGCAGGATTCCTTGTGGTCCAACTTGGTTGTGGATATTCGGAATAACGATTGCGAATCAGCAGTGGCTTACCTCTCCGACGTTTGGCGTTTCGCGTTGATAGTTTACGATCATGCAAAAGACAGCTCTTACAGAATTCAGCATCATTTCTTTCTGCCTGATCCATTGTCGTCGAGGTACGAGCTTCATGGTATTCACTTCCAGTGGATGGATGGGATATTTGGCATTTCTCTGAGTCCTCTCGACATCAACAACGACAGAACACTTTTCTTCCATCCGATGTCGAGTTTCCGTGAATTTGCAGTGTCTACAAAGGTTTTTCGTGATAAAGCCACCGCCGAAAGCAGTTCCGAGAGTTTCGTCCCAATCGGCCGGCCACGAGCAAAGGACTTTGGTCACTCTTCAGGCTCGGCGATCGATCGCAATGGAGTCATGTTCTTCAACATGGTGACTCGTGATTCTGTCTGGTGCTGGGACACCAGGAAAGAATATATACCCCAGAATCTTGGCGTCGTCGGAGCAAGCAACGTCTCCCTCGTATTCCCAAATGACCTCCGGGTCGACCTCGAGGAAGATCAAAGCTTCTGGACGATATCAAATCGCCTCCCAATGTATCTTTATGGACCTTGGGATCCATACATTGTGAATTTTCGCATTTTTCGAGCTAGTGTCAAGGATGCGGTTAAAGACACTGTGTGCGATCCAAATTACGTCGTACCTGACTCTGAGCAAGGCTATGATGAGACTTGTTGAAAATGTGGAAGTATCAACCAACTATATGCAGAGTATGTGAAGCATGCACCAAGCCCGTAATCTATGCAGCCAGCGGGAACAAGTTGCAAGAAATTTATCCTTACTTTGAAGACAAACGACTGCGAAAGTAAATGAAAGTATACTGTGCAACGTCGTACATCCTCGTCTTCTGCGACCGAGTTAGATCCTCGAGAAACTCGGCAAAGAAAGTTCCGAGTATAGTATTTACGATAAATATTACCCAGTGCGAAAAATTCTTATGACAAGATGCTATTAAGCATGCGCGATGATGTTTGTATATTTTTTTATACCCTCTATGCTTCCTATTATTGACAATTCTCTCAAATACTCTGCTGGTTTCTTTCAAGGATGTTGCACACTCTGATACGCTCACAACGACGATTTTCTCTTTTCTCGAGACTAAAACAATGCTGTCATCGAAAATAATTCATGTTATTTATTACCTCAGGTTCTAGTTACGCCATGGAAAAAATTTGCTGCAAAGGATCGAAAAATGACAAGTGAAGAGTGATGAGCACGAGCTAAATTTTTTTTTCGCGATTTACATTGTTTGAAAAATTTTTAATTAAAAGTTGGCACTCGTTGTTCAAGAAAAAAGAGACAATCAATTTGTAGGCTCGTTTCGGGAGCAAGAGCCTATGAAAAAAGTTCCAATTCCGTTGATAATGACGTTGTTGGACGAAAAATGTAGAAGCAGAATTGTTTTTGTCGTTTCAAAGTGTGTTACGTCCTCCATTATCAATATTCAGTTTGAAAGCATGTGATTGTTTCATTTTTTAAATTTTTAAAATTTTTATTATCTACATGACACAGTTACGGATTTTCAGTGTATCAAATGGTAAAGATGAGACAATAAATTAAGTTTTGTAGGATATCGTTGTTAATTATTAATTTCCGCTTGGGTAATGTCGGTCGCAGTTTCAACATAAGATTCTGCAAGGTCTGGAGGTTCGAGCCTGAACTCTTCCATCGAACTATGACAACTAATGGAGACAGTCTTATCAGAACTATTTGAATTGCCTGGGGGTGAATATAAACTGTCGTAGCTGTCGACCGATGGATCAGACTGGAAAGTATCAGCGCCTTGTAACGCAGCAGCGTCGTTTCGAAGCTGGGACGGACTTTCAATAGCAGAAGTTGCAAAAAGGTTGAAAAAGTCATTCTTACGTTTGGCAGCGGCGAAACATTGATTGATCATCGGATTGGCCTTGATGTCTTCGGGAATTTCTTTCGTTTGAATTTTCTGCAAACTGTCAATTTTGTCGTCAGAGTTTCTTTTCAATCGATGATTTTCTTCGTTTGACCCCGAGGGCAATAATTCATCAGCTGGGACAACTCGATCGTTCAGTGTTCCGAAATAAAAATGGGTGTAATTTTCAATGTCATCGTTGACAGTCCTCACATCTGGAGAATCATTCGGAGGTTCGATGACCATGGGAACGCTCAAGTAATCCACCATACCATTACTGCGCGAAATATTTGATGGGTCGTCGGTATTTCCAGTCCGAAAATTATTGGGTGTCGTAGTCGATCGGGAGACGGGAACGAAATCACGAAAAAAATCCATTATTTTTTGTACTACACAAAAACCTGGCAACGCTGTTAAATGCTGCATGTGTCTTGTAAATTCAAAACTGTCGGATCGGTGATTGTTCGATGCTAGTTTCTTCAACTCTCGTGTCCAATATTCTAGTTGGGATAACTCTTGATGGCCCAGAATATCGGTGATGCTCTTTTTCGCGTTTTTTTTCAATGTCCATTCTTCCCACTCACTTTGCTCAGTAATGTTTTTGCCATTAATAAATATTCTCTCAATTTCGTCAACGGGTTGGACTTCCAAGCTCCTTGCGGAATCACCGTTCTCCCACATCTCTGGACCCGTCGCAGTACAACTCCTCGATTTATTAACCGGTGAGGTCTCGTACGTTCCGGAATCAGAATCAGTGAAAGAATCTTCGGAGTCATCCTGACCAGTCTCGATGCCTGTAACTGTGAATTCTTGGAGGTAAGAACAGCCATAATCGATCTCCGATGTCGTCTGAATCGATAGAGCGTCGTGGCGAACCCTCATTCTCGCAGTTTTCATAATCTCTTCAACAACCCCATCCAAACAATTCGACACGTAAAAAAGTTCGGTTGAGCCCGGACCAAGATAAAAGCCACGAGATGTATTTTCCGGATTCGACGAAAATGCACTTTGCAGTAGTGTGATCGTATTAGTTTCATCCAAAATATCCCACAGGAAGTTTTCATGGCGCCAATCGAAATTATCGTGAGGTGGCACAACATTTGTTTCCCTGGAGCTCCGACCGTTGAAGTCCCAATCGATACTCATGATTGTCTCACGTATAGTGGAAATTCTTTGATTGTTTCGTGCTCCATCATGTTGAATCTCCGCTTCATTACTCGACGTTGAAATGTTTTTGGCAAAACAATTTTCTAGGCTTTCGTGAGGCGTTTCTGCCGATGGAATATCGTCGATACCATTTTCCTCTTTTCGAATGTTCACGATTTCATGATCTTCCTTGATACTTTCGATTCTCGTTGCTGGTTGGTAGACATTTTTTTGATTTTCCTGGAATCCTAGTGGTTTGCTGTGATTCGATAATTCTTTCCTGGCATCTTGATTGCTTCGCGCTGCTGTATTACGAGCGTTTATTTTGGCGTAGTGGGACCTGAAACGAGTTTTTTTATCGTCGGAAAAGCCAGAAGAAATGGATGCTTTGAGGGCATCAATTTGCATGTTGAAGGCACTAAGTTTCAAACTTTTTTCCTCAGGCCAGAAACGGGTCTGGGATTTTCGTACGCGATCTGATTTTTCTCGTCTTGCTCTGTTTGCTTTTTTATCATCTGTCAACGATTTGGTAAATTCGCACAATTCTACCAATGGCTGGGACGATGAGTCTGTTGCGTAGATAAGATCTTGAATGCCGATCCAATTTGAAAATGAAGATTTTTTCTTCTTGACTTCCATTTCACGTCTGTCCTCCAGCAAAGTCAATTTGTTATAAACTTTCAGAGCTTCCATCTCTCGAGTTTCACGATCGCTCATTTTTTCCAACTTCCTTTTCGTTTTCGAAAGTCTGCAGAATTTTCTGCCCGTCGTTGACAGACTGTCAGAAACATGCCAATGGGAAAAATGGGTCATTGGTAGTCCGAAGGATTCTTGATCGATCAAAAAAGCTGGCCTCCCCTTATCGTATTTCAAAACCTTTCTCCATGAGTCACTTCCTTGTGTTTGTGTAGATGTTGACACGCCAGCAGAACTGGTCGACAAATCATCGTCACTTGGTTGCGCGTCGCCTTCCCTAGTCCTCCCAATGTCATTCAGAGCTTCTTGCATCGGCGTTTCTCCATTTTTGTCCTGATTTACTGTAATATCATCGATTCTGAACAGTTGATAGTTTGCTGTTTGTATTTTTTCTGGATACTCCAAATGATCGGTCAGCACTGTTCTCCCTTCCTTGCGGAAATGACTGAAGACCATCGATTTCATAGGCAGCTGCTGGCTGATGGGCTTTGTTGGAACAGACTCCAGGTTATAATCATTGATCGGCAATTCTGCAAATGGGGGGGAATCATGATCCAACGGAGCATGGTCAATTGTGGGAAACGTCGAAAACTTGTCCGCTTCTTCGTGTGTTCTTTGGGATTCGCTCGACGACTGTTCCATGTCACACGCGTCTTTGCTAGAATCTTCTTCGACGTCTCCTTGGCAACCGTCGCTTTCGTCCGAAGATTCCTCGCGGTCACCACCTGCGTTTGAGTTTTTCGGCCTCACGGATCCTCCCTCCGCTTCCCCACAGGCGCAACCTGGCAGAGGGTTTCGCGAGGAAATTTCAATAACTTTTTGATCATTAGTTTTATCGTGAGAACCAACTTTACGCGTTGTTTTGTCGTCTTCGCTTTTTTCAGCCAAGGTTTCGTTTTCAGCGGACTCCTTAATGTTACCAAGCGTCGGTGGGTCCACAGGCAGTGTTTCCTTATTAGTTGTTACATTGTCCGTTGATGGGATTTGTGCAGCTTGGCCACTTTGTTCAGAACTCGAGAAAAGGTTAGCGATTATTCTTCTTTCTTTTGATGGACCGGACGAAGTACTTTTTCCCAATCGTATGCGAGCCTCGTCAATGTCAATGTCTTTGATGTTCAATATTTTCATCGCCTTTTCCGTCGGGGTCAGAGAATTATCGTCAAAAATACGAAGGATATGACATTCATCGGGGTCAACAGATTCAACGCTGTCGACCGACATGACCGTGAAGAGGGACTTGGAACGTTTGTAAGAGTCTTGCTCGTCATCGAATTTCGATGATGATGAGTGCAACGAAAAATTATCGAGATTTGTGAGACTCGCGAATCTTGGTGACTTTTCGGAATATTCTTTGTTGTAAGAGACTCCACCGAATCGTATATGTTCGGTAGCGTCGGCAATTCTGAATAAACTTTGGTGTGCATTGAAATTCGCCTGGGTCAGTTTTCGGCGTAGGTTTTCATGGAGATCAGCTTGGAATATCTTGACGATGCACCAGTAGTAAACAGCTGGCACTAAACATCATAATTAACGTGGAAAATCGATCAACAATTTCTTTTCATTTTATTGAAATTTAATCAAAATAAAAAAAAAAAAATAAATGTATTAATATAATTTATTTTTAGGTATTTTTTTTGTGAATTCATTTTTGATTCGAAGGAAAAGGGTTTGGAAAATTTTATTCGAAATTCTTCCCGTTGAAAAAGATTTTTTTTTATGCAGCTGCGATAGGTTTTTGGCTTTGATTCCTTGGTATTTCGTCAAAATCATAGTTAATTGCGTTCAATGGATATTTTTGTGCAAAATTTTGCTAGTTTGTCGGTTCATTGTTCATTAGAAATAATTCCAATTACTTTTCGAATGAATGTTCATTTTGCTCGAGGCTGTTTTAATTGATTGTGGGCGAGTGGATTAATTGAACTTTATGGACAAAGGACACATCGTTAAAGGTGTGGGAGGACATGACATATTGTGCTTACCTCGAGGTATCGCTCTGACTATCATATACTCGATAAATAAGGCACTGGATATTGATTTTTCCAGCCACAAAGTTAGGGTTATCACGAAACTGATAGATTCCAGGAGAAAATTGTCGAATGCACTGAGAATCATCCAGGGAAGGAGACTTTTTCCACGACACAAAGTTAGAATGGAATAAAAATTAACTAGATAAGTGATGGTGTAAATGTGCTGGATAATTATCCGTGCTTTTACGATCCAGCATAAAACTGCAAAAAATCAATAATTGCATTAAATTCATATTTTTTTTCACATTCTAATTGAATTAACAAATGTTTGAGTAAACTGACTAATTTTTATGAATTCACCAAGATACTGGCTCGATCTTATTGCATCAACCTGGTTCGTCCAACCAAGTTCCCACTTTCTCAAGCTGTTCACCTGATCAATTTATAATTTTTGCTAAAATTAATGAATTTTTTTGTTTTCCATCGAAAAAAAATGAGAAATCTCGGTATCATTTGATGGCCTCATTTATAAAAGTTCGAAGCTTTACGTACGACACCGACTCACCAGACTCTCGGGGACTCACCAAACCCAGGAGATTCATGACCAAAAGTTCTGTCTGGAAAGGGGCTCCTGTGAGGTTCCCAACAACCGTTGGCATAAGGAATTTTTATTTCGTTTTTTTAATTTACTTCTAATTCAGTCAAGACATTGGGATCAAGTATCAAAATACTGAAAATTTTGGCATTTCGAATGAAATATTTAACCGTGAAATCGCGACGTTGTCAACGCCAGAAAAAATGACGAGCGATTCAATATTTATCGATCGATTGATTTTCCTCTTTTGTAGACCACACAAAAAATTCAGATGGTATTTTCACGAGAATATTAATAGGATGGTTAATTATTAATTGAGTTCCAAATGTTTTTCAAAAACAAAAACAAAAATGGCAGCACGTGGCACACATGTATGATTTTCCTTCCAGGCTCGCAATTTTTTCCAAGACATCGAAAAAAAGTTCAATCATCTATCAATATCATCTTCGAATGATTGATCCTCCGGATCGGGATGTTTAAAAAAAGAGACAACGGTGGGCAACTTCTTTTTCATAATTCCTCTCGATCGCAGGGCAGTGAACGTGAAAATATAGTCACAACAACAACGAAAATATGGAATTTGAACAAAATCCATAAAAATATTTATAAACTGGGCATTTGCTCAAGCCACTTGGATTTTTTTTTCAAACATACGTTTGGAACACATTGATCTCAAATTGAAATCTTATCAAGGAGGAAAATTTCCAACACCACGAATGGAAAAAAATGAAAAACTCACAATATTACGTAGTGTTGGTGTTGGCTATGGTATTGCAGTCTCGAGTGGTCACCATGAAGTGCATCCAATAATAATAATAATAATAATAAGTAGGTGAGCGTGGATGAAGGTGCTAAAAAAAAAATTAAGAAAGTTTTTAATAGAAGTCGGAAGTGCCAATTAACCGATCACTGAAAAACACGAACCTACAAATTAGAGGCATGACGTTGTTTTCCTGATAAGACACACTTGGCCGTAGCAATAGGTTCAATAACCTTGGAACAAATAAGTAGTTATGGATGGCACACACAGCAGTGTATGTAAATTTGTATTGACAATACTCTTTTTATCGAGAGTAGAAACGCGGTTCTGTATTGACGCCAAAGATATTAAGAAAAAAATGATGAAACTATAAAATTATATATGAAAATATAATTTCATTTTACTGGTAAATTTCCAATCAAATTTCCAAACCATAATCCAATCGTAACAGTGCCATTATTTTTTCTCTACGGACTCTGAAAAAATGTGAACAACTCAGAGCCCGAGTTGAATCGTTTTTGAATTTCAGGATCGAAAGTTTTCTTCCGCGCCGTTTGACCCTTAACCCGTATACACTCACATGGTATGTATACATCCTTAAAGGATTTGCAGCTTAACCGTCTGCTCTCCGGAGGACGCTCGTAGTAAAACGATTCGCGATAGTAAGAATAGAAGTTGCAAGTCGTACGAGTTAGTTCATTGACCCAGAATATTCCGCAAGATGCAATAATTAATTGAAAATTACGGAAATTGCATTTGAAAGTTTTCGAAAGAGTTGGCAAACGCGGTCCTTGTGAAGTGTCTCGTGGCGGTCGCCTTTGACGGGACAGATAGGTAAACGTTCCCGTCTCGAGTCGCTTCTGCGACTGTTGATATTTGTTCTGCGCAGGGAGGAGGCAGCGTTTCTAGTCGCAGTCATGACAAATTTTCGTACTCTCGCGAGAGCGATCATTACGTTTGTCTACATGAAAACTTGGTAAGTGAGCAGCCAACGTCCGAAGAGCAAGAACTTGGTTAGTTCCAAGTGAAATAATAACGGGAGAAAAAGCGAAACCTCTTCAACAACATATTGAGCATCGATGTTGATTTTCGAGCAGCGTGCCAACTTTTTGCGCACTGAGAATTTAAAAATGGTAAAACCCTAACGGACAGAGTACCAAGGAGTGAAATTTTCCATCAAATTCGAATGAGAAACATCGAGGAAAGGTTCGACCTTTACAACGACGCACGTGGTTCATCTTTGTTTATTTTTATTTTGTAAGATTCACACGATTATTTGATTTTCTGTAGCGTGGCATTATAGAAAATATGGCAAAATATATTATTAGTGAGTTATTCTCGCAATCAAGAGCAAAAAGAATTATTCCCTATTCGCCGAACAGAACTTGATCACAAGCTTAATAATGGCGATGACGAATTCATGGGTTACGCTCGATTAATTCTCGTCAAACACATGAACACTTGCTAGGCATTATTTGTAGATATAATTGAAAATAACTCCTTCATTAGTGCTGTTCCTGCTCCATTTTGAGTTTATATAGCAAGAGCGCTTTTGTTCAACTCGCAAACGTTAGGGGATCTGAAGCCCCTTGTATTATTTTTTTAACGACGAGTCTTTCTTAAATTCACCAAGTTTCGTAATTCCACAAACTACACAGGTGAGGCTTTCCTTCTGATTCAAATGACCAACAATTGACACATGACTCCATCATCTTTGCCTATTGTGTTTACTCGTGCCTATACCATACCCATCTTTTAACCACCAATTTAAAAATATTATAAAACTCCGCTGGGTTGAAAGGGAGCTGAAAAAAACATCTGACATTTCCAAAAGCACTGAGGTGGATGAAATAAAGCAATGTTTCCTTTTATATAAAGTTCATGAGTAACGCATGAAACTCCGAAGTTATCCTGCATGGCCGAAAATGTCATAATGACAGCTGTTCTCCAGAATGTTGAAATTTGTTTTTTATTTTTCGAACATAGACGAAAATCGACGCGATATTTAATTCGCCTTAAATTAAAAAAATAATGTTTCGCTCTGCTTTAGATGGAAAAAACTCTTCCACCCTGCTCTGATTTTTAATCCTTTGAGTGCATACCGGGTCGTTTTGATCTCAACAATTCATTTTCGTTTTTGTCAAAAAATGAATTTAGGGCCATAAAATATGAATAATTTACTACAAAAAACGTCTCTATAAAAAAAAAAGAAAAGAGAAATGTTTAAATTTAATACCGGAATAAAACGGTCTGAAAAACGCCTTGGGTCAGATTGACCCAATTTGTACTTATAGGATGTTCACTCTAGGAAGGGTTAATTGAAGATACAGACTGCACGAAACCTTCTGAAAGATTAATTTTTTATTTTATTTTGTTCCAGGACAAAATGTCTCGTATTCTATTGTGTTTTCTGGTACATTTCACATGTACGTGCATGATGGCACGTGGACATATTCCGGTAAGATGGATAAATGTTTTGCTATTGATGTTCGGAGTCAGGTAAGCTGGCAAGACTCTTTGTTATTACTTTCTCGTGACTATCCAACAGATACCACTTACAGTCGGTCATCCAGACGCGCTTTGCAGTCTTCTTGGATTCCCGGCGGGAGCGTGCATGGTAGTAGTTCATTGATACGATTTTTTTATAGCATTTTATAGAGTGAGCAAAGCCTCAAAACTTGAGTTTCTTGATGATAGAATTTCATGTACGAAACGGGGGAATTCGATTGTCGTAATCTCGAATGTGGTCAGCGACTTCGTAACGTAGTTGGAACTCATCTCGCACATAATGTTGGACGAGTTATCGACGGTACTCATTGTGGCAACAGAAAAGTAAGTCTTTCCTACAGTCTAAGCCTTCAACCATTTCTTCTTTACAAGGAAATTATTTCAATCGGTAATTCCAATGGGTTCATGTCGATTTTCCATGAGCCTGCCTTCATGCTCAGTTTTTCTATCATATTATGATCAGCTAGTAATACTAAAATTAACCTTTCGAATGCACACCTCCTATAAGTACAAATTTGGTCAATCTGATCCAAGGTGTTTTTCAATTCGTTGTATTTCGGTAAATATGCATTTTTTTGTTTGTTTGTAGAGACGTTTCTTGTAGAAAATTATCCATATTTTACAGCGTTAAATTTATTTTTGAATGAAAACGAAGATTTAATGCCAAAACACTCGTTGCTATTGGATGCCAAAGAATCGGTGACAGAAAATTGTTGGGGTCGAAACGACCCAGTAGGCAGTCTAAGGAGTAAAGATCTCACCTGAGTTTCGAATGGGACAGTTGATGAGTTCGTTCTGGAATTCAAGTTGCAATCGTGCAGGGAATCAACCCCGAAGCTTGAAGGGCCAACATCACTATGGCAGTTCATGGGAACTAAAACCAAAAATCGAATTGACCTCGAATTTGTTTTTTCACAGGTTTGCCGCGGGGGAACGTGCGTGCCGTTGCCATCAGAGATGGACATGCCTCTGCAGGTGGGAGAGCATGAGGATCCCCTTGTATGTCATAAGCTGAGCAAGGGGAAGCCACGTTACCACGTGAGATGAATGGACCAAGGCAGACGTATTTGATTTGTTGCAGACTGTTTTTTTGTGTTGTGTCCTCGAGGAAATGTAACAAATAAATTGTTAGAATAATGGCAGCGTTGGGAAATTGGGAAGTCAATCAAATTGAATAATTAATAATAACGAGCACCTATTGCTGAAAATCGGAAAGCAACGCTGTGTCAGTTGTGGGGTCAGCATTGGGCTATCATCAGGAGCGATATCGTTGACCCAACACCATCACGCCAACCGTAGGAGCCAAGTTAACATTTTGGCTTTCGATAACCACCGCGCTAATTATTGGCCAAGCTTCAGGCAATGCCTGGGTCATTTCTGTATATCACGTACCTGCCGAACGAGTGCAAAATATCGTCAACGCTTTTATGCTTAGATTAATATGCCGATTAAACGCATTCGTATCCCGCCTGCATTTGTTGCATAGAGAAATATCAATAATAATAGGTTTGAGTAATCATCGACTGATGAATGCAAATGTGTATCGTGGTGCATTCAAGAGTTTTCAAAGAATCAACCATATTTTTTCAAAAATTATTTTCTTGCCTCTCTCGTTCCAAGACCCTTCACAGATTCCCCATGAATTCGTTTTCTGCGATTATTTTGATACGAATATCGAAACAAATAGTTTTTATATTTCAGCAATCCATTTATCGTGGATTCGACATTTTCTCGAGCGTCAGTTAAACGACCAGGCTCCGGGAAAAAACGGAGCCATGCGGCTTTTTAACCCTTCGAGTGCACACCTCTATAAGTGCATATATGGGTCGGTTTGACCCAAGGCGTATTTTAAATCGTTGTACTCCGGTAAATATGCATTTTTTTGGTTTTATTTTTCGTAGAGACGTTTTTTGTAGTAAAATTATCAATATTTTACGGCCGTTAATTTATTTTTTGACGGAAATAGAAACTCAGTTCCAAAACATTCGTTGCCCTTAAATATGTGACGAGGCACGGCCAGACCGTGACAAATGCCAAGCAATCGGTGACAAAAAATTGTTGGGGTCCAAATGACCCAATATGCACTTTGAAGGGTTCATTACTCAAGAATCGCCTAATACTAGCATGAAAGTGGTATTGACTAGAACTCTTCACGAGTACACGCAGGGAGACTTTCTCAATCACCTAGAATTGCTAGATCTACGAAAACTTGTCATGGAGCCACAGCTTCGGGATTGGAATATATTTGTCTTTATTTTTTTCGAAAATGGTGGATAAAAATTTATCCTGGAGCCCAAATGACTAGAACTCTTCACGAGGAAACGCAGGGAGACTTTCTCCATCACTCGGAATCGCCAGATCTATGAAAATTCATCATAGAGCCACAGCTTCGGGGTTGAAATATATATATATATAAATATTTTTTCAAAAATTGTGGATCAAATATTATCCGAGAACGCAAATGACTCGAACTCTTCACGAGGACACTCAGGGAGACTTTCTCGATCACTCACATTAAGAAAGAGTGGCTCTATAATACAGCAAAAAAATGTTGTGGCGGAGCCAACTTAAAAAAATTTGAGTCATGGTTTTCATTAAGAAACAGTGGAGGTCCGATTTCTTTTTTTGCGCGCTTGAACAGCTTGCAAAAGCAAATTAATCTTTAAGAAATCTCGATGAAAATGTAACACCATGGACATTGGGAATAATTTTTTTTCACCACACCTGCACGGAAAGTTCAACTTTCCATGCAAGTGTGATGAAAAATCGTATACGCTCCACGGGAGTAAAATTAGACTACCTCAAACGGCGTGCTTGTCACGCGGTTTCTGCCTGCGGTTTGAAGTAGTCTACTTTGCCTCCCCAGGTGCGTAATACACTATTTTTTTTTTTTACTTTTCAAGTCGTATGACATAACGTATACGTTATTTAGATAGAATTCATGAGAATATTAATGATTCGGATAATTGAATCTTAACGAAGTTAATGGCGCGTGTACAATTTTTATCATTTTTCGCTTCCAATGTTTTTCAAAAAGTTGAGAAGCACGCTTATTGAAACACTAAATTTTGTTAGAAGAATGAGAACGAGACAACGAGAGCGGGCTGGGCAGAGTGGAAGAACCCCGAACAAAGTTGGAAATGTTATCAGTTGACGTCAGAATTGCTATCGAATTATTTGCTACCCACATTGCCGAATTATTATTCATTATTAACTTTCGAATTAGTAATTACTGATTTTTGCTACTTTCGTTTTTATAAAATTTCACTGTCAACACTCGAGAGGTCCAATCCACTGACCAGCGGATGGTCAAATAATGCGAGAAAAAATGAAGAAACGTTAATCTCGTATCTAAAAATGTCGATCAAAATTTGAAGTAAAAACGTTCAAAAATGGCTGACTTGCTGATCGTAATGATGTGCAAATAATAAAACGAAACGATCGGTGAATACAATGAAGTCTCCGTCCTGATAAGACTTTCTTATTGGTCGAAGTGTGTCTCAATTTACTCAATTTACTCAATTTCATTTTGAGATAAGAATCGCACTTGCTAATTAATATTTATTGTAATTATTCATTTATGTCAAAATTTTCCGTACACTTTGGTTATATATATATAATGAAGGTCCTTCTGCTCGCTAGTAGTAGATTCTGAGACAGGCCTTTTTTTCCACATACACAACGATTTTCAAATTCAGAAGCTTAGAAGTAAGATTTTTTTTTTGTTTAAATTGTCAACGATTGATTCTTATTTTCGCTGCCTCAGTAGTTTTCAGTCTTTTTCGGATCCTGTGTTACGATAATATTGGAAATATTGAAAAACCAACGATCAATCACGTTGAGCTTAAAATATTCTTGCAACAATTTTGTTTATGGCGGTACTTACAAGTTTGAAACGTCGATGGGCGACATGGGTGACGTTTAAAGAGGATACTTAACCCAAACATACGCACTACTAGGTCTGATGAACCGACACCGTTTTTATAAACGTTCAAAATTTTGATCAAACTACTTTCTACTTTGACTGATTGTTTTTCCTGGTTGGTCAGAGTCTTGTATTTCCATCACACTGCAATGAAAACTCAATCAATTTGTTGTAGTATTACGGAGCCAGGAACTCTCGAACTAATCGACCGATAGTGCGTAGGTAGGGGTCAGAGGAAACTAACGGATTTTCACGTTTCGTAACATGTTTAATATATTTTCTTCGTGAATTTTAATGCACGTATGAAAAATTTTGCGACTCAATATCAACAAGAACTGCAAGGTCGCTTGGAGATTAATTTTTCGCTAAAGTTAGTCTTTCAACCCTGTAACTGCGATCGAATTCTACCGCAATTTTTTTTCCTTCAAACCGAAATTTTCAATCGAAAATTCGCCGGCTCGTAATGTTTTTAGGATCACTTCGTATGTGTGCCGACGCACGTAATGAAATTTTGCGATTGTTAAGAAAGTACAATTTTGGAGATGGTGTTCCCATTCTGGAAAGACAGTGGGTCTCCTGTGGGTGTTAGAAAATTATTAAATGACAAAATATCAATTTTTTGTTGTATTTTATTTCAGAGCGGAATGTCTCGTTTTCCATTTTTATTCCTGGCATGTTTCATGTATGTGACACTCTGTCCCGCGGCGTGTGACAACGCCACGGATGAATTCGTGGTGAGCTGGAACATTTTTTTCATATCTATTTTACTTGAACGTTTAATTGACTAATATTTTTTCCACGACTGTCTTTTGAAGATCTCACAGATACCAACTTCCGTCTACAGTTTGTACGCGGACTGCGTGTTGCAAGGATATTTAGGACCATGCCCTGTAATATTTGTTGCTACAATCTTCCACAGCATTTTTGAGGGCACACGATATTTTTATAATTCAGATTTTCTTATTGTAGAATCTGATGTTTATCGACGGTAAGTTTGACTGTAAGCAAGTCGCGTGCGCTGCTCCACTGCGTAATAATTTGACAACCCATCGCGCGGTGGATATTGGACCAGCCCTGAATGGTACCCATTGTGGCCTCCATCATGTGAGTATTTCTGTTATTGTGCCAGCTTTACAACAAATTTGAATCCATAGCGAAATTGTTCCAGTAGCCTTTTGGTCATGTAAATATTTTACAGCCCGTTATTCGTATCGAATGTCGTTTTCGGTTTTACGTGTTTTTGATAAACAATGATTTAATAATTTTTATTCAACTCCCAATTCGACGATCAGCTTGATTGCTGATCAAAATAAAAATCAAACTCAGTAAATTCTCGTAATCCAGTTCGTCATCACGCATGAAAAACAGAAGCATTTCGACGGCATACTATTTTAATTTTGCAATTCGTTGCATTTTACAAAGATTATAGGAGTGAACGGGAATTTGTTTATTCTAGGTGTGCTACAACGAAATCTGCATTGAATTACCGGAGAACGTAGAGCTGCCTGAGGAGATCGAAAAAAGCGAACGCCAGTTTCAATGTCATCGGGCAGATCCCAACGAAATCGATGATAGCGAAAATGATTTCGATTACACCGAATAGACAAGCAAATTGTCCTTTCGACTGTATTTTTCGATGTATTTTGAAAGAAACATAATAAACAAGTACAAAGAATAAAAGCAGCTACGGAAGATGTGAGATAACTAAAAAAGTCAAGAAAATCTCGAGTGGAAAAGTATGCAGGTAGAATCGGGGGGCGATTTCCGTTCGATGGCGCTCGTGGTTTGTCATTAGTACTTTCGTCAAGTAAAAACCTCTAATTGCTTGGCCTACATAGTCTACTCTCTGATGACACAAGTGTTGACTCAAACTCATCTATAATTACGCACAATTAACTCTCGACATAAAAATTACATTTGCGATGTATTGTATGTAAATTTTTATTGACAATGACTTCTTATAGATATACTATTCCGTCTTCACTTTGATTATAAATAGCCAGCGTTATTTTTGATAATCACAGTTTCTCTTGAAACGTAAAGATTCCCCAAGACTTTTTTTCGACGAATCTTTTGCCCAATCCACGACGTCCATCGGCTTCAGAATCTTCGATGTAAGTTTCAGAAAATTGAAATCATGGTAAATCCCTTTCACGGGGAAAAAGCCCGGCCAAGTACATTTGTTAAGTTTGCACGAGAGAACTCCTAACCAAAAACTTTTCGTCCGCTCGGTAAAGAAGAAAGCTTGTTTACCCAGTGGGTGAAAAGTCGGTACAGAGGAAAGACATAACCGAAAACATTCTGTTACTCGCAACCAGAAACTTTTCGTTGAATGAGAACAGAGGGGGGTCGTCAGTTGCGACCAATCATGGCAGAAACACGCTACCGCCACGAAACCTTTCTCTGTGTCATATACATACAGGCACACACACTTCGATCATTGCATAATTTTGCCAGTGCAAAGTTCTTTGCACTGGCAAAAAACCCATGATTCGCTTTATTCAGAGATAAGAGAGATACCTGGTTCGAGGCTGTCGAGTCTCTGAATATTCATAATTCAAGTTATATTTTCTGTCACCACATATATTACAAATATTTTTCCATTTCATGGATAAGCAAATCAGAAACATTCATAACTAACTACAGTGCAGGTTTGTAAGAGCGTCCTAGTGAAAATTATTTGTGCATGGGCTTCAAATTCGTGACTGACTTCAAAAATAGCTAAAAGCAAACTCGTCAATGTTTAACTCTTTGTGCCATTTATATATATATATATATATATATTAGAATCGTGATGAAATAATTGAATGAAAAAAATGGCAATTTATGGATTTATTCGAATTCGGTAGTACCCGTGAAAAATGAGTTCATTATGAGAATTTGTCATATTTTTGGAAAAGGTGGTTTCATCCTGCAACGAAACTGAGTCAATATAGATGTTATAGAAAAGTCCATGGAATTAGTATCATTTTTTTGTTGTATTTTGTTACAGAACAAAATGTCTCGTACAGTTTTCCATTTCTTGAGAGCGTTCATGTGTATTTCCGTGGTGACATGTCTCGTTTCGGTAAGATGCAACTATTGTTACGGTTTCTTGAATATTAGTTACCAATACTATTCTTCATCACTTCCCTTAGGAATATACGGAAATACCACTGGCTGTCAATCATCGAGACGTACAATGCTTATTTAAGGGTCAGCGTGGAGGGTGCAATGTAATAGTTTTTTCACACAATTCGTCATATAAATTTTATAAGAGTACGATATTTTTCTAAATCATGTTTGCCAATCCTAGAACGTCAATTGGGAAAACGGTAAGATCGATTGCGATCGTTTGCTGTGCGCTAGTCGGTTTGCGACACGACCGCACGTTTATGTCGCGACAAACATTGGAAGAGCCCAAAATGGTACCCGCTGTGGCCCCAATTCAGTAAGTATTTTTCAGTCCACATGTTTTTGAACAAATTTTCACTTATAACAGAATTATTCCGTTCGGCATTTTTTCTTGTGGATGTTCCACAAGCTCTACCTCGCAATCAATTCAATATTCAATATGAAAATCGAATCTAATGATTTGAGACTTTGTGATTTTATTAATCTTTCAATTAGTTCATTAGCAACAAAAATAATAACAGGATTCTCTGGGAATTCTCTCGTTTCAGGTGTGTTTTCTGGGATCATGCAGAGAATTACCATCTCACATAAGCATGCCCGAGCAAATCGGACTACTATCAAAAACCTACGAATGCCAGAAGCCAGTCGTAGGAAGACCTACGATCGTGGATCCCGTGGATCACTTAGATAAATGATCGAGATCGATAAACAAACGTTTTATTTTTGTAACCTTATTATTCTTGTGCTCCCGAATAAATAAAGCAATTTTTGCGTGAGCCTGTCCACTAACTCAGTGTCTCTTTGTCATTATTGAAATTCCATAAGCTTTATCAGTTCCAGGGATGAACAATTTGAGACAACATTCAGCCCTTAGCAATAGCCCAAACATACACACTACGAGGTCTGATGAACCGACAGCGTTTTTATAAACGTTTAAAATTTGGATGAAACTAGTTTCCAGTTCGACTGATTGTTTTTCCGGGTTGGTTGCAGCCTTGTGTTTCTATTACACTACAATAAAAACTGAATCAATTTGTTGTAATGTTACGGTTACTTTGTTGTAAGCTAACCGACCGATAGTGCGTAGGTAGGGGTCAGAGGAATCTAACAGATTTTCACGTTTCGTAACATCCTTAATAGATTTTATAATTTAATAATTTTAATAATTTTAATGCACGTATGAAAAAGTTCGCGACTAAATATCCACAAGAACTGCGAAGTCGCTTAGGAATTTGACTGCCATTATTCCAAGATGATTGTTTAAGATCGTCAAAAAATTCTTGGTTCCGAGGTGAAAGTGTGCGAATAGGGTAAAACACCCAGTAGTCAGCCTTTTAACTCATTTCCCAACTTTGAAATACAGTCTAAAAAAAACAAAAAAAGATAACGACACGCAACTAGTCTCAAATAAAATGCTATTTATTAAACTTTAACGATACGATTATAAAAACACATAAAATTCATCTGAAAACGAAGAAAAAAAATAATAATTGGAAAAATGCCATTTTCACCAGTGGTCAGCCGCTCGAAACCAGTAATCGGCCCTATAGGACCCTGTAGTCAGCCTACTCATTGAGAGGGCACTTTTGGCATACAAAATTTAAATCTGCTACCTCTTCGAAGGCTTTGCCGAGTGTAAGCGGTCTTGAATCGTTCCTTTTGGAACGCCATACGCTCGACTCGCTGCTCTAATCTTCATTCCATTTCTTATCGCAGCTAACGCTTCTCCAAGACGTTCTTCCTTATATTGAAGAATCGGTCTTCGGGACATTTTCAAATGATGCGGGAAAGAATTTTCAAACCTAGAAAAGTTTATAGTACCCAGTCATTTTAGAGACTGAAATATTTCCATCAAGGGAATCCCTCGTATGGCTGACTACTAGAATCATCCGAGCTATAAGTCGGCCGTCTCAATCAGGCCATGTCGACATGTGGCTGACTACTGGTAAAATTGCATTTAATCATGTTTTTTTTACATAAAAAATGTTTCCATATATTTTCTTTGCGTGTAGTTTAAATTTTAGCGCTATACAAAAATTTCATCAAAAAACCAGTAGTCGGCCGGGGGAGGCTGACCACTAGCTTTACAATGTTTAAGTGTATAACCAGTAGTCAGCCATGAAAAAAATACATTTTTAACCTATTTTAAACTATTTTTTTCAGCCTAAAGTTTTTTTAAACTCACTAAAATCGGTCTTTCTGAAAGGTAAATCCATTAAAGAACACCAAGGTTCTCAAAAACATAAATTACTTACCTGACAGAAAATGACTGCGCGCTAAAAAAAAAATAGCCCGCGGGGCAAGTCCGAACGCGTTGATCGCAACGCTCTGAATGAAAATTTTTTTCTCAGTTGTTTGAAGGGTTAGCACATTAAAATTTTGTGTACTGATCAATCAAATATCAGAGATTCTAGTGAAAAATCCCCATGAGTCAAAAACCACTTTCACGTTATTCCCAAACATACAAAGTTGTAAAAGGCTGACTACCGGTTGGGGGCTGGGAACTGGGTGTTTTACCCTATGTCTACTCTCTGATGACACAAGTGTTGACTGACACTCATCCAATTACACTCAATTGAATCTCGATATAAAAATTGCATTTGCGATAAATTGTCTGTAAATTTTGATTGCCAGTGACTTTTTATAGATACTCTTCTGTCTTCATTTTGACTATAAATAACCAGTGCGATTTTTGACAATTACAGTTTCTCTTGAAACGTAAAGAGCCTCCGAGACTTATTTCGACGAATTTTTTTCCCAATCCACGACGTCCATCAGCTTCAGAATCTTCGATGTAAGTTTCAGAAAATTGAAATATTCATAATTCAGGTTATCTTTTCTGTCACCACATATATTAAAAATATTCGAAATCGATGCGGAAAGTACACACTTTCCGCATCGATTTCGAGGCAGAAAGTCCGAGCTTCGTGCATTGGTAAAGAAACACGATCGCCCTCTGTAACAGCGGGAACAATAGTATATTACGTACCTAGGGAGGAAAAGTAGACTAGATCAAACCGCGGGCAGAATTGTCAACCGAGCCGGCATGGTTGACAAGCACGCGGTTTGGGTAGTCTGATTTAACTCCCGTGGTGCGTATTGTATTTTTCATTACACCTGCACCGAGAGGTCAACTTTCCGGAATCGCAAGATTTCGGAAATCTTCGTAAAAGATATGATAATTTCATATGACACTGAAGTTCGCAACGTTGGGTTCCAACGTAAAATACTTTTTCTGTAAATTTTTTGTTCAAATGTAACAATCATGACAATTTTTGTACCGATTTGGTGTTTGGATTCTAAGAAAGGATCCTTTTATTGTACCTACGAAATATTGAATAAGAATCACGAGCTCTGTTCAAGTAAAAAGATAATTTCTTTGCATTACAACGATGGAAACTTCACCATCGTCATTTCATTGGATTATTTGATAGAAGATGCACTTGATGAAAAAAAATGTTTGATGAAAATGCACTTGTATGTATGTGATGTGTGTTATTTATAATCTAAAATTTGAAAAAAATGGTATGAGTTTGAATTAATTACTGTTTCTGTTTAACTATGATTGTATCTACTTTTCCTGCCCCCGACCAGCCGGCACTCGCTGGGCTCGTGCTGCAAATGTCAGGGCACGCATCAATACATGAATCTATCGTGGATCGATCGTACTTTCGACCGGCTATGAAGAAAAATAGTATAGACCACACGGGCAGAAGCTTGGAAGCCCTGAACTGCGCGGTGCAGAAATTCCAAACTTTCTGCCCTTGTAGTGTAATATACTATTTCCATTTCGTATAATAATTTCCATTTCATATAATAATGAGCAAATCTGAAACATTAATAGCTAACTACACTGCAGGTTAAAAAGAGCGACATTTTTCATTTATATTAGAATTGTGACAAAATAATTGAATGAAACGAATTGTGATTTATGGATTTATCCGAATTCGGGGGTACCCGTAAAAAATGAGTTTATTTTGAGAATTGATCACATTTTTGGAAAAGATTGTTTTATCCTGCAACGAAACTGAGTCAATATAGATGTTACAGAAATGTCCATGAAATTAGTATAATTGTTTTTCTGTATTTTATTCCAGAACAAAATGTCTCGTACAGTTTACCATTTCCTGACAGCGTTCATGTGTATTTCCATGGTGACATGTCACATTTCGGTAAGATGAAAATATTGTTACGGTTCCTTGAATATTAACTACCCCCACTATTCTTTATCACTTCCTTTAGGAATATGCAGAAATACCGCTAGCTGTCAACGATCGAGATGTGCAATGCTTCTTTAAGGTCCACCGTGGAGCGTGCAACGTAATAGTTCTTCCACACAATTTTTCATAGAAATTTTATGGGAGAACGATGTTTTTATAAATCATATTTTCCAATTCTAGAACTTCAATTGGGAAAACGGTGAGATCGATTGCGATCGTTTGTGGTGCGCTGGTATAGTTTCCGTACAACCGAACGTCCATGTCGCGAAAGACATTGGAAGAGCTGACAATGGTACACGCTGTGGCCTGAATTCAGTAAGTATTTTCCAGTCCACATGTTTTTGAAGGAATTTTTATTTATCTTAGCCAAAAATCCCCTACACGGGGAAAAAAGCCTGGACAAGTCCATTTGTTGGTTACCCCCGTTTCCACTTGTTTTCACAGAAAAATCCACAAAAAAAGAACAATCCCACAAAAATCTCCCTGAAAAATTCAAAACACCTAAAATGAACATAAAAAAATAAAACTAAAAATGGTAAAAAACAATAATGTGAAAATGTATCATTTACGTTATTCAGCACTAAAATTTCTGATATCACTAAGACGACAGAGCTGTTAAATGTACTTGTTCTGAGACTCTACCGAGTCTCTTGATAACAGAATTATTCCGATCGTCATTTCTTCTCGTGGATGTTCCACAAGCTCTACCTCATAATCGATTCAATTTTCCATATGAAAATCGAATCTAATAATCTGGAACCTTGTGATTTTATTAATCTTTCATTTAGTTATTAGAAATAAAAATAATAACAGGATTCTCTGGGAATTCTCTCGTTTCAGGTGTGTTTTCTGGGATCATGCAGAGAATTACCATCACACATAAGCATGCCCAAGCAAATCGGAAAACTAGCAAATACCTACGAATGCCAGAAGCCAACCGTAGGAACACCTATCAATCCACGTAGATCACTTACGTAAATGATAGAGATAGCTAAACAAGCGTTTTATTTTTGTAAACTCATTATTGTTGTGCTCCCGAATAAATAAAGGATTTTTTGCGTCGGCCTGTCCACTAACTCATTGTCTATTAGTCATTATTGAAATTCTACACGCTTTACCAGTTCCAGGGATGAACAATTTGAAACAACACAGCCCTTAGCAATAGTCTTTAACCCAAACATACACACTACGGGGTCTGATTAACCGATAGCGTTTTTATAATCGTTCAAAATTTGGATGAAACTACTTTCCAGTTCGACCGATTGTTTTTCCGGGTTGGTCGGAGTCTTGTGTTCCCATCACACTGCAGTGGAAACTCAATCAATTTGTTGTAATGTTACGGAGCCAGAAAGGCCTTGAACTAATCGACCGATAGCGTGTAGGTAAGGGTCAGAGGAAACACGGATTTTCACGTTTCGTAACATCTTTAATATATTTTCTCCCTGAATTTTAATGCCTATATGAAAAATTTCGCGACTAAATATCCACAAGAATTGCGAGGTCGCTTTTAGATTTCTTAATTTTTCGCTAAAGTTAGTTTCCCAAACTTGTGACTGTCGTCAAATTCTACCGAAATTTTCTTTTCTTTGATCCGAAATTTTCTACCAAAAATTCGAAAGGTCATAATGTTTTTTTGATCACTCCGGATGTGTGTCGATGTACGTAATGGAATTTTGCGATGTTTAAGAAAGTACATTTTTGGAGATGGTGTTTCTATTCTGGAAAGACACTGGGTCCCCCGGGGGTGTGAGAAAATTGTCAAATGATAAAATCACCATTTTTTGTTGTATTTTGCTTCAGAGAAACCCGTATTTGCTTCAAAAGTTCTCAACTGCGGTGGGAATTGATAAAAGATTCATTTTCGGAAGAGCTCGCCGATAAAAATCTTCTAAATTGTCGACGGTCGAGATCGGAGGACATGGAAAGTGAGACTCAGGGGAACAGATGTCGCTACCAGACAGAAGCGTCGTTTCACTAGTAATCGCGGATTTTTTACATCAAAATAATTTACAATCCGGAGCATGGAACTCACAGATCGAATCAGGGAATGTTCCGTGCTGCTCTCTACCACATTTTCGACCCGGCGAGCCAGGTGCGAAGAGTAATTTATTCTGTTTCGTAACTCAATTTCCGACGCGCGAATTGTTCCATACCTCTCGTAAGGTCAATTTAATTTGCCTCCGGAGCAATGAAGTGGAAACTTTTTTAAATTTTCAAGAAGAAAGAGCAATACAAATCGCCTCATCCCCGAGATATTAAGAAAGGAAACAATTTCCTAAGAATAAGAGAAGTCGAAAGTGGAGCGAACGAGCTTTTTTTCTTGCGCAATATTAATTGATCAAAATATTCTTCGAAAAGCTCGCTCGTTGTCAAACAAGATTTTTTTAACAACAACAAATTATAACGGACTTTCGTAAGAAACCTATCATTATTCCTGCATTTAGAAAATCATTCATATAGATTTTTCATTTTCAACGGAATAATAATTTGTCATTAAAAATACATCCTGCTGATTTTGAGTGGCTTGGTACAGCGACTTGAGACAGTAACAATTTCAAACAATTGCATCATTTCATTGCACTTTTTTGAAAAGTAGTGATTGGAAAAAATTTACCAACGAGTTTTTTTGTTTAATTGAATGTCTGACACGAAGATCTTGATGATAATGAATTTTGATCGGTGTTTTGTTCCCTGGCGAAGCGTCAAATTCCCAAAATTTCAATGAGTTAATCTTTTTTTTTTTGCAATTTTTTTCGCGTTGCTTTCAAGCTTCCGAAAAGGTCAAATCCTCCAAGAGAACTCTGCACCGAAGTTTCGCACTAGTAGTTTACTACGTCTCTTCCAGCTCGGCACCTTTCCGGCGTAAGATAAACTCTCTGGTGAGATAAACTTGCGCTGTCTCCAGAAGATGTTTGGAAAACCGCGGAATGTTGTGGCGCAGTGCTTGTGACCGATCGGTGTACTGTGCTTACAACGTACGTTTTGAGTTTTCTCTTTGTACGATCTGTCTCAGCAGTTCACTTTTTCGGACTTGCGTTTTTCGTTAACTTTTTTACCCAAATATCTAATTACGGTATGTCAGGGAAAAATTTTGATGCCCATCAAACTTTCTTCGAATTAATTCGAAAACATATTCAGGTACTTGATATTATTTTCATAAAATTCGTTTTTTATATAAAAAATTATATTCGAAATACGTCAGTTTCGCAGGCTTTTCGTTTTTCAGGCATTCCAATTTGGGATTCAATGACACTGAACCCCGGAATTTATGGCAAGACATCCTTAAGAGACTCTATTTTATACAGAAACCGTATATTTCCGCGGATATTTATTTTATGAGGAAAAGTTCGGTAGACTTCGAGGGCGCAACATCCCAAACGGCCCATTTTTCGGTTACATCTGTAAAATTATTAAAAAAAAAAAAAACAAATAAAATAAAGACGAGAAATTTTAAGCAACGCTTATTGTCTCAATTTACACTTCCTTTCTATGAATAGGTGTCTTTCCTATATGATTATAGTAACTTGAATACGATGGGCAAATTGTGAAAAAATTTTTTTAAAAATTCACAATGTTATTTTTTTTAAGTGTTGAATCATCAAAATGTTAAAAAAAAAACGAAATTTGTTGTTGGTGAAAAATATTCTATAGGAGACGTAATGCTTCTTGGATTTGTTAATCGGGCAAAATTGTTTGACGACGTCATTTCTATGAGACATATCGCATGTACAGTATTGCAGAGAGTTTATTATATCGAGAGATTTTGTTCGAAGGTTCCGAAAAGACATGTAGACCGCATTTTATTTAAATAAATTAATACAAAAAATAAAAGTAAACAGCGATTTGGTCTCACGATCCCTAGACTTTTACCATGTAGCTCAAAACACATTTTGTTGCATTGCTATAAATTCGATCGATTTCAGTTTTCAAGATGTGGAAAGCACGTTGTCCATAACATTGAAAATGGGTGCTGTCATTTTTAACAGCAAAACCGACTTCCCTTAATTTTTTATAGTTGTGTCGATATATTCTGATACGATCGTTCGCAGGGAAGATCTTACTATTGATACAATCGTGGAACAGCGTACAATCTTTCGAGCAACATTGGAAGATTACGTTATCAAGGTAATCAATAATATGATCACCAATCTTCGTCATTTCTTTAATTTCATCGATGAATTTATTAATTGGCACCATATCGATCTTACTACAGTTCGAATTCTCCAGATCTTTGATTTGTTGATGCATTTTTTTCTTCGCTGATCCGTAGCAATCATTGATCTTGTGGTCATCACTTTTAGAAAGGCTGATTCGTTTCTGAAAAGAGCACCGATAAATAAGAATCATTTTGGACAATAGAATTTTGTGACTACGAAAACGCGAAGAGAAGGAAAATGTTATGTGATGTCAGTTTTGAATTAAACTGGCGTATATATATTTCTTTAAATAAAAATTTTGGCTCTTTTTTTCTTACTTTATTCGATCGAAATTTTATTTCCATCGGATTCTTGATAACAATTTATTTCTATGAGCAAGTTGATAGGTTTCCACAAAATGTTTCAGAAAATTTGTTTAATTGCATTTTTTCTTCTTACCGTAAGAGTTAGTAGCCTATCTTTATGGCTGTTACGGATAAGTTTCTGGCAGACGTTCTGGTAATGGCTCATTTTCGCACTCATATGCCTAGACATATAATTGCTATAACTCAACACAGATTCCGTCATCTTCATAACCTCGAACTTCATTTTATTAACTGCAGTCATCCCCGTGTTTCTGGATTTATCTGCATTCTGTATTTCAAAAAACACTATATTAACCAGAAATGTCAAGACCCACAGCTCGGCACTGGTAATTTTTTTTTTTTTTCCTAAGAATGACTGAGTTTTCTGTCTGTTTGAAAGATTCTTTCAAATTCCTTGAATTTATTTATTTATATCCCAATTGGTACCTGCTTATTGCTAACGACAGGCATGCGCTGTCGTTAATTAATTAAAAACAAGTTTTTCGTTCTATGAAGTTTATGTTTTACTGTGTATGCAATTTTATTCATTCGTTCGAACAGAAGTTCGTAATAAAAAGCCGAAAAGTTTCAACTTATTGCTGTTGAGAAGAAACTATTATTCGAGACATCCGTCGGACATTTTTTTAACGAAACAATCATCATCAAGTCTAATCAAAATTACTCCATTTTCGATACTGAAGTCGTTCTGATATTATTAATAATAGTTGCAACAACATCAAAATAACAAAATTCATACACTCTTCGAAGTTTCGTTCTTGATTGTCAATTCTTCCGATTCTGTAGGTCTCGAGAAACTCACGATACTGAAGCAGACGATCGCGAGGAACTTTAGTATTATAGCAGATCCCATAGCCGAAAAAAATGTGTTGCCTCGTCGAGTCGTATAATATCATCAGAGTTATATAAACTGCAAAAATCGAGATGATCGTGGTTATATACACGGCCCGAAAAGTTGTTTGCTAGGTCTGTAGAGTCACCAAATATTTGATTGTAATTATGGAAGGAAAAAAAGCCATGGATCATCTTTAGTGCCAAAACTCCATTGAAGATGAAATAAGAAACAAATTATTCGAGAAAGGAAATTGGCATCTGTTATGGTATTCATATTTGTTCGTATAATATGAAAGGGATAATGCCACTTTTTGAACATCAAATTCTGGCTTTACATTTTTCTGTTGTTGGAAAGTTACAGATACACATATTTCACGGTTGAAAAAACTTTAGCACCCACCAACTTTCTACAGACATTATTTAGAACATCCAGTATACCCAGAAGTCGAAGTTGATTGATGGATTATTTTGACTAAATTCAGGAAAAAAATTCTACATAAAAGAAAAGAGTGAATAACTTTCAAACAACATGCACAATTGAAATTATTATCTCTATCAAGAGTCATAAAATAGTTATATTTGCGAATTCGGTACATTTTTTCAGGGAACCCATGTCGACTTCCAGGCGATTCAATTTTTGTGAAATTGGCAGGTTTGTTACATTTCTCTCAATGTAGACTTTTTTTTTAATCCTATTTTTATCCAATTTATTATTTATTAATAATATCCACAGTGTTTCAGGTTTTTTTTTTCATATGATGATTCTATATTTTTGTTTAATACCGTCATTCACTTTGATTCGTTACTAAAATAAACGCGTTGATTTTTTGTATTGTTGCAACTAGATTTTTCGCTTTTTTATTAGAAAAGAAAAAAAAGATTTATGAAATTCTCGAAATGATTCTCGAAATTAATCGATTCATCGAACCTCGAAATCGGCCGAATAGTTTATCCCCCACGAGGATACAAATTAATGAACTTACATCGCGATACATCAGTACTACCTGGGCATGGTCAGGTAAAGAGCAAATCTACGCAGTCCTTTAATTTATTGATTGATGAACTGAAAATGGATGAGTAAAACGTTTACGACAAATTGTTCAGTGGATGTGTCATTTTGGTATCGAAACTTGATATTTACGGGCGATTATGCGGTTGTGAATCTTTCGACTTATTGTATGGAAAAATGCATCCAAATTGATAACACGTGCATATAATATTTATGAATTCACAGTTCCTCTGCATTATTTATAAATAATTAACGCCTTTTTAATACCATGCACCAATATCGATTTATCAAACGAAGCAGAGGCTTGCGATAAATTGTAAAAACATACGCTTGTATTTAGCGAATATACGTTTCTCGAACGCCGTGGCATCCTGCCTCCCATTCAGTCACGTATCAGCATTACGTGTGTGTCAAATTGAACTAATTCTCTCTGAAAACCAATAATCAATGGAATATGGAATTCTCTCTCTCTCTCTCTCTCTCTCTCTCTGTGTTTTTATCTCTGCGTACCCATTCCAATCCTTTTTCAAGTCACTTTCTGTCCATTCTCCCGTAATATTGCCCACAGCAACTCCTTAATAATGCGCTACTGCATCACATATGCATGAGAGCACTGGGAAATTAAAGAAAATCTATTTCAATATAGCTTTTCATTGATTTAATTTTCGGCCGGATTCACACTATTGAAGTTATAGAAAAACTGCCAGTTGCTCGACGATGGATGAACGTTCTGATAGTACAAAAGTTGCTGACAGTCCCTACATGCTTGAAAAATTATTTGCATCGCTTGTGATGAACAATATTCGAAAAAAAGTGAATTCTATTCAGTGGAAAAAAATTGGAATTGCAGAAATATCAGACAATAGTCAATCGCTCCTTGATACTGTTGAATAATAAATAAAAAATGCAAACTTCAACAAGCCCTCGAACCTAAAACGATATCAGGTTGGACTGTCTGCCTATTAAGGAAATAACGCCGGGGACTGTAATAATAAAATTAATATTGAAAATTAGTTTTGCGAGAAAAATCATTACGAATTTATTAACAATACGTGCATTGAAAATTATAAATTGAACACGAGGCAGATAAACGAACACACGTAGATCGCGTGACGAACAATCATGAATAATCGAGTCAGGTTAAATATAAATGTGCCAATTCTTTCAACATAATTTTCATCGTAATAGAGGATAAATATAAAGTGCAGAATTATACAGGTGATTTATTTCCGGCAATTACAACCGAGGCATTTATGTTTATACGCAATGTACGAGCTGCAGGAATGCACACACTAAATATATGTAGTAGAGCGAAACTTCCCACTCGTATTCTGAAAAAATCGGGAAAAACGGCAAGCTACATAGACATCATGATGATTCGTATATTTTAATTTTACAGCATATTTATCCTTGGCACTGCATCGAAAAAGTAACATTTTATTTTTCAAAACGTGTTGTGCTCACTCGAATCTTATTCAGTAACCATCAATTAATGTAGAACTTCAATAAAGTTTCTCTCTCTCTCTCCCACCCCACTCTCTGTGATTCTGATTATCAGACTTCTGAGAATTACAGAATTAGATCTGCTTACCTATTTAACATTCAAACTGATTTTGCGAACTAAAACAATGCATGAATAGTACGAGTGACGACGGAAACCAATTTAATGTGCATGGTAATCACGAGCTGGTTGAACATAGGTAGTTTCACAGCTGGGTCACTCTTTCACACGCGTAATTAAACCTGTACTATTAGTCATCGAATTATTGTATACGCAGTGGGACATTGAACATACTCGTCGTTAGAACTTGCCGAAAAATTGACGTATTCCTAAAAAAAACTTTAGAAAATGAAAAGTGCTGCTATGAATAAAAGAAAAGCTCCCGAATACCAATGAATTTTTGTAAAAGAGCAAATGGGTCTGTGGAATTTTCCAGAAACTAATTTGACTGTTGCGGTGCTGATTAAAATGAACTGGGCTTCCTATAAGAGTAGAAGAAAAATAAGGCACAAAACCACCCAAGGTGTTAGCAATAAATCATCGATCATGCTAGCAATCGATGATGACGCAACTCATAAAACCGAGAAACTCGTTGTTGACAAATTTGGAGTACACACGACGCAATTTATTAAGGATGAAGAAAAAGGAAACGTTCTGCTGTCTTGTTTACACATTTGTATAAACTGAAGGTCTTGCTGACGTCACGAGCATTCCATGGCTACGAATTCCGACACTTAGAAGGCGCTTACAATTTGGGAGGTAAGAATATCTTGTTAACTCTTCACTACTTGGTAAATTTATTCACCTAATTGTAACGATTTTTCACACTAAACGTTTGCGAAAACGATAAAAAATTATTTGAACTGATTGCAACCGTAAATTCCATCATTCATCGTTTTTTCTGAATATGCAACGCTGAGTCGCATTTGCTCATGGGCTGAGGGAAACTGCAGAAAACCTCGCCGATACAGCCGACTGTTGCCATTTTCGCTGTGTCTCGAAATCTTTCTCAAAATTCGATATTTTTATCAGCATTCTGCGAGCGTAGGGTGAGTATTTTTTCTTTCATTAATCAACTGTCAAAGAGGAATTATGATCTTTGTCACGGTTGGACTGAAGATGGACGCAAGCAAAGAAAATTCACGCTTCACATAGACCTGAAAATTATATAAGTGAAAAAGAATTAAGCTCTTGTCAAGACATTCCTTAAAAGCATTGAACTCGTAAAAACTATAAAATAGACTCTTCTATAAACGCGCTAAGTTCACCTACTGCCCCGGACTTTAGTGATTTGATTTTATCGGTACAACAGCATAAAGTTTTAACACTTGGAATAGAATTTTCAGGGAGTTACATTCACCCACAAAATTGTTTTTCCTTCTTCCAGTATTCCACCTTACTTTTTGTTAATCAATTTTTATGCCATACTTCCTAACGTTTACTACAATTTTCGCAGATTTTCGCAGCTTTTCAGTCTTTGAAGGAATTCCGAATCCTTTGGATTGAAAATGCTTCGACAGTCTTTAGGAATCGGTTAAATTTTCAAGCATCATTATGCTGCTGGATTTTTCATAAAAAGGCTCAATCACATCTGCCGTTTACGTGCAGTAGGTGCATGTGACCTGCTGCAATGTGCTCATGGGTCTGTAATGTATGAATCACGGAACCGTTGCGTTTTATAGGGAATCCCGTTAAAGGTGATGTATCATGTGGTCCCTCTGTGGTGTTCGCTAGCCCAGATACTATAGTCATAGCTGCAAGCACATTCCTCGACGAGTCTATGGGGTTGGAAGGACCCCATGCATCATTCGACTCTGAAATCGCGGTTGGTCATTCCGACGATGGCCTTTGATTAAGCCCGGAATTCCAATTGCACCAATCAAACTCATCGTCCATTTATTGATCGTCAACACATTCATTGTTGTCTACATAATCAATGGAATTTTTGCAGTATCGCTTCATTGAAGCAGCTGAACATCAACGTTTGTTCTTTCAAACTTTGCCCAAGTGAGAAGATGAAAACCGAGTTAATGATTCCTCATCTTGGTTCTGGTCACTTTTCCGGTTTACCAAGAGGACGAGATTCCGTCGAACTTCGTTAGACATTCCGGAACAAAGTTCAGTCAAGGCACCTGTGAAACGAAACCACTTTGTGCAATCGTAACTCGTTTTTTTTTGTCAAGACTTCCCATGTGCTCGGGGCCTTCATCGTTTATTTCTCATTCATCGAAGGATAGTTCGTGTTCTAATGATTTTTTGAAGTCTTATCGACCGAGCTTCAAATGGCAGCTCTAGTAAGTCTTCGTAGCGATAGAGAAGCATGAGAAGGTGTATCGATACTTTCGCCAATAATTATGTACTCTCGCACACAGACTATAAATTCGATTTGAACTACTTCGTATATATTCGTTATTTTATTCAATACTTCATTACAACAATTGTCACTTTACTGTTGTGAGCATAGATTTCGAATTTCGAAAATGGTTTGAAAAAGTGGAGTCACGATCCAAGGCCTGTGGAATAATATAAAATGTGTTATAGGTGGAAGTCCTGGGCTTGGCTCCTGGTTCTGTAGTTTTTTCGGTAGTCAGGAGTTATAAAACGCGAGCGTGACTGGCTTCAGACGTACGTACGTACGGGGCATGCACAATTACATGTAAAGGTGTGTGTAACGTGTTTATAGCTGTAGTCAATGTTTACATGATCTCGACAAGACGTGATGCATTTTTGACACTGTCGGGAGAACCGCGATCTGCCTGTATCGCCAAAAAGTTTTTTGCAGTTTCCCTGTGCCCTCGGAAAATGCGATACAGTCGGGGATAAGTCAACTGTAGTCTCGTGGGAGGAGAATCATGAGGAAAACCGCCACCAGTTCCACAATAACGATTCGTCTCAGAGAGAATAGTGGAAAAATGTTGGTTTCATTCTTGGCTGGAGCAGATTGTGCTTCGAAAACGAAAGTGCAATAAGCGGCAATCTGATACGGAAGAATATGATGCGGAAGCGTTTTGAAAGATTTGATAATGACTGAGGTGGCTTGGAGCAACCAATATGTACGTATAGAGGGCGTATTCCATGGACCATAAGGTCTCGGAAGATTAAATTTATGCAGTATGCAAAATACGAGAATCCGGTTGGAATATCCGCGAAGATTTTAGAGCAATAGAGAAACCGCGAGAAGAGCGGGCGCCAACGACGATGCTTTACCAAACGAATTAAGCGGTGGGACAACTTTGGCAAACACACCAGGACAGAGAGGGAAGCAAAGAGAGAGAGAGAGAGAGAGAGAGAGAGAGAGAGAGAGAGAGAGAGAGAGAGAGAGAGAGAGAGAGAGAGAGAGAGAGAGAGAGAGAGAGAGAGAGAGAGAGAGAGAGAGAGAGAGAGAGAGAGAGAGAGAGAGAGAGAGAGAGAGAGAGAGAGAGAGATAAAGAGACAAGGTCTCCAAATCCCAATACGGAGGATGTTCGTGGTCTCTTTGCTCTCGGGGGTTTTCATATATGCTCAGGAATATTAGTACAACCATCTCAGCGAAATCCTCAAAAGGGAAGAGATGTCCCGGGTGACGCATTTGTGTGTTCTCTCACTTCTATCTATATCGCTGTTAAAATTCATTTTTAACCCTGTCTGTTACCGGCGAAAATTCATAGTTCCCAGATCGTTATAATTATGACTTGTGAATAATAAAATCATTAGTGCCATGTGCCTCTGCTCCAAAATATAATCGGCGATCCTTGCGTTGCATTTAATTAAACAAAACTAGCATAAAAAATAATCGAGCCCAAGTATTTATTATGCGTTCTGATATCAATATTGCTTTACTCAAAGGAAACCTCAAATGGTGAGCCCAGTTTTTTCTCCAAATCTTTTACAGAATTATGTCCTCCAAACCCATTTTCTGATGGTCCAAGCTCGTGTAACAGGATTCGACTATCGAAAAACACGAAGTACCTGCCACGTGACATAAGTAGAAACTTTGCGCGACTAGTTCCAAGTTCACACTGAAAAAAGAAATTTGTTGAATCAACAAATTTCAATTTGTTCGCTACAATTTTGTTGATTCAAAAAAAGTAATGTTGCGGTGAACGCATATGTAGTTGAGGCAATAACTTAGGTGGTCAAAACAATCAATTTATCCTGATGCAGTCATTCAGTTGCTTGAACACCTTTACTCGTTTACTGTGATCAAATGAAGTCGTTAGAATAACAAAATTGAACTCTGGTTGACTAAATGTTTGATTGATTTCAGAGATTAAGCAAAAAAAATACCGTGCGTTCCGTTTAACAAAACTTTAAGTTGTATAAACTAAATCATGAGTTTGATCAACTTTTGGGTTGGTGGGTGGACCAACTGTGGGTTGGAAGTTGTGGGTTGTCTATTTTTGGGCAGTTGAAATAACTGAATTGTTTTGTAAAATGAACAAAATATTTTTTTCGCCGTTCGTGACCTCGGGATTTATTGATTCAACACAAATTTTGTTGTATCAACAAATTTCTTTTCTCAGTGCATGTCATTCAAATACTCTCACTGCTAGCATGTTTCTGCTGTCACTGTCTTCACGCATACGAGGTCACAGAAGGTTGATTGCTGCTTAGGGTCCAGGGATTGAGCGTTTTATCTATATTTGCAATCGCTTTACCCTGACATCTTCTCAGCGTCAGCCAGTCACGAAGCATTCAATTTCCCAGGGATTTTTCATTGATGCGTTCGACAGTAACAGCATTTCCGGTTCATCAAAGATTGGCACAAGATTATTATTGCAACACACAAAAATGCAACGTTTTACGAGCTCATGAACTTTTCAAGGCAACGAACTTGAACTGCTTATAACCGAATAGTGATTTTTCCAGCCTTGGTTGTTCCTAGTTTGTCATTTCATGCAAATTGTCAGACGAATCGGTAGAACGTGTTATCAATGCCTTATGTTTTGTTTAACAATCGATTTGCTCTCGCTTTGACCTCAATTTTATCCCAATCATCTCAACTGGATAGCACTCTGGAAATCGATACCAATACGAACTTGCAATGATCGAATTATTTTTAATTGGCACTCTTTCGGTGAAGTACACGAGCATTTAACTAATTATTCAAAAAAATTCCCTCTGCTATGCTGAATATTAAAAAACAATGCAAATATATATTTGAGCGAGCGGCGATGAAAATCCCACAAAATAAATGATCGACTATACATTCGGGTGAGAACAGAATGCATTCGTCTTAAAAGCCATTGAAAGACAATCTGACAATCGACTGTATTTTTGTAGGTGATTAAATATAAAAAAACAACTCCACTCTGTTGGCTGCTCCGATTATTAACCACAAAGAGTGAAATTCACTTACTCTGTTGAACAATTGACACAGTTTAATCTTTCTACCAAGAAATTCGACACCAATTTCGTGTTGAACATTATTGAAATCATATTTTCCTTATTAAACAACAAGGCGGTTTGAAAAATCATTATGCATTCCGTTTGATCAGTCTTTCATTCGTCGTGGAATAAAAAACCCATTGACGACGATTTTTTAAATGAACGTTACTTCAAGAATATTTCAACTTCATAATATTGTGAGGCTTTTTTTTTACAGAATCTCGAAACATCTTGGTGAAAACAGAAAGAGGAGGAACCAACGTTTTTTTTTCAACACCTCTTCACAGCTTCAGACTTTAATCCGAAGCGTTTTTCGAACAACGCGGATTCTATAAATTTTCAGCAGGATAATATAATGCTCTATCTACTTTATTTATATTTTGGAATTTCTTTTCGACGAAAAAAGCCGGTGACGAGAGACGGCGCTTCTTAGTCAAGGCAGCATGGATAAATTTCTGAAATAGTAAAGCTCGCAAAAAATATAGAGTCTGCGAGATGGCTCCATGACAAACGCCGTCAAACTTTATTTTTAGTCTCGCTAAAGTCTCGCATTGTTGCTTTTCCGAAACTTACGAAAGTCTGCCATGGAATCTTGCCGAGATTATTTCCGAAACTTCTCGAAATTTAATTAGATTATTACTTATTAAGTTAAATAGAAAATTGTTATTGAGGAGTGAACAATAAAAACACTGGAAATGCAATTTTGTTGAAAAACGTAAATATTTTGTTGAACACGGTAAACAAAAAAATTTTGGATAATTTCAAAATGTTCGTAATTTTAGCAGTGTGTTTGGGTTCTAATGGGACTATCAGTAAAATTTACGATTGGAATGACAAAAAATTGCCTTCCGAAGAGACTTTCTAGAATATTTCTTGCCGCTATGACAACATTTTTGGGATTATTAAAAAAAAAATTTAGTTGAACGTATCCAACGAAAAATCGATCGTTTACATCAAATTTTTTTTTTCTCAGCGAACCTGCACCCTAAAAAATGATCGATTTCCGTACAATGCCGTCGATATATTTGTCGAATTAATAATAGTTTAGCTGCGAAGCGTCAACGTTCAATCGTCGCCAATCGATTTCGAATCAATTTTTAGTGAATAAGGATTTTTATCTCTAAAAACGTGTATGCACATTTTTAAAGTTCTCTTTCGGTTCTGGACATAAATTTCATGAAGTCTTTTGGACCAACGAAAAAATCGAAGAGCATTTACGGTCAATTGGAGGGTTTGAATAATAAAATATTTCGGAAAGATTTTCATTTCGAAGACATAAGCTGAATTATTACTAATTGTTATTAAATTATTACTAATTATTGCTAAATACAATTTTGAGACAATTCTATGACTCTGTGTCAAGTTTCTTCATATTGAATTTGACCCGTTGCTCAGAATGCTTCGTTGACGAGAACAATCGTAGCTCAGATCCACGTCGATAAAAACGTACAGAATTATTTGTCTCGCTCATTAAGGTGCACGCCGTTTTCTCAATGCAATTTTCCTCCGAGCGTTTTATAGTTTTTCTGAAAAGGTTCCCTTCACTGTACACACGAAAGAAAAAGAGTCTGACATACACGAAGCGAAACAACGAGCTTCCGGTTCGCCCCACAATCGTGGCAATACGTCCAAACGTTCCATATACTTTCATGCAGTGTGAGTTTGAAACTCCTGAGCGTGACAATTAATCTCAAGTGAAAACCATTCAAACTTTGGCGTGTACAGGATGCAAGAGACTAAAGAGTGGGGCACCGAGAAGCGTAGGGATTGAGAGAAATCGAAACGTCGAGCGAGAGAGAACAAGCGAGAAAGACTACAGGAATCGCGAGGGAATAATACAAACTCGTATCACCAATTTCAAGCCAATAAACACCTTTTCTCATATACGTGGACACAGAAACGTTAGCCGAGCAAACCTACTCGACGAACAAAGCTTTATGATCAATTTCATCCTTTGGTAGCAGGAATATCTGTTTATTCAATTCCTACCATTTTTCCCCTGAATTTCACAAGATCTTTCATAAATTCGACAAATTGTATCGTCCATAAATAATGAGATAAAAATTCAACCTTTCTGTGACGAATGTTTTACTTCATGAAGTATCAATTTCTTGATGATTTTCCTCATCAATAAAATAAGTCGTTTTCGAGTCTCGTCGTTCTTCGTGATCATTTTGTACAAACGATGTAGCGGATTACCTTGCCTCTGTGTGCGAGTACCGAGAGTTTTTTTTTTGATAGCTGCAATTTAAGGAACCGTCCAGCGTTGCTGGAGACGATCTGCGTTATCTATATACATCGGAACAATAATTATTTCCAATGTCACGTTTCATTACGCTCTTGTCTACACTGTTGAATAAACGGATAAATGACGTACAATTTATTGAAGTTTTTTTTTTTAGATTATAGTTGAGGCCAATAGAATTGTCCATTTTATTTGTTCATTTTTTTAAACCCTTGAGTCGATGGAGCAGGCAAGTATTTATTCCTGGGATGAGCTACTTTATGGTCGGTAGTCGTAAGTAAATTAAGGCATAAAGTTCTAACGACCCTGCTGTCACGAATTCTGGGCAGAAAAATTCATGAGCTTACTAAGCTTTGAAATAATTGTCACAAAACGTTGAGTGCATCGATCATATTGAGTCAATCTGACCCAAGGCGTTTTTCCAACCGTTGTATTCCAGTAAAGCTGCATTTTCTTTTTTTTTTTTGTAGAGCCGTTTTGTGTAGTAAATGATCCATATTTTATGGCCCAAAATTCATTTCTTGACGAAAACGAAAATTAACACTTCGTCTGAAAACGTTTTTTTCTGCACCGTTCGTCCGTAAGCCTGGACACACCGTTCTTTCCGCTTGTTATCACATTCAAAAAAATCTGAAAAAATGCAGGCTACTGTTCGAAATCTTCAACTTGGAAATTCAATTATACAATTGTAGAAAAATAATTTTTTTCATCCATTTTTGATCCAACAAATAGACCGATCCGTCATATTTGCCTGGACTCGAATGACCCAGGTTTACAGACGAAGTTTTAAATATCAAAACATCCGTTGCCATTAAATGCGAAACAATCGGTGACAGAAAATTGTTCGGGTCAAAATGACCCAGTATGCATTCGAAGGGTTAATACACAAGAAAGCAATGTGTTACGAGTGTGAGAATGTGAGGTCGATTTTGGGTTTGGTATTTTCCTTTCATTCATTTTCTAGAATGAAAAAAAAAAGCTAGAGGGAAAAGGGGATATGGAAAGCGGGAATGAGAAAAACGCGGTGAGATTGGGAGAGCATTGTAGTCGTGGGAGTAAGTGCGAGCACACTAGTTCCGCGCGCTTATGCGGCGAATATCAGTCAGTATCATGTGTCATCGTTTGAGCGATGAATGGGTTCGTGGTAGCCAGAGCAATGGACCGGTATGTGGAACGGTAGAAGAGAGAGAGGACGATATGAAAAGAAGAGAAAGAGAAAGAGAGAGAGAGAGAGAGAGAGAGAGAGAGAGAGAGAGAGAGAGAGAGAGAGAGAGAGAGAGAGAGACCTGACAGACCGAAAGCGGAAGTATACAAAATGGGTGGCAGAACCAACGCGAAGCGTAACGTGACAAGCGCCCCCGATGGCGTGTCTTTGGACCACTCGCCCGGCAGGCCGTTCAGCAACAATACATACAAATATATACCCGATACCTTTACATATGTGTAACGGCATGTCAGATACATATGTAAACATGTACATGTCCGATGTGGAAAAACGTCACAGTCGTATTGTAATGCCTCGCACGCTCCGAATGACTCTTCCATACGCCCTTGTAACTTTAGCTCGTTCTTACTCACATCACAGCTATGAATACAGTCGTGTATGAAAATCGGTATCCATATAACTTGCATAACCAGCGTGTCGTGGCGCCCAAAAGCCTTGGAAATTTACGGGTAAAATTTCGCTGAGTAATTTGTCGGCATTAATAATGACCGAGTGGCGGATATATAGGTTGTGTTAACGCAAGGGTGGTTGGGTCCAGCCGGGGCAGTAGTTTGCCGCCGTGGCTTCCTGAACATTCGTGAATAAAAATATATGTATACATATCTATATTCATCAATGAATTTACGTATGTGCTCGAAATTGAAAAGAAATGTTGGGGTGAGTAGAAAAAAATGGAGGAATTCCGCTCAGTCTACAAAGTTTAAAATATGATGTTCCTTTCCTACCGAAACGTTTCGTGTAATTCGTCAAAGAATCGACACTGCAGAAAGTTTTAGAGGTTACGTATATGCAGAAATTTGCTCAACTCTCTTTCGACGTTTTTTCAGTTAACACGAAATCTTTGATAAATTCATGACAATAAAGAATCGTGTCTCACTACCACAGATTTTTTATGATGCATCGTCGAACCTGACGTTGTGACACGTGACACGTTACAGAACTTGGATGTTCGCTTCCATTAAGGACAAAAGCTGAGAGCAAAAGATGGAAAAGATGGATCTGAAAGGAACAAATCGTCATAGAAAAGTATGTGTTGGATGAGAAGCACGAAAAGCGATAGAAAATTTGGAATTAACGTTTGAGGAATGACGTAGAGAAATATAGTGTCTGCTCACTGCAGCATTTTCAAAAAATAGAGTGAACTTACATGTATTACGGGGATGATGTGAGTAACTTTTTGTTAAAATCGAAAAAAGTGTAGTCTCACGCGAGAAGACCCTTAATTTCGAAAAAAGAAAAATACGAAATTTCTCTGTCCCTGCTCGTTTGGTAACGACTTCGAAACTACGAGCACACGAATATGAGAAGTGAGCAGATTACTTGGTTACAGACTTTCCGTGTAACGGAGTACACACGGGCGTCGGAATTTTTCGGAATGATGCCAAGTGGGAACGAAGCATTCATCGCTATATTGGACGAAGCAAAATAATGTGTAACCCCACTTATCGTACGATAAGAATGAGCTTTTTTCCATGACATTTTGGAGATGAAAATCAGAAAGGCTTAATGAACTTGCCTTGGCGAGACAACTAACAACTCGCTGGAAACATTTTTTTCTCGTGTTTTTCCTCCATCGCGATTCGATCGCTCTCTCTCTTTCTCTCTTTCTCTGTTGAACCTTCAGTATGGTCTATGTATATATATACATATCTACTTATTTCGCGTTCCATTATGGCCGCAGGAGGCGACTATATTGTTGACCCGAATGCGAGTGGAGGGAACACTACGGGAGCATACAAAAGCGAACGGCGCATTATCACACAATGAATTTCGCTGGTACAGCATTATATAATATACATGTATGTATATAATGTACTCGCACACATTGCACATGAATATGTGCGTAAACACGTATTATCTACCCACATAGATGAGAATTCACACATACTCTATCTTTCTGCGTCCCGTCGACGGCGTCCAGCCATCGCCACCGATGTATATATACATCATTATATATATCCAACGCTCCACCTATTATTCCGCTGAATCACTTTATTCCGATTATTTCCAACCTGCCGGCGATAGGTTGCGATTTATGTGGCTGATATCGTCGTAGACAGTAAGAAGAGAGAGAGAGAGAGAGAGAGAGAGACAGAGAAAGAGAGACTTGCGCAAAACTCGGGCAGGAGGTATGCTTCTTAACAATATATGCTTTGCGGTTCGAATCTCGCTCGAATTTTTCTTCGTTGTTTTCTTTCTTGCGCCGCTTGGATACCGAACTCGGTACTTGAAAAGTTCGGCTTATTGCCAGAATGTCCCAGCACGGATCGAACGAAAAAAAGAAACACACGATCTGTGTACATGGGAGTATGTGTATGTGATCGCCAAAGCGAAGATGATTTGCGAAGAAAATAAAGAGACATGAGGACACACGAGGGGCGGAAAACTGAGGAGACAAAAAGAGAGAATTCGGCAAGTTTTTGATAGCCCTTCTCTTCTCTTTCTCACGTGAAATCCCAGGGCCAATTCTATGACGAGTATATACATCACTCCCATTCCTATGTACATAGAGTTTTGCACAAGTGGGTCAAAAGATGTTGACGACCGGTGACTCGGTTTCATTTCCTTTTGCCAATATATATTTGTTGGTTTGAATACCGAAAATATTGACGTATTCAAAATGATATGTATTTTTTATACCCTCGTGTAAAACGTTGATGTTTTAACGAAATAATAGTTGTGGATGATAAGGTTCCAGTGATTAATACAAAACATTGTTTCTAAACAAACCCACAGCCCATGAAAATCCATGCACATAAAGAAAAAATCCGAGATTTTTAGATTTAACTAAAAATGTTGCCACCAGATGCTTTTTGACAAAGGATTTAAAATTTGTACTGGAAAATAAAAATGGAGTACCAATAATTTTCAGTGAAAGAACTCTCGACATTTGGGCCACTCTCGTGTCGAAATAAAAATAAAATACACGTACGAGTAGTCTCAAGCTTTAAAACTCGTTGGAGCTTGCTAAGTTTGAAACACTTTGATTCATCGATCGTCACGTTGTGGCTGTTACGTATTTTCGTTCACTCGAGAACAATGAACTTTCCAAAGTGATAAATTTCACGTTGCCAGGCTTTAAGATCCGTGACCAAGAAACACCAAAGAGTAGTATATCATAGTGGCCAAGCTCGAAGGATCGAAGAAAATAAATGAAAAATACAAAGAAATAAACAAAGGAGAAGAGAGTGGAAAAACGATGCACGAAGAAAGCAAATCTGGCTTGTGTATTGTCAACGTGTCATCCAGCGAGGCTGATCAGTGCCGAGTTGAACTACTGGCAGCAACAAGCAGCTGTTCAGTCCGATCGGTACGGAGTTGGACCACTGCGAGCAGGGCTTATGAAGCATGTTGTATGGCTTATTGGGGCTCAGGCGTAGTCGAGACGTGCCTCGAATTTTTCTATTGCCTTTTTCTTCCTGTCCCTCCAAGGTTGTGTATAAAACACATGACTAGGGCGATTAATATATCTATAGTAGACTTCCGAAGCTAAACATATATTCCCCACTCCGTTACAATCTCCTTCAGACATATGGCAAATTGCAACTCCCGTGGAAATTGATACCTCGCACTTTCGAGAGCGATAAGTTGTATGTGGACAATGAGGATAGTTCTTGGTGGATGGAACATGTTTCTGCACCACGTTAGATCGACAATGTTCATGGTATACTTAGTCTAACGGTGGGTTCCCTTTACTTGACGTGTACAAAAGGGAATATGGAATGAGAGGGAAGCAGCGCAGAGTTAGCAGTAGAAAGGTCTAAATCGTAATCGTACGAGATACCCGAGACATTGGAAACACGGAATCCCATTAAATTGCTGAGCTTCCTCAGGAGCCCCAATCCAGACGCAACACTTCAATATGTAACAAGGTTTCATACCAAACACAAAGGACCAACTGGTGGAACAAGCTGCACAAAGCTATTCTGGGAAAGATCACAATTCTTAAGACCATCCAGTTGCTTCCGATGCCACTGATACCTGAAGTTGTTTTCATTCCTCTCCCGAAACTTTGCTTCGTTTAACCCATCCCTTACATCGAGAACATAATTGTTTGGTAATCTAGAGTGGTGGAGAATGCCAACGCTTCACTATAAGACTCGAGCTGAAAGCAACGAGTGGATTCGGGCGATAACACACAGACCCAATAAACTCATTGAAAGCACGTAAGGCCAAAAGAGACTTGAGATTCTCTGACGGTAGATCCTTGTTCAAAGTCTAAATACATCGTACCGTAGGAATTCCAAACCTAAGACAAAGCTGATTTTACATCATGGTTCAGTGACTTCATTACTGGCTACCCTCTACGCCCTCCTTTCTTCACTTACCACGACCACATCAATTGCACACTCCGCACTGACAGGAATAACGACTGGATACTTGAAATTGTATAGCCCCATCCCGTCAACCGACCATCTGTATTAATTTTGACTATGCTCTGTAAATCGAATCTATTACCCTTTCATCCAAGATGCGAGCGTCAATACATGCTGCTGTTTTCAAGCTCTGTGCGCAATCCTAAAGTAACGAAACCCTCTGAGATCATTTGCCTCAGTAAATTGAGGCAGGTGATTTAGTGGCGAATATGGAATGTCTCCTACGTATCCCTACATCGCGTACGGAATATCATCAGAAATGGTGACCCAACGTGAAAATAACGTCACAGCCAGACCAGCGTTCAGATCAGAATCTAATCCGATTAAAACAAAGTCCTCATCAAGTTCAGCTAATTAGATTCTTACCAGGACTGTGACTCTTTACAGATATCTGGTCTTGGGCAGCATTTTTTTTGTCACCTTCCGGTCAAGCTTTTGCCCGACAGCTCTTGGCCAGAATTTTTGCATGAGGTGAACTGTGCAATGGTTCAACATCTTGATCAAGAACTCGGTCATCGTTTCATTTGACACCTAATTAAACCTGATCAAGCAAACCTTTGTTCGGCTGGAATTCATTCTATCTCAGTCCATCCTAATGTGCTTCTCTATGAATCCTAATCGACATCTGCCTCCAACAACTGATTTTGTTAAATATACGGGGCTTGCTACCTCGATCGAGTACGACAAGAACCTCACAGGCTTTTCTCTGTGATGCTGCAGCATCCCAACAGAGGGTGTTTGACGAAATCCAATCGCCGTTGATCCTCATTGGAACAAAGTAATTAGTCATCAAAATACCAAAATATTCGTTGCCATCGAATATACCAAAGAATCGGCGACAGAAAATTTTTGGGGTCAAAACGACCCAGTGTGCACTCGAAGGGTTCATTTTTATTGATGTTGCAACTCCTATTCCTGCGTACGAGATATTCGAAACACCCTGTATATACGTAGACAACTATTGCACATAAAATTTACGCGCTCGTTCGCTGGAAGCACGTGTAAGTACGCAAAAGCACTGGCCAAATTTGTCATTGCTTTCAAACAACGACAAGTCGCTCGCTCGTTTCAGATTAAATTAATCCTCTCCTCGCAGGAGAATTGTACAGCCAACCATTTTTGCCAACCGACCCTTACGCTTTATCCCTTACCTTTGTCTCTTCCTGCAAATATTTATAATATTATCGTGATCCTTCATAGGAATGACTGCGAATTTTAACTCTTGTGTTTCAAACAAAATTATAACCTGTGCAGCGCTTAAGATGAGAATTAGGAAGCTGCTTGCCTGCAGGCTTTACCTCCAGAACGTGCATAACAAACAACATGGCGAGTATAAGAATTTTTTTTTGCATATCACTGAAACTGAACCTAGAAAGTGTATAACTTACAATAGCAGCTGGTCAGCAGTTTAATCGAGTATGGAAAAGTATTTAAAAAATCGTATAACATCGAAAAAAGTGTCTCTCAAGGTTTCGAACACCGGGTAAACTTTCTTCTAATTGATTCGTTGATGAAAAACTTCATTTAAACTTTTTAACCAGCGCTAAAATATTATGTCGTTGTTTGTTCCTCCCTTTGACACTTAATTTCAGAAACTTTCGAGATTTATGCTTATCAAGTTTTTTTTCCCCTCTACCAACAAACAGAAGATCAAACGACTTCGTCAAAATTTTAACATGTGACACTAAGTCGAGTGGAGAAAATGGACTTCATACTTTTTTTCTGAAAATACCAGATAATCCAGTTGATGCTCCCGTTGATACCTTGAAGAATAAATTTCCATTTTTATGGGATTTTTCAAAAATTAAAAATACATCATAAGATTTTTAACGAGAAATTGAAGTCACGGTTTTTGCGCCATGTAATCTCGAAATAGAATTCAAATTTATAACTGATTTTCCCCCTCTTCGATTTTCATTGGGTCGAGGAGGCGTACTATCAAAATTCAAAGTTATTAGTGGTCGAATCACCGAACGAATCGGTCTTTGTTGGAGAGAATTTATATTTAGAAACATTATCGAAAATAAAGGCCTCGTCCCAATAACTAGTGGGTCCCAATAACAACTAACTACTTAAGTTTATATTGTTTCAGTTAGCAAAGCCACCAAATAAAAAAATGACCCAAAATTCTCAAACAAGAAAAATTGTTCGACACTTTTATTTACATAATAAATAAATTGTTCTCACACATTGAAATGAGCTTAAAGATGCCAGTGTGCTGACGGGAGGTTTGGAAATCATAGGTGCAATGTGGAATTGAAGATCCGCACTGAGTGCTTCTCTATTTGGTTGTAACATTTATTTCATTCATTAACAAAAAGAGCAAACAAGGTTGAATATTACATGAACGCACGATTCGGTCATTTATTGAAATTTTTTCCTTCCCTCATGCTTTCATTTTTGTTTCTTATCTATACAAGTTTCGTACATGTTCTTAATTAATCAAGTTGCATAACAAATATATCGAATAAACACCGTGAATATTTTTTTCACAACCCGCATGCACCGTGACTGTTGTGTCTCTCTTCTCACTGTCATTTCTTTTTATTCCATTATTTCTCGTACTTCACCAACCGAGGTACATTAAAATTTTTAGTCGGTACTTTTAATCTGTTATTAACAATTGTTCTCTTTTTTTATTAATCTCGTTCATATACTCTCGTATTTAATCGCATACAGGGAACAATTTCGGGTATGAGTGTGTGCGTTCGTGATGCATTTCATGCATTTTCCATGAGGTTTTTTATGGTTTATCGGATCCATATGTCCAGCAATGATGAGGTGGGATGTCATACATTTTGAAATCTCTTTAATTCAGAATAATAATTATTAGTAAAATAAATCGTTGGACTTAATCGATATTCCGCAATTTAAAAGCCTTTAAAAATAGCAAATCGAATGCCGACTTTGGGTCCAAGTAATGGTTTCATTTGCCAAGTGGAATGAGGTCCACGGAAGTCGAAACATCGATGAGGAAGTGGAAAAAAAAATATTTTCTGCAGCAAAATGGAGTTTTTGGTTGGGAAGGATCAAAACAAAATGAAAATTAATGTTTTGTACTTTTCTAAATATCCAATTCCTGCTGGACGTTTTTTTTTTTTTGTTTTCGAAAAGCTGTCTTTGCTGTTTTTTAACTCCACGCTCATGAACACGAGCACGAATACGTATACAAACAATTATGACATGCCTGCGTGATGCTGCAACGATTTACAGGTGACAATAACACGTGGAAGTTACATTCAGGGCAGATGTTGCATTCACTCCTCGTCATTCATTACACGAATACACATTTGCACGAATAACGCCGAGAATTTGAGCTCAACGTCACAACATTTTTGCGATCATTCTTAGAGTGCTATTTGACAAGTTAATCAACGAATGTCAATAGGCGTGATGCTTTTGACTTACATGAGAAAAAAAACTATGCGAAGAACTTGGTCGCACTTCGAATTGAATGGTGTGTCAACAAACATACTCTTTTCCTATTAAAAATCTTACGGTGTGGCTGAAACGTCCGATATAATTCATCACTCTCTCTCTCTCTCTCTGCAAAGAAACTCAAAAATTCGAAAAGTGGTTCATTACTGCAATAAATCTTGGGCTGTTCACGTAGATTTTCCGACCAAGCTCAAAAAAGTTGAGAATAATTTGTTCACTGCCTTTTGAGGAACGACGGTAGTTTAACCCTTCGAGTGCATGTTGGGTCGTTCTGATCGCAACAATTTTTCGTCACCGATTGTTTGGCGTTTAATGGCACTGAATGTTTTGGAATTAAATTTTTGTTTTTAGTAAGAAATTTTTTCAGGGCCATAAATGTTGCATAATTTACTACAAAGAAATGTCTGTGCAAAAAAAAAAAAAAATTCATATTCACCGGAATACAACGAATGGAAAAACTCCTTGGGTCAGATTGACCCAATATGCACTTATAGGATATGTGCACCCAAAGGTTTAATACGAATGACATACGGAATGATGACGAAATCATGAGAAGCCTCAATTGTTTCGTCAAGTTAGTAGAAATGAGATATTTTTTGTGTTTACATTTTGCCACCCCATTGCATATGCTAGGGGAGGTTTGGGAGGCTCTGAATCAAATGTCTCACCCTCCATATGGAGCATTTTATTAAGCTGCATCGATTTTTGTTTTTTTTTTCTTATAACAGCCATTTAAAAAACATACATTGGCTTTTCGATATTAGACTTTACAACCGTGAAAACTTGAGCATTTTTATCGATGTAATTTTTACTAGGAGAGGAGCAAGATGAAAGACGTGGTTTGAGAATATTGGTGGTTGTGTGAGATACGTAGGCTTCGTGCTCACACGCCATTTATCTGTTTTCTTTTCTGCTTGAAATTTCTTTACCTTATGTGCCAAAAGATTCTGCTTTTTCACTTTGGTCACGAGGCCAACGACTAGGTCGTGAAATTCTCTCTCTCTCTCTTGCTCTCTTCCTCTTTCGCATTCGTGTTTCTATCTCGAAATGAATTCACGATGGAAACGTGAATGGGGTAACGAGTAGTTTCAATTTTGAAACTTTCGTATGTCGTGTCATAAAGGAATCGTAGTCTATGCCCACCAACCTGCGGAAAATGAAAGAAAACACGCCGTGTTTGGGGTGAACACGTGCTACTATCATCATCCTTTTCTCTATATGTACCCTTAGAAAAATATATCGAGTACGATCTGCCACAACTTTGAATGAAATTTCCTCCTTCCTTCCATTTTTTCTTTCGCAATCTGACACACAATCGATTTTCCGTAATTCTCGGTATTTCTTTGGCTTCGGTGTCGGGAAAAGTTGAATCGTCGCAATGTCATAGAAATTCATTTTCAATCAGCGTTCATCAGGATATACGAACAAATATTCATTTCAATTAAGGAAATCCTTTCGCGGAGGGACGTATTTTGTGGGCGCATGAAAAGGGCACTCGTCTTTTGTTCGATATTGAAAATTACGAGTGTCAAAGACGGTACTTTGTATATATGTATATATATTCATCAGTCAGCTGTTACGCACCGAACGCAGCCAATTTGCCGATTTGTGTTGCCAAACATAACCCTTGTGGTATTTTTTCAACTCTTATTGTTTATATTTCCGTTGAACATCCGATTACCCCTTATTTTTACCGTCGTTACGGATTCCTTATAATTTTTTCTACGAGTGAACCAGTTTGTATGAGAAATTTAGAGATATTAAGTCTGTAAATAATTGAATAGAAATGTGATAATCAAGTAATCTCCATAAGCTTCCGTATAAATTTTACGTTTTTAAAAGTTATAGTTCTTTGTTAAATGTTCGATAACGTGGCTCGAAATTTTTGCAATATGATTGGATGCACTTTTACTTTATTGTAAATAAAAAAACAGTTAATTGTAGAGTAGCCGAGTTCGTGAAAGGAATACCTTAATTGACGATGAACAAGAGAACAACTTGGACCATAAAAAATGGTGACAAGTAGGTGGCATTTTTTTCACCTACTATTATCACGATTCTCTTAATTTGTAAACAAAAAATATTCATATGGATTGAAGAAGACGTTTGAAAATCGAGGAGTTGGCAAAAAAAACTTTCAACTAGTAGAAATTTTTCTTTGTGCTTGCAACAAAACAGTCATGATTTTTCGATGACCTATGTATACGAGATACAGACTTTCAAATGCATGTATACGTTCTTTTTTGTTAACGTTTATTCCTGTGAAAAGAAGTGATGCATTTCGATTCTTTTCATCATTCAGCTTTGAAGTACAGAGAAGACTGAAGAAAATTGTGTGTCAGGGCGATGAGTATACGCTCGAAAGGACGACGTGAGCTTTTCGAAGCGTGGAAGACAACAAACGAAATGAGAATCTTGAGAAACTGCAAAAAGCGAAACAGATATCAGAATGAAGGAAAAGAATGGAATTGCAACGAGTTAGTACTAGATTTCGCGGAATTTCGAATGAATTTTGACGAGAAAGAAAAGTTTTTTTTTCGTATGGCGTTGACGATGAACCGTCTCCGCATTTTGCTTCCTCTGTGTTCAGTCACAGGAGCACTTTTTTATTTCATTAAATCCGAATCTTTCTTAGACTATTTGCTTGAAGCGGTTTCGATCATTTTTTATTCCGAATTCGACGTCAGCATCAACTGATTGAAGAAACGATGGTCCTACGATCTTGGAGATTTGTTAGGCACTACGAAATACTCTCGAAACTTCTAAGCAGAAGGAATAGACAGGAAATAACAGAAAGCGCCCAGAGGGAGAGGGAAATTCGGATACATAGACAGACGCACCCAGGAAGCTCAGCCAAGTGGTTTAGATCCGTAAGTATAGAGTTTGGATCACTATGGGATACTCGCAAATCCATTGTGACGCTACCTCGGGCTAGAGGAATACTAACCTCACTCACAAAGACCGTATCTCTGCTTTCTCCCTCTCTCTCTCTCTCTCTCTCTCTCTCTCTCTACCTCTCTTCCTATAGTGGGATTAAGGAAAACCATGCATTGACTGCGCAACCCAATTTATCCAGCGTGCCCGCAAGCTTCGATAGTCAACGATTCTCTTCTCTTTGCCGTTGTCATCTTAGCTTGGAGTCTTCTTGATCTTCGTTGTGAGCGACAGTAACGAGGAATAGAATTCATTGGGTTGAGCCATTGCTGGACTCTGCGTTCTGCGTTCCTCCATTGAACAGTTTTCGATTTGGCAAATGTTTCCCTGTTCTGGGTGATATTCCGTTTCGGATACGGAGTCAGGAAAGCTCTCGACTGCATAATGATAGTCAAGTGGACCGGATTTTCGTCTGCGTGGTAGACTCAGCTCTCCGGGCTTCTAGTTAACAAACTCCAACCGTGGTCCTCTTGATCAAAGCTAAATCGAAGTTCCACTAAAAAATTGATGGTGTCAAACGTCCAAGCTTAGAAATCGTTCAAACGATCTTCCAATTGTCGCAATTTTGTTCAGCAGTTTGTCAACAAATCATGAAAAATCAAGTCAAATGAAATGACATTCACAAACTTGGAACAAGTTCGTTCGCGTACTTTCGGGACCGGTAAGATTACGAAGAAAAAAGAATCGAAAAATTATATTTTTCCCTGCTCTCGAACAATGATTCCTAAGAATTTTTAGGGAGCTGCACGGTTTGAACAAATGAGATCAGATGATCTTTGCTGTCAGGATTATAAAGTCATTCCACTCCGATAGTTACCACGAGATTTTCCAAACGAAGCACGAACATTTCTCTGACTCTGTGATAAAGATCAAGTTTTGCATTTCGAAAAAAACTTAAAAATTTGACAATTCGATTTGATGGAAATTGATCGAACTTTATTCCAATCTGTCTGCGTCCGTATCATATAATCATACTCGAGATTTATAAAATTTCGTAACCAGTAGCAGAATCGAACGATCGGAAAAACTGAGTACGAACTGTGAGAATGTTTCGAAAAATTGTTTCTTCTGTCGAAACCCCGAATATTATAAAAAATATTGAAATATTGACAGTTAATTGTTCAAGTAATGAACAAGACTTGATTGTAAAAACGGCCGATTTATTTTTGAACGAACGACCTCGCGGTGGCAATATTTTTAATAAGTATTAACGATTCTCTTGACGACGACATAACCGCATGTCGATCAGAGCAAACGTAACTGCTACTTTAGCATAAGAGGCAGTGTATTATGCACGCATCAATATCCTTGAGAACTTTGCTGTTGTCAATAGCCATTAAACGTTGAATCGCTTTAGCAAAAGGCTAATTGGACTGCCAGCTTGTTTCTATCATGCTTTCGTAATGCTAGTCGCGTTCTTCGCTCGAACGATGTTCCCCAACGATGGATCTCAGTTCATAGCTCTCACCAATGCTTATTCCAGGGATATCGGTTCCCATTAAACAAAAGGGCCTAACTTACATAATTCAACCATTAAACAGTGAGAGTTGCGTCCTAGTTGTTTATTCGGCATGGCAACAGTGAGACATATATACCAACTCCAACGTGTCACAGATAGTATTGTTCAGAAAATTCGAACGTACTGGAGGAGACTGTCTCATTCGCCTCAACGGATATATAACAATCGAAGGATTCGTCCGTTGTTCTAGGTGCGCTTTCAAAATGAGTTAATTAAACTGAAATTCCATAATGGCGAATCGTTCGAATTTATTTTCCTTCCGATACGTTCGTTACATACAAAAAGTTTGAATTTGTCATAACGCTCCGGTCTGCTTGGTTGATAACCTTCGTTTCGTCCAGATGGTGGATGACGATATTGGGAGTTACACTTGGTAATGGAAGAAAAATAGCTGTATTGATATTCGATAATAATTTTCCACTTCTGCCTCATTCAAGCAACTCCTTGCTTTTTATAAAACAATTAAGACAAAACGAAAGATAAACAAAATGTTATTATCCTCGATGTCATCCTCATTTATTTCCTTAGTTTTCGATTGTGATTCCATGAGTTGGGTTCCCAGGAAAGAACGTAGCTACGCGTTTCCAATTTTTATTTCCTGCATGAAAAATTGTCACAAAGTGTAAAAAACCCACTGAGTATGGCAAGGTTTTTGTGATTAAATGAACAAATTTATTCTCAAACTGTTATTGCTGACACACCAGGAGTTATAATGTTGCTCGAATAAAGTTAAAATAAAAACTGATTTCAACTACAAAACAATAAATATCCAACATTATAGAAATGTTAAAAAATGTAAATTAAGCAACAAGTACGAAAGGAAATAATTGGTAACTAATTACAATTCGAATGAGTGTCCACCGTGTACGGTGGAGATTATTGTGGACGTTGCTCGAGTTATTCAATTTTCATAATCTCGCCAGGTGGTTTGTTTGTTTCTTTGTTTGTTTTTGTTGTTGTTTTCTTCATAACAATATTATGGAATACAAGTTGTGGATCGATACGATAATAATAGTACATTACACTAAACACGGGTGCCTTCGTAATGCAGGCTTCATTAAAATATAGATATCTCATTTATATCGTCGTTATGAAAGGATGAACCTATCAAAGTGTGTTATTTTTTTATTTTCTTTGTTTGAAGTCGGTGTTCGTTAACAGTACAATATTTGTAATGGAAAATTCAGCAGTAATTGCTCGCGTAATGTTCGCTCTTCCGTATTTCCCTGTTTTTACATTAATTAATTCACTTGTTTATTGTACTGCTTTCAAACAAAGCATACGTTAATTTTTTTCTTGATCTTTTTGAATCCCTCGCGAGCAGCACCCACGTAGGGAAATTATACGTGAAACTTTGTTCACCTTATATTATACGTATATTCATTTGTATATTTAAGCGTCAAACCCGAGTCGCTTCTTCTCTTTATTTCATTCATGCTGCGCATACATTCATCCTTTGATTTATTTCCAATTTTTCGTATTATTTATTTCTTTATTTATTCATTTTATTCCCCAGTATTCTCTAGATTTTTATTTCTCACGAAAAATGCTTCTCTTTTTTTTTTTATAATTCTCTCTCTCTCTCTCTGCTTCTCTTCCTCTTTCTCCAACTTTTAGCTCATTCGTGCACACTCTACAAGTCATCGCATTTGCTTGAAATTCTGTTTGCCGTAGGTTTCGCGTTACGCTGACTAGTTTCAACTTTCTCCGCCCCAACGAGAAACCCTCCTCCTGTCGGGGAAGAATCTTTGTTGCTGTTTCCTTTGTTATTATATTTATTTAATTATTTTTACAAGCGTTGTGGTGACTATCGCACGAGTGTATGCAAAAGACCGAGACAGAGCAGCGTCAGGCTGATAAAACTCGATATCATAATCGCTCCGTTTTCCGATGTCACTGAAACAGACCAACCAAAAACCAGAAATTACATATTTATATGGAAAACAATGAGAAAATCAGAAAAACTCGCTTTCATTTGCGAAAATTAAAAATAATAATCTTTCCATTTCAAACGTTGTCGTTATTTTTCTACATGGAAACTTGACCATCTTCAAGGTACACGATCAAGCAACTGGAGCCTGAAAGGGCAGTTCCAACCAAGTCTCACTGTCAGGACCACTGAAGATAAAAATTATCCAAGCATATCAAGATTAGCTGATCACGATTCATTCACGACGAGGTAAGGACATCCAGAAATCGAATATATCAAAGTTTAGCGAAGCTCGACTGTTGAGGATTGATTTAGAGAACCGGATCGGGTTCCAATTTGCACCTGGTCCGGTCCCGATGTTAAATTCTAGCCAGGAAATCTGACCCAAAATGATAATAAAAACAAAAAAAAAAAAAACGTCAAACTCGTAAATCATTAAATTGTCAAAATACGTTATTTCTTGAAGGGAATAATATCGATCCTATGAATATAAATAATTCCAATTCATAGTAACTATAAGTGAAGGGCTCAGGTCAAAGTTGATGGTTCTCTATGCTCTGCTCGTTTCAATTGGTGTCTTCCAGTGTAAAAAGGCACACATGTAGAGGCGAAAACGATACAGTCGCATGTGCAATACGTATACACATGTCAGAGAGGTTGGCTTGGAAAATACATCGGGCAATACATCAAGGGGTGAAAAACGATAGTCAATATTTCTCGCCTGGAAACGTCAGTACGACACGAAAGGCAGCTGTTACTGTAAAAGAGAAAGAGAGATGGAGAAACAGAGACTACATCGTCGGCTAATACCTTCGAGTATATATCTTAAGGTACTATATAATAAAAAGGGTAGTAGTGGCAGCTAGCAGATATATCCAGGCGAAATAGTGAGCCAAAATGAGAGAAGAGAGAGAGAGAGAGAGAGAGAGAGAGAGAGAGAGAGAGAGAGAGAGAGAGAGAGAGAGCGAGAGAGAGAGAAAGGATAAGGAGAGGGAGAAAGAATTCAGTTGAAAAGCCCTGATGTATACGTACAGCGGTTATAGTAACCGAAGAGTAACTGGGCTTCTGCGGCCCAAGAGAGAAATGAAGAACGATAGAATCGCGAAACTCGAAGCGGTCGTAGCAGTTCACGGTAAAACTCACTCTACGATATACATAGGTCTCTTTTCCGTTGTGGGAAAAGTCAATTTCCTAAAAACAATTCCGTCCGAAGCTGTCGGGAGAAGAAGAAAGAGAGGGAGAGGGAGGGGGGGGGGAGAAAATTTGTATAGGTTAAGTTACACGTACCTTGTATATTTTTAGTGCTGCGAAGCAAAGTGGATCAACTCCTGCGCTTACTAACAGGGCTTAGTTCACTTTGCTTCTTAGTGCGTTACACATATCCACGAAAACTGATTGGCATACGTGTGAATGGCGGAAATCGGGCTCGGAGGTAACATGCGGGGTCAAGAAAGCTGATGGGACCCAAAGGGACTGAGAATAGTTCGAATGAGGTGGACGAACCAACGAAATGGAATTATTACTGCGGCCTCCCGTGAGTACGCTATACTCTCACCGCAAAGTAGATTCCAGTCACGGCCACCACGGCCAGAGAGACGTCACAATATTACCACTTCGAAACGAACTTACGAGCTCGTGAAAAGTATAAAGCTTCGAGTTCTACGACCAACCGATGTAACAATCGTCAGAATCTTACGAGGCTACTTGATATCCTGGCAAGTATTTACGATTTTGGATTAACCCCATGAAATTACGTGTGAGGAGAATCATGAAATACATGAAACAATAATGAATAATAATATTAATGAAAATCATAATAAAAACACGTGAAGAGCAAGATCATAATCAACAAATTACGAATAATGAAAATGGAAATGGGGCTTTCCCATGTTTACAGTTTTTATTTTTCTGGCTAAACGGCTCATACGGAAAAAAAGTTTTTGTGTCTGTTTTATGGACCGAGAGCAGAATGCAGAGAAAACCTGATCGCCCGTTTTCATTACCGTAACGTATAGTTAAAACACGAAAAAGATGACTAAAATAAAATTACGATGTATATTTCAAATGAAATGGAATTCGAACTAGTATTTTTAGAATCGAAGCGTATCGTGAGCAGCTTGCCGGACAATTTTTTCTGGTTATTTTGAAAATTATTACTCAATTTTTCGAACGGACAGCATGGAAGAAATTTTCCACTTAGGAAAGAGGGGGGGGGGGGAATATTTTTTTACCGAGGGGAAACATCGCTGATGTTCCGATGCATTCTAAATGTTTCAAAAACTCGATCATTCAAGCTTCCTAGCCATCGACACGTTTAATATCCTTAGAGGAATAATTACTCACTCCCCTCCCCCGCCCTGGCTCTTTCTCTCTATCTCACTCTCTCGCACTGTTTTCATTGAACTTATGGATTTTCCGTTCCCTTCGAGAGCAGCGGAAATTTAATTACACACCGCGCTTTTCGATCGTACAATGGACATATCAATTATGATAAATATTCGTGAATTGCGAAGCATCAATTATCCATGGAAATAACATTAATCGCGGCCATCATTTCTCGGAACAGAAATTTCGCCATGGAGCGAACGATTTGCATCCATAAATATGCTATTTGCAAAACGTTTTACGAATGCATATGGAAAGTTAAGTGCGAGCAAAACAAACGTTTGTATTTCAAAATCGAAAACGCATTCATTATCGAATTACTTTTTTAAAGCAAGCACACGCGTTCTCGCAAACACAATAAAATGACGTAATTCGTGTAGAAATTGTTGATTAATTGAAATAAACAAATGGAAACACTTCTGGAAATTTCCGTGTACATCGCCAATGCCAATAACTTCCGGAAAAATGAATCGAATCAATCTATTTTTTTTTTTTTTCAAAATATTATTCACCCATCGTACTTTTTGAAAAAAAAACTTTTCAAAAAATATCAAAGCTTTCCTTCTCTATTTCCAGCGACTAATTTACATGGTAACATTTTTTAAATGAAAATCTTCACGAAAACTTTGATTGCGTTAATGATTTTCATTCCATCTCATTTCCGCAATTAACCATTCAGAATTATAACTTTGTCATCGAAAATCGTCGCATTTTGTTTCCAGCCGTGACTGATGAGATTTTCGGAATGATCGCAAAGAAAAAAAAACGATTTTTACCCGAAATTTGAAATCGAAAACTGCTAGAAATGTAAACAATTATTTTTTTTTTTTTTTAAGTAATGAATGCTGTCCATATTTCCAACGAACGGTGAACAACGAACGATGACAAAAAAATGGAACAAAAGTTCATTGAATGTGTAATACATTTTACAAAAAGTTTGATCCAAGTATAAAAAATGGAAGGGTCCAGAAGTGGCTGATCTGGTCGTTGGCCCATGCATATACGTCGATTCCTTAAGAAGCTGGAGAAGTGTGCGAGGTTCATACGTATTCGAAAAAGGGTGAGTTGACCTAGTGGGATTTTCTTATCTCTGGAGCACGAAGACTTTGAAGGTGAAAAGAGGTGAGAGAAACACACGGAGGGATAGGATTGCTAAGCGTAACAAGAAAAGCGAGACTGTGAGAGAGAACGAGTCGATAAGCGAGCATGAGAAGCTCCCACGTAGAATTTCGCGAATGTCATGTTTTACATATATCTTCATACGTACGAGTGTGAGGCTTTTTAAATGGGGGTTATACATGCGTACATATACATGAATGGATATGAGTGCATATGGATATAGTCAAAAGTTGAATTGCCTGGTGGTTTCGCGAAGTAGTAGTTTACTCGGGAGGGTAAAACGTCTCGAATAATCAAGTATGCAAAGGTCTGATAACAAGAGCTCGTAAGGCTTTTGGCACGAATGCATTCCCTACCGATCACACTGAGCACATTTTTTTCTGCTTTACATTCAAACGTGCTTATAAAAAAAATGATAACCACATGTTTACAGATTAAAAAGGTTTCTTATAGAAGTTCCAGTGGGTTTTGTAATAAAATTCCTTCTGCGATTAGTTCCAAGGAAAGAAAATAAAGTAGCGAGGAGCGTGAGGCTTTTTATTTTATTTAATTTTCACGAGTGCTGCATGCCAAGTTTGACGCAATTATTCGATGAATAAAAATTGAGCGATGCCTTGAGAGATTCACAACAAAATTACGTTATCGTTTTCTTTCAGGTTCACGGGTCGTAGTTTCAATGTTGCTCACGAAAGTTGAATCAGCCGGAAAAATTAATAAATGAATTATTGTTCTTGAACAACTGACAAATCATGAAAAATCGACGTTGTCAATTCGTTGAGAATCTTTGGAAAAAAATGACATCATCAAATTTATCAATTAAAGGCTCCAAAAAATCTGACGTGGCTAATATTTTCCTACATCAATTTTCGTATTTAGCTTTGCGTGTAAAACTAGTGTGAATATTTAACACTCATTCGACGAGTGTGGAACAGTCATTTTACGTAAACTCCTCAATTGTGCAAAACATGAAAATTCCTGGCCCGTTCATCACCACTTTCTGCATGTATTTTTTTTTTCGTATTTAACAAGAATATTCATGCTGTTATAAACTTTTTGGTAGAGTCATTAAAACTGAGTCGTGAGCATTTACAAATAAATGAAAAACACCTCAAACCACATTTTAGCTCGAAAAAGTAATTACCGAAGAAGCTAAATCATCCAACGTTACTCACGGGATAAAAATCCTTCCAAAAGCTAAAAAGTTATTTTCAGACACATATTTTAAAACGAAAATTGGATCGTGCCACCGTGCACAAATTTTTGTTCCTCGTAGATTGCGAATCTATCCGATTGGCCTGCGTATTAAAAATTGCTGACGATTCTAGTAACTACTTTAATAAATTAGAACGAGCGAATATTATTTATACGACTGTATACATTCCGGAAGTTATTTACCTGACTAGCAATTACGATTCTTGCGTTGTAAACATTTCTGCTATACCAGCAAATATTTTTTCTCTTCGAAGAGGAAAACTATACGTGTGTTTCGTCTCACTACTGTGCGAAGTGCAGGAAGTAAGGGCTGCACGAGCAGGAAGACGATGGAGTTGGAACTGCAGTGTGTACTAGTAATATACGTGAAAACTACTGAAGCTCGATTGCCATATACCTGAGCAGCAGTCATCTATGCTCGTTTTGGCTCAACGAAGCTTCGAGCACTTGTGTTACGTGCACATGTACAGATACGTACAGTCTTGTACGGCCTCTGGCATGTACTGCGTGTACAACTTGCAGTTTCGACTTAGAGCATTCGCCAACTATACATATCGTAGGAAACGTGTAACGTGACTGTATGCGAACATAGATATATAACTGGTGTATGGTGCATGGCTAAACTGTACGTGCTATTTGCCCAGGGCTCTCTCATTTCGTACACACTTGCCTGTACGTACGAGCTCTATAATTATACTTTAGATATACGAAAATGTAGAACCTGAAGAGATCCCTTGGGAACTATATTCTAAAAATATAAAATAAAAAACGTGACATTCCGGAGTAACCTCAGCCTTTTTTTCTCCAAGTGTGTGTGTGTATGTAAAAAACGGTATTCGTGGTAATAAGGAACAGGCTAACATGCATCTGTGCGGTCTTTTAATTTCACTCATTATTTTTCTCATTATTGTACGAGCTCTCGAAAACATTCTACCATTTTTTCTTGTTTGAGGATTCTTGTATATTTTTTAGAATTACACATTGAACACGGTTAAGTTAAGTGTGGATTGTTTTTTAATCAACTCACTTTTCTCAACAGAACTATTTTTTTTTTCAATGGGACAATTAATAGTTTCTTAGCCGAATTTGAGTTTTAACGAAAATATCGTCATGTTTAACCCTTCGAGTGCATACTGGGTCGTTTTGACCCCAAACATTTTCTCTCACCAAATGTTTTGGCCTTTAATTTTCGTTTTCTTCAAAAAATTAATTTAGGGCCAAACAATATGAATTATTTACTTAAAAAAAAATCTGTACAAAAAAAAACAAAAAATGCATATTTACCGGAATACAACCGTTTGAAAAAAGCCTGTGGTCAGATTGACCCACAATATGCACTCATAGAATGCGTGCACTCGAAGGGTTAAGGACTAAGGGGATTTTTCATTCTCTCGATTCCATATCCATGCGAAAAGTCGAAGCAGGTTGATTTTGTAATTCGGACGATTAGCACTGATGTCCGGTTGGCAGATCGATTTTATGACGAATATTTAAACGCAGCTGACGTATCTCGAGGACACTACCAACGTCTGCACTGGAGAGGAATGTGGAAACAATGTAGATGGGGGAGATGTTAAACATTTGTCGTTCTGACGTTGCAGAGAATGTCGGAAATGTCAGAATCAACGCTGGATTCAAGGGAGGCATGTATAACGCGATATATGTGTGTGCATAAGGCTGGGGGCAATTGCAACACGAGGACAATCGTAATGCTGGTTTTGTTGATCGGTATGTCATCCGCAGAATATAATGCAGTTGAAGCAAGATATAAAAGAAAAGAGCCTGTTGTACAGTCCCGTTTTTTACGAGATTTTAAAGTCGATAATCAACATTTTTTCGTCACAAATATTGCAACGGTAAAGTTGTTTTTTCTTGGCTCGGAAGGTCGGCGCGACGCGAAGATTTGTACAACGGATAATTTATTCGGACAAGGTTTCGAAAAATTATACTGAGAGATAGTCTCGTTGCAAATTTTATATCGTTGCGATTTGAGGCTTTTGTTCGGACACGAGAAAATTGAAAGATGTTGATGAAACTGCAGACGAAGAAATATATTAAAGAAAATAAAATTCCTCGATTCTGACAATTTTCAGGAAAATTATTTCAACGGAGAAAGTTTATTCAATGGAGTCCTAGACCAACGTTCACAGATTTTTCTGCTTTTTCTGCTTGAGAAAAAGTTTCGAAATCCGCAACGGCTGAGACCAGAAGTCCGAGCTTACGATTCGCTGAAAAATTGTCAAATTTAATATTTTTTTTTTTTCCTTTCTATGGGTATAATATGATGATGGCAATGTTACGGCAAGGACACAAAGCGGCTGTAGAGCTTTATGGGATTTTTACTAAAAAAAATTGTTTCTCAAAAATTTTTTATCACGGAGATTAGTTGCTTTGAAGAATTTTTTCATTTTTCAATGGCTGACGTTTCGTGATCGGATAGTTCAATCTACTTCATAAAAAAATTGACCATCAACTTTTTTTCTCCGTTCTCTTATCAGTTTTGATACTTGCCGGCGATGGGAAATGCTTCGCTCCCTAATGAAGGCTTAATTATTTCGGTAAATTTGTAAATTCAACTCACCTCTTTCCGGTACTGGTTCTCGAAGTCCTGCGCCCAGCTGCAACTCACTCGTTGCATTGTAAATTTGGGGTATCTCAACAATGCAACGAAGATTCAATTGCCCGTTGACGTAATGGAACGGCTGAAGGGTCAGCGTCAGGTCATTCCACTGCAAGTCACCCAATGCTTGATGCTGTGGGTCTTGTTGATGAACGTTGTAGTTCTTGGACGAAGTCAGTCGCTCTTTATTGTTATGATTTGGTTTGTACTGTGACAATCGCTCTGAATTCGGTTCTCCTACCTACGAACAATGTAAGAATGAGATTAGAAACGAATTAATGCGACGTCAATATTTTGTCATTCCTCAAAAGATGTAGAAATTTTTTGAAATTATTATTCCGAGTTATTCGCACACGGATATGTCTCTAGCCACTGCTGAGGGTTAACCATAAGCTCACCATGCTGTTGGGTTGTTCATGTGAGGAAGTCAATAGTTCTTACGAGAGCGTGATCCATTTTGGTTAACGGACCGTTATTTGGGAACGATTTCATTCAATCGGCTATGAACGTGTTTTATTTTTCGAACGTGATCACGAAACAAGGAATCCTTTTATATAAAGTAGGGTTGTGACGCGTAAATTGGCTGGTCATTGTCATCAATTTTCCATGATTCCCATTGGTTCGCTACGACGTTACACAGCAGAGCTCGAGAGAGTTGAAGTTGAATTATGAATTTCGAAGTAATTCTTTATGCTCCCAAATGTCACAATGACAGCTGGTCTTTCATATGCGTATGACAACTGAGATCCGTTCTCAAGAAGTCGCGAGTAGGTGTGAACAATAGAAAAGGAAAATTATTCTCACTAAATTTTGAAAAAAAATTAATTTGATTGATAGTTAAGTCAATTATAAAGAATAATCTTTTATATTCGGTGAATTTTTTAAATTTCATATACTGTTTTGAAAAATGTTCAAGTTCGGTTCATTATTCAAAATGAAATTGGGCGAAAAGGTATAGGGCGCGAAGCGCGCTTTGCAATCGCCTAGTTAAAATAATAAAGTGTCTTTGAATTCGGTTGAGGTGAAAAGAAAGGAAAATCTCAGTGTACGTGGTGTGCAATTTATTAGCAGCGTCAATAGTTTGTCGGTGTGTCCGCGCATGGAGATTTTTAGAGGGTAAAGAGAAATCCTCTTTATGCGAGTGTGTCTGAAAAGCGAAAAGATTTTTTCCGAGATTATCTTTTGACGTTTCGCAGACTGTGTAGGTTGCGCTTCGTTTGGGTTGAAAAAAAAAAAAAAAAAAAAAAACAAAATAAGACAGCTCAGCATTTTTTCTTCCATTATTTTTGAGTTCACAAAACGAGTCGATAAAAGAAGGACCTGCGCTAAAACGCGAACTGGACGAGACAGCAACACGTAGAAAAATCTCCAGGGAAACGCCTCGTTGAGATACGGAATTCGAGAGACGCGAGAATCAGCATTTCCATGAGAGTTGATGATAATTAACGGAAATCGAGAGATTCAAGGGGATGGAAAAAAACGGATGAAGCAGCCTGGCCATTGAGGCAGAAGATTAAGTGGTTCGAGCTAGAAAGAGGAACAGTAGAAATTGTGGACAAAGTCCGTGGGACGACCTTCCCTCATGCGGCAGTTGAGAGAGTAGACGATTTTGTGCACGTTAGTACTTATTCGTGTAATCAGGAATCGCTGTTAAAAGCTTGTCCATTCGCCTGTGAGAAAGTAAGCGAGTGAAAGAGACCGAGCAAGAGAGAGAGAGAGAGAGAGTGCAGTCTCCCTCATCATCGCTTTTTATGACTCTTTTCTTCTCAGCAACGTTCTTCGACTTCGGGGAAGTATTAGTAGAGATGGTAGTCAGCCGGTAGCACGAAGTAGACGAAAGAAGGAAAAGAGGGGGGGATATAAAAAGTTCAAGGAATTTAGAAGACTCCAGTCTTGGAAAAGAGGAAGGATCATCTGTGAGTTAAAAGGCGTCCATTGAGCTAGCCCAGTTCTTAACTCTGTTGTTCCTCGAAGAAAAGGTGAAGATCGTTGCTAAATTGATTCGTCTTTCACGATTTACAGCAGACTCGCTCTATAGCGAACATCTCAATTATAGCCTCGTGTTAATCCTGAACCAAATACTTACCAAGTTGAATGAAAAAGAAGGCGAATTTTTTATTTTCAGTTTCATCGTGCGACGTTTTCTCTTACGAAGAATTTAGTTTCGAGGATAAAAATCCGATGTTCTTTATGATCATAATCTGACAAAAATGGTTACGCAGAGTGACGTTTGATTGGATGTTATTGGAAATAGCTCAACAGTCATGGAATAGTCTCTATAAATTTATCATCCTGAGAGTAATGAGAGCGAGAGAAAAATCCTTGTCAACGTCCAAGTAAAATGAAAAAAAAAAAAACTGTGGGAAGCAAATATTAAAAAATGATGCCAACGTTTCCAATTATGACTCGAGCCAATGTGCTCGTGCAAACCATACAGTTACAATGGAAATCAACACTACTCCATTTCCATTGGGGGCATGGATATTGAAACATCCGAAGCCTATTCGCGATCAAGTTCGGTCGAATCCAGCGTGAGTGATTCAGGGAAACTTGTCGTTTTGTTTTATTTGAATAAAATTATTTAAGCTTTCAACGGGGCAACTACAGAGAAACACAAAGAGTGCTTTACATACTCGTTGAGGTTTCATTGATCCGATTCGATTTTACAAGTGCTCTTTTTTTCTCTGTGTATTTCGCTCAGCACTTTGTCTATGACATCGTCAAAGGATCTGTTTATCCACCGCGTTCTACAAAGTCAACATGATTTTTAATTCTCTTTACGATCGTGTTCCACAGTCGATCGACTTATTTCACATTTTTCAATATATACGTTGATGACTTTATATTCTCGAGTAACAGTTCCCTTGACCGTAATCAACTAACCACCAATTCCATTTCGCGCTTTCTGCTTGGCTTGATTCTAATCTCAACGACAAGCTTATTTTTGCAATAAACATGATAATAATTATTATTGCAAAAACCAGGAACTGAGCTCAGATGTCGTTTGATCATACTCACTCGCTTTCTATTATGTTTCTCTTTCATTGTTAATCCTTCGAGTGCACACCTCCGAGCGCACTTATGTGCATATTGGGTCAATCTGACCCAAGGCATTTTTCAAATCGTTGTATTCCGGTAAATACACATTTTTTTTTCTTGTAGAGAAGTTTTTTTTTTTTAGTAAATTATCGATATTTTATGGCCCTGAATTAATTTGAGACAACACAAAAATGAAATGCCGACCAATCGGTGACAGAATATTGTTGGGGTCAAAACGACCCAGTGTGGACTCGAAGGGTTACTCTGCTCCTCTTCTATAAATTTCCGGAAGGCCATCATTTACAAGGGACTACAGAAAAAGTGCCTACAAAATATCAACCTCATCAGCAGGGATCGAATTTGAATTTCGCTTTGCTCAAACATCCTTCGCTCTGCCGGAAAGAAAGGAGGCTTTTTCCAACGCGATGCAAAGTTATAACGAGCCTGTGGCGGATGCTGGTGTAAGCGTGAGGGTTCAAAATATAGGGGAATCGTGCGAAACATCGTCATGAGGGAGGAAGAGAAAACGAACTACTTACGACGAAGAAGAAGACTGAAGAAGGCTGTTGGGTATTTGGTATGAATAGACAGAAAATAAAAGGAGAAAGCAGGGAAACATTGGAACCAGTTATTAACTCGTCTTCTGTAACTTTTTAACTATTTTACAACTACAAGCATTCTCGAGTATTTCGTTTGCTTCGCCTTTACTTCAGACACGCGAGGAAACTTTATTCCTGCTTTTTCCCTCGTCCGATCATTTCTCTTCTTCGAGGACTTGATCATTGTAGCCTGTTCAATTAGAGAAGACCTGAGAGAACGCTTTTGCCACGTCCAACCTCCATTTCCGGCTTACCGGAAATGTCGTGCGGAATAAAAAGAATTAATGGAAGAGAAGCAAACGGCTTCGAAGATGAAAAAGTGAGAAGGAAGCTCCGATTCATGTGCACAACTGTAAAGTCCACAGTATGCCTTCCAAGTGCTACAGACTTTAGAAAGTAAAAATTAAAACACCATGAAAGTTATAATAACGAAACTAGAAACTCTTCGTAATTCAGGACATTCGTTTCGTGAATCCTCTCAAACTCAAAAATACTACAATTCTCATCGAATCAACATTTCACCATCCCGTTAATTTACCGATCCCTTTGCTGCGTCTAATGTCTAGACCCAACTTCGTTTCACTCCCATAGAAAATTGGCATCTATGCCACGTTTAGGTTGGTCGCAGCATGTACTGTAATTAAAGTTGACACGAGACAAAAGGATGTAAGCTCCTACTATATATCAATGGCGAGGTAGTTGGAACAACCGGGTTGAGGATGAACGTCACTAGGGTCCTGTCTCTTGTCACCTCCATTTATTGTAAAGACGTAGCACGATGTAGATTTATACACGAATGTGTGCACATTATATACTCATGTGTGTTATCACACGTTTACGTATGTGTAGCGACATCCAAGATGGTGGAAAGTTGGGACAAGTTCAACACCTCGACAACGAGCAACTTCTCTGGCTTCGTTGAGATGACTTTGTACAGTCTATGCTGCTCACTTTCTCTATCCCTCTCATTAACAAGTTTCAAACTTGCGGCTATATCTATTTACACTTACAACGAGCTTCGGTTTTCTTCTCCTCCAACATGAAATGTGTGGATCAGGATCCTTGGCTCCCACTAGATCTAATGCATGAGCATACGATATTCTCGCCCACGTTTTGACGTACACCTTCCCCAGGACTACCTTGAGAACTTCCTGAATATGAATGTATCAAGCAGGCCTCAAAATTACCACCACACACTGTCACTCTATCCTTTTTGAGTTAACAACGATGAAAGTAGTTGCTCCAAAAATACGAAGGTTTACAGAAATAGATGAAAGGTGATTTAGGCTCGAAAATGAGGCCGAAATTAATGAGTACAATAATTATTTTTAAGGGACTATGTACATCAGTGTACAGTATGATCCAGGCCTCACCACACTTTTTCATTCTTACGAAAGATTTTCAGGGAAATTTTTTCACGTGCGAATAAAAGCAGGTCTTGGGTTTCTTGTTTTGAGTAGAAATTTCTTTTACTACCTCATGGGAATATAGATTTGTATTCATGAAAAAAAAAATTGTATCTTTTATTAATTTGTTCTGAAATGAAATCTACCGAGATCGCTTTATAGATTGCGAAATCGCGAGGCTTTTATTCTGGAACTTTGTTCACAAGGGATATCTCGGCTTTTATCAAATCCGTAAGAAAATTGGTTATGCCTAGGAAAATAGATCGATTGTAAATTATACTTTGTATTGTCGTTTCTTTAATCGAGGCTTTTCAACGAGCTGAAACGTGTTCTTCTTGATAAATTCGTAAAATTATAAAAAATCTCATGTTCAATTACTAGACCGTAAAAATTCGTGACTATGTGACTTCAATGTGAAACTTTGCTGACGCTGTAATAACTGCATAAATTTGTCGGGTTGAACAAGTTACTTCTCACGTTAGGAGGCAAACAAGGGTTCCGTAAAGTTTTCAAATTCCAAGCAATTATAGCGTTCCTCTTGCTCTCTTGCCCACGCAGTCTCCCCCTCAACGATATCTCGACAATCCTCATCGTCTCATTGGAGTTTGATAGCACCAACTTGAACGCGGCAGTTATCTCTATCGCGTTTTCACGAGAAAGTCGTCTATATGTGCTGAGGAGAAGAGGCTCTGTGAAAGGACACACGAGAGCCTTCTTACAGAATATCCTTCGAAATCCTACTTGTATGCAAATCCTTACGAAAGGATCGTTTAGTATATATAGCCGAGGATAGATACAAAATTTCTCAATCCTCAATCGCGGATTCCTACACATTTCGGAGATTAAATTATTTCCAAGAATTCCCGTTCAATCACGTATGACTCTAGAAATATGTTCTATGGAACAAGTGATCACGAAACTACGATTCTGCGTTATTAAATTCCGATATTTATCGCTTTTCAAAAATATGCAACAGGTCAATTAATATTTCGGTGTCAAACATAATTAGTTGCGTTAATAAGCAATTATTTGGAAGTGGCCAAAATGCCTTTTGATAATGTTCGATGAAAATCTATTCATCCGTGGGAAACTGAGCCAACTCTGCATCGTTAAAAAACGCGTATGTCCGGTTTTTACCGTGACGACATATACTCGCGTGTGCCGTTATCGTTAACCCTATATTTCTCTTTTTCTTCCGCGCTGTTTGAGCATGATTCTGAAAGGTATAGACCAACGCGGTGAAGGAGTCGGAGCATCGAATGCTTTGAATCTTTCAAAGATACTGTTCAGCACTCAATGTACTGCTGAGCTTGAAATCCATTTGATCACCTTTCTTTGCCCTGCGCAAATGACACGAATAGTCCGCGCTGCGGTTACCGCATTAATTCAACATCGTCATATACATGTATCGCTTTATTTGAACGCCTCCTGCTCCTTCTCCGTGTCTTACTCCAGATCCCTGTAATCTTTGACTCTTGCATGTTCTCTGCATTTCGAACAAAAGCACTCGCTGTAATTAATCAAAGCCCCCGCTATGCGGAAATCAATAGATCAACGTAAAAAACACACGTGATACTTCAGTGGAGATGTGTTTTCGATTCTATTTCGTTCTTATATAAAATTTTAACATAATTTTCAAGATTTGCATCAATATCAATAGGACTTCCGAAAAACGCATGGAAAATTTCGAAATTCATTAAAAATGCTTGTTTTTTTTATTTGAAATTGAAACGCTGGCCATTCCGATAAGTATTCGTTTTTTTCGTTCATCCTTTCATTACCGGTGAAATTTTTTAATTGGAGCGGAGCTGCACAGTGTTATTTTTTGTTGGCATTCTCGTCATAAACTATTCATTGGAAACTTTTATAGCCAACAGCACATCCTGATTCATGAGCTTTGTTCCTGTCAAAGATTCATCAAAATTGGTTCAGTCGTGCTCGCGTGAAAAGTGGCCAATATTTTTGTGGTAGACTTTTCACTTTTTTATCACATTTCCAACCACTACGCTCAGAACTTTTTTCCCGATTGAGAAACACAAAAACAGGACAAATAACCTCGGGATTATCATATTTATTAGAGCTTGAGATTGCTACTCAGAGGTTTCTAGATAACAGTTAAAAAGTTCGATATAAAATTTTCATGAAATTCGTACACAGTTCTAAGAAGATTTGAGCTTGGATATATTTTGCCAAGTATGTTTGAAGCCACATTCTTGGGAGTACAAAGTCAGATATGACAGATAAGCAACAAATCAGCTCCAGTTTACAGAGGTCGTGGAAAAATGAGACTGAAACTATGAGAATTCTTTATTTTTGCTAAAAGACTGGAAGAAATTGTTTTTCCACGTGCGTCGTGATCAAGAGCAAGAAGGAATATTCGGTCCTTGAATAATTCAATTTTTTAAGCAATCGCGTAAGTTTTTAATGAACAATTTTGCTTTTTTGAAAATATTTATTTATCGGACGTTTTGATTTGCAAAAATTTATAGTCAAAAAGTTGAATGATAGGGAAAAATACGAGAGGAACGGTAAAGATTGATGATTTCCATAAAGTAATGAATGTTAAAATTATAATCGAATTTAGCTGATTTAATCGGAATGTGTCTTGTCTTTCCAGACTATTACTTGAAGCATTAGAGTGACGACATTTTTTCAACACTTTTGGTGTTCTTTCTCACTGACCTGCCCGATGTAAGCCCCCGCGTAAGAGTCTGTATATGGGTATTTCTTCTTTATTGCCGTTCTTTTTTACGACAGTCTAGAAAACGAAAGAGCTTTTTTGAGAATGTCTGTTATACACCTTCAGCTTGCAAGATGTGGAGAGGAGTGTGAGAGGCTAAAAAAGAAAGTTGAGAGAGTGGTCGAGAGAGATATCACACGGTGAAACGTAAAGAATTCCGTAATTGAAGAGGGATCAACCAATAGAAAGCTCGTGGGATGAAAGTTGTGGATTTAGTTTACGATTTCCACGAAGGCAACAAAAATTTCAGCCAAGTTCATCATCATTTTTTTTTACATTCTAAAGCATGAGAATTTCCACTAAATAAAAAGTTTCCCACGCTTCGGCCATCGATGGATTTAAATATTTCACAAAAATCCAACAATCCAATACTTCTCATGTTGACTTTGCTTTTTGTAAGCGTATGAAAAATATAATTATGTGTGTGAATAAGAAGAGCAATGTATACTGGTTTTGTCTAAAGTTTACGAACAAACGGCGAGCGGCACATTATCGATTTTCGATGAATACATTGTGGCGAGCCCCGTGCAAAGTTGGTTCGACAGGCATTTACTTACTATCGTTTGTAATCGACGCCAGAGGAGAAAGAGAGGGTGGGGGGGGGGGGGGGGGAAGATCAACGAGAGAGAAAGAGCGAGAGAGAAGCAACAATAGTACGCCCTTCCATGATTTAAATAATGTGTATGTGTACCTATTTCTTCTCTCTCTCTCTCTACGAGTTTGATAAAAATCAAAAGGGAGCGACTTAGCTTACTTCAGTAAAGGTTACGCCGTTCTAACGGCAAACGGTGGCTATATGCGCAAGTATAGTGAATATACAGTGTAAAGTTAAACTCCAATAGCGATCTCTCTCGCACTCCTATCTCGATGGCTGAATTGCGAAAGATTTACGGGAATCGAGATACTACACATCCTTGGTGGCTGGATTGCTCGGTGCAAGTTCTTCGTGGGAGGAGCGGAAGGGCGGGAGGAGAGCCGACGTATTTCAGGTGCGAACTGGCGAAGTGGAATTCGTTATATGGGCGAAATTGCTTACGATTGTGCAGTTCGAAACTGCCAGCGATACTGAGGCGGTCTGGGAAAAGCTTTTCTAGCAATTATAATATACCTATGTATCTATATGTTGATAAAAAAGAAATACTCCTTGACCCTATATAAAGCAACGAGTTTAAAGTGAGGCAAGAAGTGAGAACTCTCAGATAACTTTTTCTCGCACTTCATCCAGATAAGCCGAACATCTCATGGTTAAGTAAACTCGTATATCTCTCGCCCACACCTTTTTTAACATGCAATAAACGCAATAAACCTTTCGAGCAATATTTCTGACTCTATTTTTTCAATTTATCTTTCGTTTTTTTTTTCTCGTTTACACTTCATTTCATCGGGTACCATCGAGCCCACTCTATGCGAAAGAGATAAACTTGAATTTTGTTTTACATACTCATTTCACCTCGATTGCATCGCGAAAAGTCTTGTAATCGTGAGTTTTTATCGTTCCGCCCCTTCCTCCCATTGGTAGAGAGAACTTTGATTCACGTCGATTAGATTCCCTGTTTATACGAATCGAGGAAAAGAAATTTAGTGAAATGCAAATATTCGCCAATTAGTTATCCTACCAGGAATATATTTTATGGTGTTTTTGATGCCTTTTTTATGCACGTTCTCATAAAAATCGAGACGTACGGTATAAAGTTCGATTCGTTGGGTTTTCTTCGAGAATCGTAATAATACGTAAAAGCTGGAGAAAGTCTCCAGTCGGTGAGCGCATAATTTGAACAGTAAATTCGATCGAACCGAATTCTCCGTTCAAGCCTTCAAGCGTCAACTGTCTTTCTCTTTTTACTTCCCTTGGATGGCTCTGTCTCCTCGCTTTGCACATAGACACACGTACAAACAAAAGGAGACGAATGGGGAGTGAATACGGCGCAGAGGGAAACGACAGTAGAGGCAAAATTTACAGCATTAGGATTTTCGGAATTTTTGTAGGTGAATGTACGCCTGGTGTTTCCACGCAGTATATAAGAACATCTACACATACACATACATAATCGGAGGCAAACAGAAAGCAGCGAGCTTGAGAGATAGACAAAATATATATAGAACGTACCGATGCATACGGAGGTCCAATAAGTTTACGATAGACAAATAATGGAACGTCCAATTGGAGCGCCATCCGAATCATTTTCTGAGTAAATAGAAGGAAAAATTTCAAAATATTCAGAGCAGATCGTTTGGTTCGATAATTACCGGTATAAAATAATTGAAATCATGATCGTTTTCCAATTATCGATTTACACATTAAGGCGACGTGTTACTGGGATCAATGAGAAAGGTGAAGTTCCGTTCTGCGTGGAAAGTAAAACAGTAGGAATCAGAATATGACGTCATCAGTGATTTAGTGATGCTGTACCGGCCGAGATGAGACCAAGCGAAGCTGACGGGTTACACGCCAAAAGCGAGAATAGTAATCGCGATTGTTATCAAAATAGCGTATACCTGCAGGCTTAAAACGAACCTTTACGTCTTACATCGCATGGCTTATGCCATTCCGCGTTCATATACAGACGATATATATTTGTATATATAGACGTAGCGGTTGCCGTGAGTACGTTCGACGTCGGTTCGCAGAGAAGTGGGATTCCCGTATTCGCTTACTCGGAAATGGAGGTGATTAAACTTTATGGAGTCGATCGGTCGGCAACCGACTCCGAATCTGTTTTCATCTCTTTCTCTTACACTCGCTCTTTTCTCTCCGTCCATCGGGCTTTGGAATTGCTTCACCTCTCTTCTCCTGCCGCACTCGAAAACCGAGACAGGGGGGCGTTTGATTGCGGAAAGTAAAGCAGAGCGAAGGGAAGCGATGAAGAGAGGACGAGGGCGAGAGAGAGAGAGAGAGAGCAAGAGAATAGAAAAGGAAAAGGAATTGAGAGGTTACATGTGAACCCTGGACAAAATTACCCTCGACACGGGTCGATCGTTTTGCGATCAGCACGGAAATCTTTCGACTAGATAGCTTTAAGCTTTTGGGAGCAAAGGAATAAAAAAAAAAACACATTCACGTTTGCTTTTTTTTTATCAGTTAGTATAGCACACAAAGTTCATCCCTGTTACCGCGTGCGCGGAGCCGTGACTGAGGCATAATTAAGTGCACGGAGGTGGCGAACCATCGCTCGCAAAAATTACAAAACAATAATATATAACAATGGCTTTAATTATATAAGTGAAAAAATTACGTAGAATGAACAAAATTTCCACAAACTGTCAAAGGTTACCTGCTGACCTGATATTGAATTTTTTCGTTTTGTTAAAAGAAAAAGAACTCCATTACATTTCTTGGTTTTCCAAGTGAAAAAACATGGCCGAAGTTAATTAAACTGGGAAAATACACAATATTTCGGTAGCTTCGCCTTGGTCTCCTCTATAAACGTCGTTTTTATAGGAATGGAAATAGTAACCATTGTGCAGACCGAGCACTGCGATATTATTCCATGTAATGTTGCGCGAAGGAGAGAGAGAGAGAGAGAGAGAATGTGGTGGAAAACGGTAGAAAAAATGGTGTGCAAAGGAATATTCAAAGCATTTTTGAAGCCCGGAGGATGAGCGTTTTACGTAGTGCAAGCATCAGGAGATATATATTTGTATATGATCCACATCGGTATTATCACCGTCATTTTTCGTCTAATAACCGTAAGAGTATGAGGGTAAGGGGTCAAAAACGCCGGCCCGTTATCATAGTCTCATAAAGTCCTGCGGCTGAACGAGGTCCTGCTGTACATTTATGCGTGCCACCATATATATCTATATGCTGGCACTTGCGAGAAGAATTTTTATATGGACTCGAGAGATAGCGATGTACCAACGACATTTCCGTTGTTTTGCTGGATAAAAGGTTGAACTAGGGCACACACGAGCCCTTTCAACTTGTCACGAGCTTCGTAAGAATTTGTTCGAGTAGGATATACAAAGATTCTGTATTGCGTGCTAATGACACTGATTGAGCGATGTTTCTTGATGCTTTTCTTTACACTGATGCTGAACTCTTGTCCCCAGCTTGACAGTACAATGAATTACTGTGACCGACACTCCATTTATGTCAGCTGCTCTTCGTTCTCGGGACAGGATATCAGTTTTTGTTCTAAAGGAATATTTTTTCAATAACAAATAGGAAGCAACGAATAAGACGAGAAGCTTGGATGTTGGAAATGATTTTCCACTTTGATGAAAATGATGTGCTGACGAGTCCTGATTGCATCGTGGAAAGCTGCTCCTATCAGCAGGCAGATCAAAATACTAATGAGGCCAGCAAAACGTTGCCTATAAACGCGAATGTCTGATGCGAAACGCATTTCGATAACAAGCCACACAGCCTGCAATTCACAATCAAGAGGAATTGAGGGATCAATGAAATAGGAAGGATGGCTATCGTCTAGCAATCATTGGCACAATGAAACTCAATACCGGACCCCTACCACCCATCCAACGTTCATGGACTACATGCAGCAAAGTTTTATCCGAATACGATGATCAGAAACAATCGGCGTATTGCCTTCAGGTTGCGATTTGCAAATACCATTGAAAAAAGTCTTTTGATTCCCTGCATTATTTCCATGCACAGTTTGGTTTGCTATCAATGTTATGCAGCAAGGTAGTAATGTTGAAAAGTCTACATAGCAGTCAAGTATATCCTTCGGATTGTATGAAATTTGGAGGGTGAAGCTTGCATAGAAAAATATTGTATATACAAAATGGCTAAGTTAACTCCCTAGTTACTCGTTCGATCGTACAGCTATTAGAGAGTAACGTGTCCATTACACATTTTTCTTTAAGCGATACAGATATTATTAGCCATTACTGCAGCCTCTATACTATACCACGTTACGTTTACTGCAATGGCACCTCCTGCTACAGATTCCCGGGTGGTTAGTAAAATGCCGCAGTATAAGTTAATGCAGGTGTGTGTTTATGTATAAGAGGGAAAGAGAGAAGCACGTGTGCTCGTGAAACGTTATCCCTCACACGTTTCGCTAGTTTTCTGTTTTTTCAGTAACGCACGTCTACCTCTGTGTATATGCGGTGAAGTAGTTCGGATAACGACATGACAGGTGGTGGTGGTGAACTCTCAGTGTTGAACCGGTGGACGCGAGATGGTTAGTTGTGTACGAGGACGAACAGCCAAGGATGGAAATACTCGAAGCGGTTGGTGGTTCGCGCACAAATATCAAAGCCCACATTGCCATCACAGGAAACGCTCGCTTACACTTGTGCCTTCGATAATGGCCACATTTCGGAATACTGTATATCTTCTAAACACGCATATGTATACAGGCGTAATAGTCGATGAAGTTGGGCTACACCGAGGTAAAAATGTGCTAGTTCTCAGCCTCTCGTGTGTTCCGCGAAATTGAGGTTATAATGCTTATGTGTGAGTATAGCAGCAAGAAGCGTTGCGAAGAGGTATAGGAAAAGAAGAATTTTGTGCAGGCATCCGTGTATCCCGCTTCTCGGTCCCCCATTTTTCTATCTCCCACAACGCTTTTCCATCGTAAAGCGTACGAATGTGTCGTTAAGCGAGTATATATAACTCCCGCTGAAAATACGACATAAACGTACATGCCTGGGTGCAAATTTCCAGACCATTGGATCTCAGGACTGCGTATAGTGATGGAGAGAAACTGAAGCTATGTATTCTATCTTTTGGTGATACGCGAGGAAACTCTTGGATCATCCCGTTTCTGCTGTCTTATTTTATCTTACATTTGTCTCCTCCGGTCCTTCTCCCTATCTCTCCCTTCTGCCTCATCGTTGCCTCTCTTTCCAGCTCTTGCTTCTCTTTGAACGGTATATGCTTGATGTCGGTGTGTGTTTCTCATTTCGTCAAGCTCTTCCTAGTTGCATGCCACGCCTAGGTTTATGCAGTACAGTGCGCACCATCACCCGATTCTCAACGAAGCGCTAGACCGTGAAGGTCCTGGAGCACAAAAGATAGAAAGAGACGAGCAGAGATTAAAGATCACGTGATCTCTCATAGCTTTTAACGATTCCACTGTAGGGATGTCGCCCTTGGCACTATTATACTCAGCGGTCCCTACCACTAATGCTCTTTGCACCACAACGGATAAAGCAAAATCGTACACAGAATGAAGTACTGCAAAATCATCCGCTTCAAGGTCTCTGCTATCACGGGCTCAAACCGACGAATGCGTTCATCCTTGTTCACGTCTAGATTTCCAGCTCTCTTCACTCTCTATCTGTGTCTTCTTCTTTTCCTGCCTTAGGCATAGACATACAAACAATTGTCTATATATATATATATGAAGTCTACAGTCCATCGCATTGCCAAGTATTCGCTCGTCACGTTCAGCACAGCAGATTTGTGACTTCAAAGCTTTCCGTCATTATGATTCTCCATCCTCGTTCTCCAATTCACTATATCCTGCCACGGAAACATTCTCTGGAGTTGCTCCATCCACACTATATCTCGTTCACCATCTTATCCGCAATAAGACGCAGCGTGTGTTTGCAAACACACAAATGCATAAATGCATTTGTGCATTTCTCCAGATGACAAAGTCGCAGAATTGTCTCTGACTCCTTGCATCTTCATGCAATCACGAATACTACAACACACTCGGGCCACCAAAGTATGATTATCTGTACTCCTCGACATGTAATTGATGCCGAAAATCCTTGGGCTCCATTGATCTGTCTTCATCCACAACTTCCACAATTTTCAAATTCATGGCAAAATAAAATGTCATTTAAAAACTCATTTTCAACATCGGAATTTTCATATTCGTTAGAGCACCAACCTGTTGTGGTGTTAATTGCTTCATGATGACACGACGCGACCAGTAATCATTCATTTCTCCTGTCACTTGTCAATTAATTTCATCTACATCCCAAAACATCGTTATTTCCAGCTCAAACGGAACACGTAACGTTCCGGATCGAGGTGCAGACTAGCATGATCAAACTTGGCTGTTCTCTAGCGACATTACACGCTATATAGACATCTGATAGGCTGACCGCGTGTCTAATCTCTCGAGTATGCAGTCACGTACCAAACTAGGGACACGGAAATCGGAATCCTCAGGGTTCCTCCCTCATCTACTACGCCAAAATAATTGACTCTACTTGTACAATATATAGATAGAGATTTGACTGCAACATCTTTAGGTACAATTCAGCCAATCGCATTGATACGTCTAACTAAATATTGTGATCAAGATGTCTATCTCTTAATTACAGTAACCATCTTACGAAAATTAACTCCATCTGAGTTCCAACAAGCAATTTGAAAGTCTTCGTTACTCTGTCCCATGTACAAACATCTATCTTGAGATTTACTGTTGTGCCTCACACAGGTACGCAAATATGCATGGGGAGAAACAGTGTGAGAGAAGCGGACAGGAAATTTCAAAGACATTCGCTAGATCTGCATCATCATGATAGTTGTAGGACCTCAGGGATAAAATTTAATTAAGAGCTCCAGCCACCATCTCGCTGCTCAGGAGATTTTTCAAAGAATTCGTACGGCATGAAGAATCTTATTGTTTTGGAATCTACTTACTTTATCATGAGATTCTGTACAGGTAATAACTTTTGGTTGTTTGAATGAATAACTGGACAGTCAGGCCTGGCCAATATCCTTTGCATTATTTTGAATTCTTACTCGCATTTGTTTGACAAATTCGTGTATGGGGAAAAAAATCAAATTTCATATCGCAAACAATTGTAATTTTTGAATAACGAAATTTGTGGCGATTAGGTTATGAAATTGTGGAGGTTGTGTTTAGATATTTCGACTGACCAAACGGATGCCAAGTTGGGTAGGGTCGTTCACTCATTATAAAGATTTTTGTAATTCGACAAATTTTTTGTAAAAATGATTTTTTTAATAGATTTTGCATTTGAAAAACGAGCATTTACGAATAAAAAATAACTTACCTGTAGAGTCGAACAAACTAAAGTTTCAACTTTCAACTAATGATCAGGTAAAATTTGTTTTAATATTTTTAGGTTCATTGATTCTATGTTTTTAATATGATTTTCGCCGTTAAAGTACCTAATTGATTTATGACTATAAGTACAGCAATGTGTGTTTGCGGCGTTGACCTCGCATTCTAAGACTGTTGGCATTTTTGCTTGCACTACCGTCGCGTTCGCGTCTGACCCCTTTGGCGTTAACTACTGGTTGCTCTATAAGCTGAGCCACGATTAAATCTATATATATAGATATATATACATATATGAATACATTTTGCTGGTCTTGCGTGCTCGGCTTGAACTCGATTTTCTCATATCAACAATCTCGTAACTCGATACTCGACGTCCGGCGAAATCATACCGTGGTAATACAAAAGAATCCATGGCTTACGTGACAGCGACACTTTGAAACTTAATTTGTAACTACATCAAGAGTGCGTTAGTACGTGCTATTGTGCCGAGCATGAAAGTTCAACGAACCTCTATGAAAATGTGCACATGGCAGCTGACATGGAAACTGATGGAATAACGTTATTTTGTTGAGGATAAATTCAGGTAGTTCGATCAGTCTGGTATAGAGAAATATTTAAATTTTCCAATCTTTAATCATTTTCACGATCGAGCCACGCAGAAGCCGTTCAACCACGAAATTAAAATCACCCCAAATGTTGAAGGGATATTGAGTGCCCAATATTTCCACATAATGGTCTATTTTGGCGAATCATCATTATTTTTTTACAACGAAAGCAATAGAAAATTAAAATTAGTAAAAAGTTTGGAAGTATTTGAATAAAGAGACATTGAAATTGGCTCGATTTAATATGAAGGTGATCTGAATTCCTGCTTGATATTTCGTATAATTAATTCTTGGGCAACAACTGCGATGCAAAGGGACAATTTCCCTTGTAGAGTGGAGCAGTTTGCGCTATTTGTTTTGGACCAACGATTAATGTTGAACTTCGAGAATTCGACTTAGCGAGATATATCAAAAGCGTGTAATTCGAAAACTCTTGCATTTGAGTACTAAAAGCTGGGCTCACTGTCCAAGAGAAAAGGTTCTATATACATAAGACGATAGAGACAGATATAACAATTGTAATTATTCGCTCAGTGGAATAATTAAGCTGCGGTTTCTACGGTAGAGCTTCGAGTAGAACTGTCGAGAGGTTATAGCGTACACACTCTCGGTATACACGCTCAGTTTGTCGAAAAGTTGGTTCAGCCTGTGTATGTACTGGCAGCAGCGTTTGGGTCGAAACATTTTCGGTTGCATGCTCGACTCGTCTCATAAACAAGCTACTTTTTGGCATACGGGTAAAAGGCTCTGTGGCTAGGCCGAAGCTGCCGTTTCCTCGTGGTTTTCTCCCAAAGCCCTTACAGGACTCCGACGTTTTATTGCTACAGATGCTTTCCTCACAGACTGCAGTCGTGTTTGGTGTACTTGTTCGTTAGTCGAGCGAAGAAAGAATTCTTCTGGCAAACTAATGAAATGAAGAAACTCAAAGGATTTTTGTTTTCATATGAAAATACGAGTGTGCTCACTGCGTCCAGTACATGGGCCAGGTTCAGGTTCTATAAGATGGAACCGGAGATTGTTTGATTCGAGCTAAGGCAATGGAACGAGGAATAAAATTTGTGTCAAAGCTCGAGGTCGAACAAAATGCGAACATTTCTTACTGGACCATTTTTTGTGGCAAATTTGAAACATAGCCATGGAAAAAGAACTTGGATGATTGCTTTTCTCACGGGAAGCGAATATGTACCGATCGTTTGAGGACGTACGGGCTATGGCGCATCTTGCGGAACTGAAACAAAGCAAATATATTTGTTTGGAAATTTATTTGCAGCTGAGCCATGATGGTGAAGAATCAAGAGTCGTTGACGAAGGGTCGACGGGTGAAGTTTTACGGAAGAAGGATGGAAGTTAAATTAGATCGTCGGAAGATGAGAACTCAGGGTTGTAGAAACAGCTGAACAGTGAAAAGGAGAGAAGTTATTGAAGTGGATTTAGCTTGGGGCGGAAGGAATGTAGAAAGACAATCCGCGTGTCATGTATAGGTAAATAGATAGAAGAGGTATCATTAGGGTATAAGGGTGAATCTCCATAGTGATGCTGAGTAAAGTAGCAGCAAAGTGAGAGAAGCTGGCGAAGGAAGTGGAATAGATAGAAGGAAAGAGCTTTAAGGACATGGAGTAACGTCCGAGAGGGTTTTTGGAGGGACGTCATTCCAACGGTTGTCCCACCAGCGACGATTCTGTCTGAGGTTACGGAGGAAGGAAAATGTATATATCTCGTTGAGACAGGGTGCGAGATCGAGAGACCAGAATAGTGAGGATCCGAAGAACCCTAGCGTTCGCCTGAGAAAACAATGGATCTATCTGCATCCATAGGTTCCCCATTACGTGATCGTACGGTGAGCGAGGTTGGGTAGAGAGTGCCCAAGAACTCTGAGTAACACACAGAGTCTTCCTCCCTTTCTCCGTCTCTCTTACGTTTTCCCTTTGTGATGGTATACGAGAGAAGGTTGCTGTTAGGCGGGGCGTCCAGGCACCTCTATCGGCCCGGCTTGATAAGTGGGTTCTCCCGTAACGCCTAATGGAATTCTCAGGGAGAACGCGGCCAGAGCCCTCGGACGGCTACTGGGAAGAACAAGAGGATTCACTCGCTCCAAAGTTGTCGTTGGACTTGTCTCAAACGGCACTGGTCCCAGTGTTAGAAGCACATTCTCGTCTCTCATCCTTCCAGCTCTATTAAACTCGTTGATCACGTGATGGCCTATATACTTCATCTATAATACTAGATCCTTTGCGTTGGGCTATGTATCGGAACAACTTGACAGTTTAGCAGTATCACATTCAACCTGCGCACACTTCACTTGCGTACGAAAGCGGGATTTTCGATTGGACTATTTCTCCGTGGTCCTCCTCATCCCTCTCAGTTTCCCTCTTGGTTCAGCTAGAGTACACTTCGCGGTGAACTGCATGTGTCGAGGCTATCGGGTACCAACGGTGAGAGAGGTCTTTCGGTAAGGCACGTCAGTAGCAATGCTTCCGACGACCAGACTAGGACGGGTCTGTGGCCATCCAGACAGCTGGACTGCTGTTCGCTTCGAAATTTCCCCGTTCCATCCAGTCACGCGTTATAGAGCAATAATACAAAACGGGACTTGGCGCTGCGAAACGGTTCATTAACCCTTGCGATACCCTGGAAGATCTGAAAATTATAATCGGCTCCAGCTGCAATTCACCCGAAAGGCATCGCGTACGTCAAAATGATATGGAACTAGTTGGGATTACGTCAATGCAGGCCTGCACCACTTCAATGTTTATAAGCGTGCTTAGTATCAAGCACGTGCTACATATAGTGATGGTGCCTACAATTCACTACCAGTGTACTTGCTGGCCGAATCGAACTTAACCACAATTAGCCCTCTGCCGATATCCACCACCATGTTATATGTTCTCTATGGCTGCTTTACTCTGGTTGCGCTACAACCACGTTTGTCTAAATAGTAATAGGCATCGTTCCTCCTGATACACGCGGAAGCAACGTAACCTAACCACATAACGGCCAGGAGTCTCCGATGTGGTCAGGCTTCCTCGAGAGAATTCGATGAAACTGGTGTCTCTTGTAGGCACCAATGTCGAGAAGAACCGAAAAGAAAGCGAATAGCCAGAGACATAGCCAGTGGAAGAGACATGCAATAGAATAATTATCGTTTAACGTTTACTTGCGAACTCAGTTCATAAGCATGACCATCTTCAAATGCTGCTAGTACTCCCTGCTCCACATTGAGGGACTTGGACGGTACGTGTTAATGTTTTGTTCTGCGGTGTTTGGACAGCAGGAGGAAATGCAAGACAACCAGAAAGCCAGCATTGAGGACAACTTCTGTTACGAATGTGGCTCTTGCTCGACGTTTGATTCGCTCTGCTGTACACGCATATTGCGTACCCAAATACTAGGCACGGATTAATCAAATATTATACAGTGGAGCTGATGGATAGTCAAAGGCTCACAAACCGTAACTCAGTCAGATGAGGAAAACAGCCAGTGACAAGAGAACAGTACTGAGTTCCTCTATGTTCGTTCTATGTTTTGTGTCACAGTCTCGGGCGAATGTACCACTGTCCTATGTAACATGTCACTCTGGGGATTCTCTTTCCCTCTTCTTCTCCCTTTCCCACGCTCGTTCTTTGGTTCATCTGTGTTGTGCACCAATGACGATAATAGAGTTGATTAGGCCTGGCTACTCGATATCAGACGAAATTCGAGAGAATGAAACCAAGCTAAAGGGAACGTGAGCATTTGTGAATACAATAGCGACAGTTTACCGGACATCAAAGCCTCTATATACATGTTCCCGACGAGTCCGGACACGCGAATTTACCAAGCATTGTACAGAACATGAGTCCACCAATGTAAATATACTTTCATATAGATAGACAGGCAATCATCAACTTTGTTTGAACGTTCCGTTGATGTTGCCACATTGAGTTCGCGTTCTCCTTTGTCCTAACAGTTTGTTGAATCAAACTCAAAAAACTGATATGCTCAGAGTGATTTTCTCAATCAGATATCCCGTTACATATACGCGCCACCTTAGAAGGACATTACAACGAAATCCAACTGCGTTAATAAATCGGAGCAAGTGGTTTCCGTCAATTTTTTCATCCAGATTTGCAGTGATGACGATCCTAAAGTGTGAGGAAACGGGGGATGTTTAACCCTTCGCGTGGACACCTCCCATAAGTTCATATTGGGTCAATCTGGCCCAAGGCTTTTTCAAATCGTTGTATTCCGGTAAATATGCATTTTCGGTTTTTTTTCTTGTAGAGACGTTTTTTGGAGTAAATTATCCATATTTTATGGCTCTAAATTTATTTGTTGACGAATACCAAAATTAAATGCTAAAACATTTGTTCCCATTAAATGCCTAACAATCTGTGACAGAATATTGTTGGGGTCCAAAGGACCCAGTATGCACTCGAAGGGTTAAACGGTTCAAAAGTTTCAATACGCAAGAATCTTTTCCACTGGAGATCAATCGCCATAAACGTAAAAAAACGAGCATTGAAAAACAATATGGTTGTGACACTCCGTCATGGTGAAGTTTCGTGGTATCGCAGTGATTTTTTTCTCATCGCAGTGATTTTGGCGTGTGATAAAACGTCGTGGAACCACATGAAAGCGTCCATGTCGTGTATATATGAAAAATCACACAGACAATGAAAAGCCGTGAAAAACATGAGCACGGGAAGTGAGCCGTGACCTAGACTCAGACAATAAAAGTCCCATTGAACATGCATGACCCTTTTTTTGTTTGGAGGCTATGTAAATCCATGTGATTGACGTCATTGGATATTCTTACGAGTTTGCTGATTAATTGGGTTCAGATCTCAAAAGGGCTCCGCAGAGAATGATGAAAAAGTCCAGGGACCTTCCATTCCGAGTACTGGCCAGATTTATGCCGCGTTTATTATTATTTGTATGGCTCCTTTCACGCGGGTGAATACGATACGATTGAAAGGACAATGGGCACTTTTTAAAAGTCAATGCTCTGCGTGTGGATGACTACCGGGAACACCTATTGTTTAAAATACTAGCAGGCAATGTAGTCTTTACTATGTAGGCTATCTGCACCTGTATTATAGAAATGCCATAATAACGAACAGGAAACTCGGTGTATACAGTTGTCGTTGGTGATTCTTCCCGTCTCGGTTACAAGCGCAGCTCGCGCAACGTTTCGAATGTAAACCTGCCCGTTTCTCTGGCGATGCTGATATACATGCTGTAGAATATGATCCTGCACCTGACATTGGGAACGAGACAATTCACCCTAGTAACGGGTGGGGAGGTACAGAGCCAGAACAGCAACTCGTAGGTCGTACACAGGTGGAAGCTGCTATTATTTACTAGCTTTATTAATGTAGTATTTGCATACATAACACATAGGCGAAAACTCCGAGAATTCCATGTTGGCTAGTACTGCGATCGGTCCCCGAATTTAGTTCATTGATTGCTGTTCTTGCATCAATTCGTGGGAAGAGGTTGAACCCTTCGCCTGCATACGGGGTCGTTTTGACCCCAAAAATGTTCTGTCACCGACTGTTTGGCATTTAATGGCAACGAATGTTTCGGCATTTAACTTTCGATTTCGTCAAAAAATAAATTGAGGGCCATGAAATATTGATTAATCACTACAAAAAACATCTTTACAAAAAAAAAAAAACAAAAAATGCATATTTACCGGATTACAACGATTTGGAAAACGTCTTGGGTCAGATTGACCCAATATGCAGTTGTAGGATGTGTGCACTCGAAGGGTTAAATTGTTTTAACCATTCTAGATCAAAATTCTTCATCTGAGTTATTGAGTCAGAAGTGAAAAATGACAGATTGGTCGGTGCTTGGGCGATGTAATATAAATGAAATATTTTCCAGAAGTTATAAACCCGAGCATGGAAAATGGAACTTTTGTCTGAAAGCTCTGAATCTAGTTTCGTCAACCATCGCTCTTCGTATCTGGATTTCTCGAATCCCTGGAGCGTACGAATGCGCGTGAAATTGCCCATGCATATAAACTCTATTCAATTTGCTCCTAACGTTTGTGCCATACGTATAGGAGTTTTGAAGCGGGCGATACTCGGAGCACAGCCTGGACGAACGCTGTGTTATCCAAGAGGCGGGACATCTCGAGTTTCACGAGTAGAACAAATGACATGTCGGGTACACGTCTTCGCACCTCTCACTGGATTCCCCTTTATGTGTGAAGAGGCAAACTGGCAAGGAGAAACCGGACACGGAGATGGCCTGGATCGAAATGAATTATACTTGGAACAAGACTAAGTAGGACAAAGTAAGTAATATATCTGCCTTCACGGAGACAAAATAGTGGATTTTTATTGAGTTTAGAGACTCAAGGCAATTAGCATATCGGTCATAACATTTCATTAACCCTTCGAGTGCACCCATCTTATAAGAGCTTATTGGGTCAATCTGACCGAAGGCGTTTTATAAACCGGTTTATTCTGGTAAATATGCATTTTTTTTTGTAGAGACGTTTTTTGTAGAAAATTATCCATATTTTAAAGCCCTAAATTTATTTTTTGTCCAAAACGAAAATTAAATGCCAAAACAATCGTTGCCGTTAAATGCCAAACGATCGGTGATAGAAAATTGTTCGGGTCAGAATGACCCAGTATGCACTCGAAGGGTTAATAATTCTCTGGCCTTACGAAAAAGGAAGGATTAAGGGGTCAGCAGCAACGATACGCATCAAATAAATTGATATTTTGGTACGGTCATTTGGGTTACGACATATGGCAATATTAGATCGAAACGTTTCACGCAACACATATGCTGCAACCACTTGTGATAAAATTCAAACGAGAGTTATTTTTATATGTGCGCGTTACTATCGCAGTGGTTTCATACGCACGTATATATTATCGATTTTAACAATTGTGCCAAAAACACGAGTAAAAATGGATCCTCTATCTACAGATATAAATGTGTGTTTGCGCGCGCGCGCGTGTGTGTTTGTGTGTGTGTGTGTGTGTGTGTGTGCATCCAACTGTTAAAACTCTGATCTGATAGTTTTTTTCAAATTTCGCTGATACAAATGGATTATTTCGATAGAAATTGCACTACCAGTAAATTTCTCCCACTGACATTTGTTTTCGAAAGTTTATCGAGAAAGAAAATCATCAAAAACTACAATTTCCAAGAGATTTTTTTCGTCCTCGTGGAGTCTAAGTATCTCAATATTTCATCGATATCTCATGATAGTTGGGAGCTGTCTAGCTTTGTGGTCGTGAGAAAAAACGATCAGAGCGACAGAAAGAAAAATGAATGAGGAGACAGAGGTGAAACGTGTTGTACGTGATGACCTTGGCATATTAAGGGCATTTGTGCTCCCTCAATTATTGTTTCATTCATTATATTACTAACCTTCCCATTTCGCTGGATCGTAAAATGATCGATGGGTCTCAACGTTTGTATGATCGTCTGCCAGCTTCCGCGAGCATATCACTGTTTGATCGCCATGGAATTCTGGCCATGAAAAAGTGACTGAAAGTGTTTTTTTTTTCTTTAAATTAGTATGCGTTATCATTTTTTGGCTACGAGATCCTACTGCGGAACGGAGGAGTCGCGAAGAGAGTGATGAAATAAAATAGTGAAGTGGCATCGTAACGGGAAAAGGGTGGATCGAAACGACAGGCGTTATTTGAGAGGCGATGAGAACTTTCGCACGTTCTCGTTTTCAGATCGATCGTACAAGAGCGGTAAATGTAAAAGCACAGATATAGAAAAGTACAAGAAGAAACAGTCGTAGGGTTCCAGAAGAGGGAAGGAAAAGAGAAACGCTGTCGTATTTCGGTCGTTTCCTCATACACGGACATACAACGAGTGCGGTCGCTCGTGATTGTTCCTTTCTTCCTTGCTGCCTCTAGAGAATCTAGATTTCTTTTCTTAAACGATTTTCCTGCTCTCCGGCTGATTCTCTATATAGGTTTTTCAAGAATATACCTTCAGAGCCAACGACGCATTCTTATCACCGCAAGATCGCCGTTATCGTTTTGTACACTGTGCCATGTATACGTCTTGCTTCTTATATGTAGGCCGGAAGATTCGATCGTTTTGCTTTCGCTGCTTGGAAGCAATGGGCTCTTTTATGTCATATGCCACTATACATACAATCTCGAAAAAGTAACATGGCACATGTAGCTGTATCCTGAATACGAGCCCTGAGGCGGTGTGGGCAGGTTGTCGTTTTCGTTTTTCTATCGGTCACCGTCTATTCGCTCGGACATTTTATCAAACAGGGTCTAAAACTTGGGTATCCCAAGGTTGGTGCTCTATGCGTGATTTATCGTTAAGTCAAGTTTGTCTGTGTGAGAATGGATGATGAGGAGTAGAGCCGCGTATGTAAAAGCATGGTGTGCTGTCCTCTATTCAGTTAAGCGAGGCAGAGAGAAATAAAGCGACCGTTGGAGCGATGTTGGGTGCAAACTAATGGTCCATCAGATCCTTCTATCCAACAACTCCGAAAGCTTTCGAAACCTATGACTATATACTGTCATAGGGTTATCCAGACAGCGAGCCCAAGAGGACCGTTTACTGAACGTGGCTTTAAAGGATGATCAAAGGTCGTCTGTGATGACCCGTAGGGTTTCAGCATTCCGTATGACAATATCCTTGTTCCACCGCTCATACCAATACGCAAACTGAGCGCGTGTGTTGTGCAAGCACCCATCGAACCATGTCCGACCTACAGGATCGCGATACCGCTCGTTTCCATTAACCCTGCAACTTTCGAACAGCAAAGATTGCCTTGCGTTCTCATGGTGGACGTTGTGAGACTTTTCCTCACTCATCGATTAAAACGCCGATCCCTGCAACACTGGGAAAGTGTATCTTGGGTCAATCTGACCCAAGATCTTTTTCAATTCGTTGTATTCTGATAAATACGCATCTTTTAATTATCCATATTATATGGCCCTAAATTTATTTCTTGACGTAAACGAAAATTAAATGCTAAAACATTCGTTAACTGCCAAACTATCGGAGAGAGAAAATTGTTGAGGTCAAAACGACCCAGTATGCACTCGAAGGGTGAAGTCGTATGGTAAGAAAATCTGGAATTTCTCTCGTTCATGGAAAAAAAATGATATTAAATTCTGTGTGCTTCGAGTTATCGTTGATTTTAGGCCTTAATCCGAAAAAAGCTCTCATCGCGCAGTCGACATATAAAGCGCAAGTATCGCGAGCGTCGACTGGTTACTTGTTATTCACAACCATCGTTGAAACGATGACGACACGTCGAAGCTTTGAGTTTCGCAAACTTTATTTCAAATTCCTACTCCATCCCCTGCACTGGCAAATGAAATAAACCAATTGTACCAAGTGTGTATGAGTGTGTGTATAAGTTATTCGGAAAAATATGAGCGGCTGCTCGTCTGGGTATGAGGCTTTATGAGCTCATTCCTTCTCGGCGTCAACACGATTCGATGTAAATATTTATATGTGCAATCTCCACGATCCGCCTCTTCCATGCCTGAAAGTTGCTCGCTGCATACCAAGGTGAACTCATGGAAACGAGGGATATTGCAACTTCCATTGTAAATCCTCAAGTCTTAGTTTAATTTCGGTTTCGGTATATACGTTAGACATACAAAGTCACAAACGGCGTGAGATCGCACTGCGGTTACGACGCAGCAAAACCGGGGACCCGAGAAAAAGTGGATAAACGAGATACGGAGAAAGACAGAATGAGTGAGAAAGGCTGAAGGAGGATTAAACGGATCCGTCGCACCCGTTAAATTTGATTTAGAGGAGCCATCCGTGTATTCTCCTCTTGACTCCTCTCTCTCTCTCTCTCTCTCCCTTGCTCTCTTGGTATCTGTTCGAGATAGGAAGCATTTGGAACACAGCGCAGCTCGCTGTACTCATCAAGGCTACCGGCTATAACCAGTCTCGTCTCTGCGCTTCTGGACCTCTAGCAATCCTATAGCAGTATAATACCGACGTAGAGAGGAAGTGGAGAATATGGTTGTGGACTTAGACGTTGGTGGGTTTGACATCGAAACTAGTATGGAGACACTCCCTACAAATTCGAAGGATTTCTCTAAGCGATCTCTCCTCGGAAGAAGGCTAGTCTTCTCGCGCGAGGCCACAACGAAGAGTAAACGGGCTCGAGGATTACGGAAGTCTTAGCCTTCCTACGGGCTCCAATTAGTTAGAGCGGTATACCGTTGAGGTGAAGGTGAAATATATTGGAACGAAGTTTCGTAGTTTTCATTTACATGGCATCGTCATGATCCTTTCAACGATGCCAACTACGATGTCCTTCTGATTATGCAAAAAGGATAATGCATGCAGCAAGCAGACCAAAAATCCTGTTAGTTATGCTGCAGCTTTTTGAATGAGTTGAGACTGAAAAATGCTCTTGACTTTCGACGTGAGGAATGCCAAATGTCTAAAGGTCACGAGGCACCAAGCCTACAAAACCTTCTGTCAACGTTTTAGATACAAAAATGCTGTAGTATTCCCAGTAGTAGTAAAAGACTTACCGGTTGATTGTTGAGTGTGAAGGAAATGATAGCCCGTGGCACCGACGGTAGAGCCGTGCAATTTGCTTTCAGGGTGTCCCCGGGGTCATAGCGGCTTTGCTCCGTTGCGATAACCGGACTACCCGTTGGCAGAGCTGAAACAAAATGATAATTTTCTTAAAGAACGCCTCGGGTGAAACATCTTCCTCCGTCATTCTCTTTCTTTCTGTATCCGCTGGCTTGGGTCCTTTTCAATGGTGCGAATCACCACGAAAGGACTTCACGGCAAGACCGTTGTTAACTTTAACCCTCGTCTAACGAGTTCTAGCGTCGACCTTTTCATCGATAAAAAAATAACAAGGACGGCTACTGCGTCATTGCCTTGCCAGGGAGTGTACGGGCCACACAAACATATATATACGAGGTATCGAAAACGTGACTTTTTTCGGCGTGCTCACGTGACCTGTAGTTTCGATATCGCGACACTTTTTCGCCGCCTCCACGTCGCGAGCAAGTATGCCGGAACTTATCCAATTTTCATAAACCTTAGCTCCGCCACGTGGGCTCCATTTTTGGAATAAGTCTCGAGGATCTTACAGAGCTAAGCAGAATCATTAGCTACGATGTCGCAAGAAATCAAATTAACTCCCACATTTCCAACTCACTAAAGCTTATAAAGAGCTTATACACGTACATGTGCACATAATTTCCTAAAGTTACTACACAGCTTTCACTACATAGCTTTTCGTGCGGTCAAGACACAGATGAATAGGTTTATAGTTGGTTAACCCTTCGTGTACATACTGGGTCGTTTTGACCTCAACAATTTTCTGTCAGTGATTGTTTAGCAATTAATGGCAACGATTTTTTTGGTATTGAATTTTTCGAAAAATAAATGTAGGGCCATAAAATATGGATAATTTACTACAAAAAACGTCTCTGGAAAGAAAAAACAAAAAAATGCATATTGACTGTAATACAACGATTTAGAAAACGCCTTGGGCCAGATTGACCCAAGATGCACTTATAGGAAGCATTCATTCGAAAAGTTAAAATCTCACGTGTAACTTGTTTGCTATTCAACGCAGTGAACGGTCGTTCTTTGTTTTCTGGATGTTTGTTATTTGGAATAAAAGTTGGAAACATATGAGAACAGCTATCTCGTTCACACTAACTGCAGCTGAGCCCGTGATTCACATGCGAAGCCTTAATTGAAAGCTTTGAAATCTACTTCTCGTTTTTCTACTAAATTTACGTTTTTTGATTGAATTCTTTTGATTGCATGGACATTTTCCGATGAATAACTATGACAATTAATCGTCCTTTCGGATAGGTTTGACCATTGGCCATTGGGCCGCAATGGTTTGCCCACGATGCCACGATTTTCGCTTTCTGTAGACCATACGTGCTGCCGCGTACGTGAATGGAATTACGGTCCGGTTTGCGGCCGGTAAAACCTTCGAAATTCGAGAATTCTCCATCTCACTCTGTCTTCCCATCCGGCCATTCCCGTCGTCTCTTCCTTTTCCCCTCGGTGCCTCTCTCTCTCTGTCAATGCACGAGCATGTCAATGGCAAATGAACCTTCCACAGCCGCATTTCACGAAACGATAGGACGATTAATCGAATCGTCGATTCCGGGGTTTCCGCGATCGCAACTCTACCCCAACCTTCCCCTCGTTCCGCGCTTTGCCTTGTCGATCGGTGAACTTCCTCTATAGAATCTATAGCCAACGCCGCGTAACGAATAGAGATTTGGTGGATGCCGCCAAATGGATGAAATTCCCCAATCTGCTGTGGTAGACGATTCGGCAGGTTGGTAAACACATTCGAAGACAAATATTCTTGTGAAATACTATGTACCTATAGACCCTCCCAGAATCAAACGACTTTTTAAAATTATTATTTAAAAAATTAAATAAAAAAAAGCGTTATTCTCAATAATAAAAAGCAAAAATTAATTCTCCATTGATTTTTTCAGTTGAAGCGTGAGCCTCGTCGTTTGCTATCTCGACGGAAGTAATATAAATAACTCCATGGCTGATAGGTGCAACAAATTGAAACGAATATCATTTTTTACGATATCAACAAGCCAATTGTAACGATGATGCAGAAATATACCGGCGTGGCAATTATTCCACGAACATTTGTTTCAATTTGGCTGATTGTAATGATAAAGGCGGTCTCATGGGAATGGCTCGAACGATTGAACGGTCGACTCGTCAAATGTCGATACGATAGGCTGCAGTTGCGAATTTTCGGTAGCAATTTTGTCAATTACCTTGTTCTCTTCTTTTTTTTTAACTTGTTATGAAAAAATGTAAAATAATTCTACTCCCGCTGCATGCACCGAGGCTCCCGATGCCAACCATGCGGACCGAGCTTTTCAATATTTATAACGCGAGCGGCCTGTTTGCCTTTTTCTCTTTGTCTCTCTGCTCCTCCTCGTTTTTCCTCTCTAGTCTGATATCCTGGCCATTATTTTGAAGCATGAAACATGAAACTCACATTTTATTAAATAGTATCAAGATCGCCGTGACACGACCACATGCCGGAGGTACTAAAAATATAGTGGCATGCAACATCGTCAATTTTGTATATTCCTGTCAAAAGGAATACGAACGGAATTAGTGAGTTGAATTGTCTGGTGTCTTGATATCGCGAATACCAGAGCGAGCAGTTATTTTATGTAAAAGAAATCACGATGGTGTACAGCTTGAAATATGAAAAGAAATATCAAACAGGCAATAAGGAAGAAATAAGAAAACGAGGCAGGAAGGAAGGACACTGAGAGGTAGAGAGCACGAGAGAAAAAAAGAGAGATCTTTCTGAAGAATATTCCAGGGAGTTAAGAAGAGCGAATGAAATTACGCGTTTAAAATTCTTGATGCGTTCGTTCGTCGAACCAGTGATGAAAATTTCTATCGCGTTCCCCGGCGTTTTTCCAGTAAATGAGGACCGTGAGCGGGCAAAAAGAGAATAATCCAAAAGGCAAAGAGGAAAAAAGGTAGAAATAGCTAGAAGGTGAGAGAGAGAGAGAGAGAGAGAGAGGGAGAGAGAAGAGAGTGGAGGATAAAATAGAAAAGGAAGGACAAAACCGAACGTGAAAATGAATATGCGCATCGGCAACACGCAGCCTGGTACTGTACTTGGACTAACCCCTTCAATTTTACTCGTTATTTCTTCTATTTTTTGAGATTTTTTCATCGCCGTTAAAGCTTTTCTGTGAACATGCATATGCGAACGATCTAAACATCATGACCCAGTCCCGCGCCAATCAGATCCGTCGGTTGCTCTACCGCGGTGGCAATACAATTATTCCACACAGCGCAAATATCACAAAAAGATGTCTGCAAAACGTCCTCGTCCATCACTATTTTCTCCGAGAGTTTGGACATAAATTTTTATTCATGCTCGATATTGCTTGAGAAATCTGCCATCAAGGGAAGTCTGTGGTTACAGATTAGGGTCTACGCTGGGCATGACTGGGCCGACGTCACCATCCGATATCGATGCAGCGCTGAACTAGAGCTGGTCCAGCATCGCCGCTTGTTCGCGAAGAACGAATCTGCCAAAAGCGGATTGGCGTCAGTCACGCACGGTTGGTTGTTTCTCATGAGTTCATACTGCTCGAGGATGGACGTTTCATTGTTGTCCAGCATTGGGAACAAGTTGGTCGTCACGTTGAGTGCCAACGCGGTCGATTTATATTCGGAAATGAACTTTGGCGCAAGATCATGATGCTTTCCAATTCATACTCGACAACTCCGATCAGAGCAACTTAAGCCAAACGTACGCAGTAAAAACCTGTTAGGGCTTGGTTTATAAGAAAATTCTGGCCCAAGTCGAGCTGCTGCTGGTCATCGGATGCTGACGATGCATCTCAGCACAGGGTGGACAGCAACAAACAGAACCACTCCAATGTGTGAGTAAACGCTGCTCACCAAAAAGATTGGTCGGCGCACATGTGACATCTATGACTACGACTGGGCAGGTCGGCAAATGCTAATGCTCAGCATGAGCGTTGGTTCAACATAAGCACAAATGGAGGCTCGCGTTTGGACCCAACGTGGGGTCCCAACGGTCGTTCATCCAATCCCACGCCAGGCTGCATCCGTATACATACATCGAAGTCTGTCAATGTTTTTAGGCGAGCTGGAGCGCGTTGAAGGTGGAGATTCACAGGCAACGTTTCTCTACACAGAACTACGTTTTCACACGATTCGTAGTTCTACCACACACACACACATGATCAATGATATATGGATCGGTGTGGTGAAAGCTTTGTTATAAATCAAAGCTCCTGTGTACAGGTAGGTCGCTGAATTCTTTGTATTGCTGGAATATGCAACACTCGTATATAGCCATTCCCCATAGGAAAATTTGGGCAATTACATGATTCATATTGACAAATACAAAAGAAAAATATCGACAGAGCTCTGGAAAAACGCTAACCGGATGGATGAATTATTGACGCTTAGTGCGAATATCGAGCCGACACTTGAATTAATTAAAACAAACAAAATATTGAAAATATACGATAGGCATGATCGGGCGGAACCGAAAACCGAAGAAATGAAACGTTCCAAATGGCCTTTGTATCTTGTAGTACACTGCCAGCAGGCCACTCTTTTAAATTTTCAGTTTACATTCAATTGTGTATTTTGAAACCTTTTGTGACGTCATGGGAATGAAAAATCTCACGTTATTGTCGAGTCACTCATGTTAGGTAGATCGTGGTAGTCTCTTCGTTTCACAAAAGTGCTCTATGCATTATTATTGCTTCCGCGTGTACTTCAGGAAAAACGTTACGAAAAGCTGAATATGTTCAAGGGGCTCTTTCTCCACTTCGTGGTCCTTTATCAAGAAACGAAGATGAGAGAATACGAAGTGTACAGTCTAGGGAGGAAATGAGAGGCTGTCGAAGGAGCCGCGAGAAGTTACATCGTCACCACAAAGTGATCCCGGTGCTCTGCTACTTCCCACTCCCTCCCACCCCCCCCCTTCTCTCTCTCTCTCTCTCGCTGACTTGCTTTTTCACTCTTCTGCTATCTCTTTCGCACCAAAGCCGCAAGACATGTCTTCGACGCGGCATCGTACGAGAGTTCGCGTTTATATATAACCATCATTCTGATTAAACTATTCTGAACCGTCTCCTGAAAGATAAAAGGATCACATAGTAGGGAGTATGAGATATATAAGGGAATGAGAAAGTTAGCGATGCGACGTGGAAGAGAAACTCTTCTGGCGTGAAGGACCGAACAGGATACCGCACAAAAATGAGATACCGTGGATGGTCCTTAAAAAGAATGAGCTCGGTTATCCATTTTCATGCATACTGCAGCATGGGCTGTATGCACAGCGAAAACAATGGGTTGACGCACGTTGAAGTATTAAAATTTGGTGGAGAAAAGCTTCCAATATACATTTTTAAAAATTCTACCTGGGCATGCTTCAGACTCTGACTAGGTTCAAGTGAGCTGCGCCTGAGGAGTGAATTCTTACGAGGATCCAATGGGCACCTAGTCAGCATCACTGCTGATAACCTTCATTCAAGTACGGCGAAGTTTACACAATCAGGATATATTCTTTAAGTTGAGTAATGGCGAGATCAATTCCTTTTGTTTCATGCGACACAGTCCCATTTTAAATTCCAGTCCTACAGCAGCGTGAACCACTTTGAATGTGGCATTTCCATCACCTTCCGCGGATCAACGACTTTAGGAGTGACATATTCTGTAAAAAGGGCAAGGCTACTTACAAACGACGGTGAGTTTTTTCCAATCGACTTCGGTGGTGAAATACGGGGAATCGGCCGTTGCTTCGCACGAAAAGTTGCCCGCGACTGCGAATTCTACGTTGCGGATTGTTACTTGACTCTCGTCCGACTTTGACAGCTGCAACAGAAAAACAAACCCCATTGAAATATCGTACCACGACTTCGTTTTGTAGTTTCTATTTCAATTAATTATTTTTTCTGTTGTGTCGTTTAGCAATAAATCTTCGAAATATTTTTCCTTGTCAATTTTCACGTGCATATTAACTATAAAGGCGAATTAATCAATGGTGAAAAGTGCCAGGATTCAACCTGTAGAATAATCCGTAAATGTTTTTGCGAATTCACCAACAGTTGACACACGTATGCAGTGCGTGCTCGTCTTTTTAAAATCAAAATGTCATTCTATATACATACAAATGGATGGATGTATGTATGTATACATATGTGTATGCATATCTTTCCCGTTTAAGTGATGTACCGATTGAAATGCCTGGCAGGTAGAATAATGAAATGAGCAGCAATTTAAATTCATGGTTCGGCGTATACGCTCTTGTTGGGTTCATGCTTCGCATCGAATACTCTCTCACACCTATCTTCCTCCCCAGCAATACCGCTTGTAACGCTTGTCGATTCAAACGTCCCTTGTGCATCCTATTTACGGTTGAATTTACATATGTAGGGAATTCCTTGCTAAATGAACGACCGAACAGTTGAAAAACGATTTCTACGGAATTTGATCAAATAATGTATAATTGTTCCAAGAGTATGGTGTCAATTTCAATACCTGATTGAGGGAGGGTTTTTTAACACTCGTGGATGAACATTATTTAAACATTTTGACACTTTTTATCGATCAACAGTTTCGTACTGATATAAAAAATCATGAAAAACGAATCAGGGATGAGATGAAAGAACAGAGTGACGAAGCCAAATCGCGAAATTTTGCATGTGCGATATTTTTTTAAGGGGTTGCTAATTTTTTAAATCTTTTTTTTTTAGATCGACAACCGAATAGAGTTGAAAAATTCGAATAATTTTGGTAAAAACAATAAAATATTTACTACTTTATTTTTTATTACTGTGAAGAACATTCATTAACGAGATTCTATGGGAAATAATGATACTTGTATTTTTATTTACGACGTTTTTCAGCGTAAGTGTAAATGGCCATATTTGCGTTCACTATTCAGGAACCGGCTCGCCGATCCTGTTAAAGGCGACGGTAAACAATTGGGTGCAAACGATAGTTCTGCAAATAGTAGAGAAAGCGGTACCAGGCAGAGAGAGAGAGAGAGAGAGAGAGGGTGGGAGAGACAGGAAGAGAAAAAGAGATAGTGATCGTGAAAGTATTCATGTGTAGGAGACAGAGAACAGCCTCGCCAATGGGCAGAAGAGCCAAGATCCGAGTGTTAAATTGACGGTTTTATTCGACAAATCGGGCAGAGATAGGACTAGAAGGGTCAGCGAATGGGGTGTGAGGAAAATCGCGGAACGCGAGGATATGGGCGTTTGGCCCCACAGAGATAGCGTGTGCGATCGGAGAGCCTGCCGGATTCTGTGTCCATATGTCCATGTCTATATCCATTATATATATATAATACGCATAATACTGGGCAATTCACATCACGCCCCAGCCACTTCTCTCCCCTTCGCTCCCTGATGGACAAGTAGTTCGAAACTCTCAAGAGTGCTATATGTTCAAAATTTTTCAAATCAATCTACGGAGTGATTAAAAAAATTGTGCAGACTGTTAACCCTGTCTATTTGAAACAATTATTATTTACTTCAACTATTTGACGATCTTTATTTATTTTAACATTGCCCCGTCATTTATTCGTCTCTACGAAAAAAATTGTTACTCTGACAGAACTTGAGTGAATGAATTGTGAACAGAAGCATTCGTTTTGACATTTATACACTTGTGGGAATGAGACATTTTTATAATTCAGTTATTCCAACATATTTTATAATAAAAAAGTTACAAGATATTTTTGAAAGTATACGTTATTCATCATTTAACCCTTCGAGTGAATACCTCTCATAAGAGCATCTTGTGTCAATCTAACCCAAGGCGTTTTTAAAATCGTTGTATTCCGGTAAATATGCATTTTTTGTTTTTTTTTTTTGTGGAGACGTTTTTTTGTAGTAAATTATCCATATTTTATGGCCCTGAATTTATTTTTCGATGAAAACGAAAATTACATGTCAAAACATTCGCGATGAAATGCCAAACAATCGGTGACAGAAAATTTTTGGGGTCAAAACGACCCAGTATGCACTCGAAGTATGCACTTTTTTTAATTCCAACAAGACGCGGCACCTTCACTTTTTTTTTTAAATTTTATTGTTGCTCTGTATACCCTTATGGGCTTTTACGAACACTTCCTATCCCTCTAACCTCACGTATTTTTCCTCTCGACTATTCCTGTTCCTGTAGGACCCCCGGAGTGTTGCTCATAGCCACTCTTTTCGAATACACTCCCGCATTACACGAGGACCAAGTTCCCCTCAAGAGCAAGGTTTGTGGAAAAACGCAGGCAGCTTAATATTCACCGATGTCCAGTTGGTTCGCGATATGAAAATCCGGCCAAAAATGCTTCCCACTTAACGATTAACACGCAGACATGACTGAGCGGTCACCTAACCAACTGCTGGCTCGCACGAGGTTCCTAAACCTTGGAGATCGTTGAAGATACAAATCGATCGCGCACTCACCGTTGCCAGGTGTTCTTTTTAATATTTTTATTCAGAATTAGAAAAATTCTGTTTTAAATTAATGGAAATTGACGGAATGCCATTTTGACCAGTTGTCACTTCAATTCATTGGCTACGAAGTACACTGTGTCTTTCTCCTAGCCTTCTTTTTATTCAATGTGTTCAAAAATTACTGAATTTTGTAGATTAAGGACTAAATTGATATTCACATTGCACTCGCATAAATAACGAATGGAAAAAAAACAAAAATCCAATAATTACTGTTACCGAATAGCATCGCGTGACGACTTTGAATTTCCAGCAATTTTCACTTCTCAAAATATTAATTTTTGAAAAAATGAATTTTTTTTTGTCATGATTTAAAATTTTATTTTGACTTCGTGAAAACGTATATCTTGCAAGTAGAAATGGCAGGGAATTCAAGTTAATCACTCCCTCCATACTGCCACGGTTTTTTTTTCGATTCTGTCTGCGATATTTTTTGCCAGGGACGAAGCCAGAGGCTTGGGCTCAGTTTGGTGTAATGTCCATGGAGTGTGGCATCCTCTTAGGAGTGTAAAAGAAAAAAAATCGATGAGCGAGTAAACAAGCAAAAGGAAACGAGAAGAAAAGAGTTGGGTTTGGAGAGACCGAGGAATGAATAACGCTCGAAAGCTTGCTCGAGATTAGCTGCCTTTATAGCCAAAAAAAACATTCGCGTGAATGCTTTGACACCGAAAAGGTGAAAACGAAGCCGCGTCCAATTGTCAACTTCAAACAAAGAAAAACATGCAGAAAGGAAAAAAATGGTAAGCAAGAGATGAGATTGCTACCTATGAAAGTAAATCAGAATTTTTCTTTGAAATTATTATTCAAAAAGAATATAGTCAAAAAAATGTGGGACTTCCCATCAATTAACTTTTTCGATTTCCCAATATTTAACGATATTATAAAATGTAAAAATAAAAAATTCTTTCCGTTGCTTCTATATATACACCCTTGACCCCCCCCCCCCCTCTCCCGCTACTTATCGCTCATTGATAAAATGAACTGTAGGCAACGATATAAAAATTTTCGAAAATTCGTTCGAATATGAAAAATCCTTTTTCGAGTAAAATCGCGATCTCTATGATTGTGGATTTCAAAATTCACTGAATATATATTTGGTTTCATTTTCGCTACTTACATCAACTTCGAGTCCTGGAATTCCAAAAACTTTGATGCTGGGACTTCCATTCGGTGAGAATCGGTAAAATTCGTGTTTCCCCCTGTACCACTTGAGGGAATAGAGCGTTGCATTTTCAAGAACATAATGGCATCTCAGGGTAGCTTCTCTGCCACGTTCGACGATCTCCGGTATCACTTCGAGTCTGGTATCTCTGAGGCATTTGACACCTTTGGTTTATTCGTAATAGTCGATTGGAACAATCCAGGTGAACCGAGAAAGAGAGCAGACAAAAAAAATCGCAATTAGATACACAGTTTGATAGAAAAATAAAGTGAACGTGTTTATTTGTAAACGATGACTGGGTGAAATTAAAGAAAACTTAATCCACTATATTTATAGAAATACTGAAGAGTCCAGGAAATATTTATGCTTGTGAGGTAGCGTGCAATTATCGCACGTAACAAGAGACACGAAAAATTATTCTTTTCTTTGTTGTAGACCTTCTAGCGTCGTTGATCCTGAGAAGTGTCGAAGTGTTGGTGAAGCAAAGCTCTGATGACGGAGGGTTGAGGGCTTGACGAGCACGGAGATAGCGAGAGATAGAAATAGAGTTAGAACGAAATGAGGGATAAAAAAGGGAAGAAAAAACTCTCTCCCTTTATATCAGAGAGAGAGAGAGCGAGAGAGAGGGAGACAGGAGGAGAAAGAAATGAAGAAAGAGAGCGTGTGATAAAAAGATAGATGGATAAGAAGAGAGAGAGAGAGAGAGAGAGAGAGAGAGAGAGAGAGAGAGAGAGAGAGAGAGAGAGAGAGCGCGCGAAGAGAGAGATAGAGACGGAGAGAAATGAGAACAGACAACGATGCATTAAGTCTAGTGTACATCATTAGTCCGCTTTTACTTGTAGCGTACATAGTAGTGCAAAGGAGACCGAAACATAGGAAGAGAGAGAAAGAGAAAAAGAAGGAAAGGGAGAAAGTACAGTGTGAGAGGAACGGAGGATGCCGCGCGTCAGCGAGAAATTGCAATTCCAGCAAATGACAACCTCAACCTCTTCTCAGTTGATCTCTTGCAACCCTGGATCTATGTCCCTCTCTCGCTCTCTCTATTTTACTCACTCACTAACACACTCTCTCTCTTACTCTATTTTCTCTTCATCTCTATCTCTCTTTTCCCTGCAGTTTTGTTTCTGTTGCTGGTTCTGGTGCTGCTCACGGAGCCTGAGAGTACCTACATACTCCCAGCGGGCTCCTCCAGAAGTGCTCGCCTCTCTCGTGGTCCTTTAGCCTCATCGCGTTCATCACACGAATTGCTAGATGATCCTCTCTCGCAGTTGCGGTTAGTTCGCATAAACACTTCAAAATTTATTCATATATATACGTTATATTTTTTCATCGACAAACATACAGAAAAGACACATGGGATAATTGTTATTTTTGTTGTTATGCAATATATATAATGAAATAGGCGTTTTATGACGTCACAGAAACTTTAAATCGTTTTTACGGGAAAACGGGGTGACAGAAAAATTTTATATTAGATTTGAATTTTCTACGATTTTTTATCTTTCGAATGCTCCTTGGTGGAACAGAATTCATTCAGCCAATCCAGAGATATCTAATTAATAAGATTTTGGTCGCGAGTTCCGGAATCGTTCTCTGTTTCTCGGGGTTTCTTAGAGTCAGAAGGGCGTAAGACGCGCTTTTATTATTATACAATGTGTCTCCGTTCGACAACACACGCTGTGAGCTCTCTAGAAATTTCATCAATCTCACAAATAAATCATGAAAACTATCAGTTCATTGTCCCAATAAAAACGAATGCAAAACTCTGTCAGAAAAACGATCCAAATTCAACCTTTCAAGTACATACTGGGTCGTTTTGACCCCAACAATTTATACTGTCACCGATTATTTGGAATTTAATGGGAACGAATGTTTTCGCATTTAATTTTCGATTCTGTCAAAAAACAAATTTAGGGCCATGAAATATAAATAATTTTCTGAAAAATCTTCTCTACAAAAGAAAAAAAAACAAGAAATGCATATTTACCGGAATACAACGATTTAAAAAACGCCTTGGGTCAGATTGACCCAATATGCACTTACAGGATGTGCGCACTCGCGAAGGGTTGAAGGCTCTGTCATGTTATTTATGATTTTTCTTCTTCAACTCATCTCATGATAGTCTTGAATGCGTGAGTGTTTTATTTAGAGATCTTAAGATTCGTTTAGTGTCTATTTAAAAAAAAAAAATGAAGAAGTCTCAACCGTTTAAATGTTCGGAATCGAGATCGCGTGCAAAGAAACAATTCTCTATTGGAATTATTTGAAAAGCCAATTGCAGGGGTGGCTGGAGATTAATCAGTTCATGAAAATTTAGTGTACAGATCGTTAAAGGTTAAACGAATTCCTGTGATAATGACAAACTATAAAATCGCTTCATGTGTTTCAATGATTTAAATCAGTTCTAAAAGATTTTTGACAATGTCAGAAACGTCAAGGTACAGATGAGAAGAGTGCGGACGAGGCAAAAATGGTAATTTGATGTTTGGTATCAAAATGAGGTAATCCAAGGTAAAGCTAAGTACATATCGTGTCACAACACGTACATATCTGCGTAGAAACATGCATACGTTCGTTCTTGCATCTTTTAATTCGCATGTACGAAGATTGTGCTTACAGGCTTCTGTCCCTCTCCGGTTTATTGACGTTTTCGTATTAGCCAACGGTCCGTTAAGCCGGAAAGAAATCGTGGCAGCGTACGATCGGAATTCATATTCAAATGGGGTGTGTGCTTGCAGCGAGGCACACATCGGAGTAGCTTGGGGTCGCAATAGATGTTCTGGATCGGAGCAGGAGGAGTTTGGTGAATGAGCCGATTCTCAATCATGGGTATAAATCTTTCATCCGTTGGGTTATGAGAATCGATATCACAACGTCGAGAACTCTCTCGGCTCGTCTATTATGCTCGGTTATGCGTATTTTGTTCATTGTTCGGAAATTCAATATATACATCGTACGCTGCACTTTTCAAATGTGTGTACATATGAGCTATATATTCACTTTGTTACATAGACTCGTATCCGTTCGGCATTAAAATTGATACGAGAAGACTCGATGCTGCCGATCGATAAAAGCTCCATTGCGCGAACTCGCCCACACAATACGCTTCTTAAATTTCCAACTCCAATTGTTTTACCACAACTACCGAATAATGACAGCTTCCCATGTTTTCGTTGCTTCCTAACTACGCAGAACTACGTTCTTCCGCACAGTCATGTACCATTGCGTTCGAGTACGTCTTGGATCATCAAACTCAAAGTATATAAAATGAGCAGAATAACCAAGATAAGATTTACTATGTTGAAAACACAGGATACTGTATCAAGACCAATCTCCCTGAAATTAAAACCTTCCCGCACTCGTACTACGACGATAAAACGAGTCGAAACGAAGAAACTTTATAGCTGCTAAAGCTCGCACTCCGAGAAAAGCTTATCTTCGTTTTTCGTTAAACTACTCGGTTCCAGTGCTCGATGTGAAGCAATTTCATCAAACAACTCGTAACACCGGTGCTCAGTCAGTAACAAATCGAGACGAGAAGATACTAAAATTAATTTTTGGCAAGTCTCAACGTTTTGTTCGGAAATATTATCGATGCTTACGTTTTTGCGCTAAGCCGAAGAGTTTATTTTTCTTGTTGAATTCATTTTGTCAAATACGTTAGGTTTGACAATTCTATTCACATTATTTGAACGTCAAACAATTAACCCTTCGAGTGCACGCATCCTACAAATGCATATTGAGTCAATCTGGCCCAAGGCATTTTTGAAATCGTTGTATTCCGGTAAATATGATCATTTTCTTTTTTTTTTGTAGAGACGTTTTTTGTAGTAAATTAGCCATATTTTATGGTCCTAAATTTTTTTTTTTTTAGAAAACGAAAATGAAATGCCAAAACATTTGTTGCCACTAAATGCCAAAGAATAATCAGTGACAGAAAATTGTTGGAATCAAAACGACCCAGTATGCACTCGAAGGTCAAATCCTTTCGCGGAGGGCCGTATTTTGTGGGCGCATGAGAAGGGCACTCGTCGTTTGTTCGATATTGAAAATTATGAGTGTCAAAAACGGCACTTTGTGTATATGTATGTGTATTCATCAGTCAGCTGTTAAGCACCGAACGCAGCCAATTTGCCAATTTGTGTTGCCAAACATAACCCTTGTGATATTTTTTCAACTCTTATTGTTAATATTTTCGTTGAACATCCGATTACCCCTTATTTTTATCGTCGTTACGGATTCCTTATAATTTTTTCTACGAGTGAAACAGTTTGTATCAGAAATTTAGAGATATTAAGTCTGTAAATAATTGAATAGAAATGTGATAATCAAGTAATCTTCATAAAGCTTCCGTATAAATTTTACGTTTTTAAAAGTTACAGTTGTTCGTTAAATGTTCGATAACGTGGCTCGAAATTTTTGCAATATGATTGGATGCACTTTTACTTTATTGTAAATAAAAAGCAGTTAATTGTAGACTAGCCGGGTTCGTGAAAGGAATACCTTAATCTTGAGAAATGTTTTACACGATTAGCAAAAGACTTGAGTTGTATGATTTGAAAGTAACGAGAGCAAATGAAACTTGATTCAAATGTTTGACGTAAACTGAGACAGAAAAAACAACGAAAAATCATGACGAAAAAACATTTGCTCAGCTATAACGTTATTTATTTACGGTTATCCTGAAGTGGTCCCGGATGCTTTCTTGTCAGGCTTGTGGAGCTTGAATACGTTTCTTCTATCGTGATTCTCGGGTAGGATTTAGTTTGGTTGGATCATAACACTCGCTCGAAAACTGTTTGATTGTCTACATCTCCGGGCTTTTCTTTATTACCGAACAACACGAGTCCCGAGTGATAAGAGCACGCCACGTTGAAGCTTCTTCTTTTTCATCCTCGGCCAAGGTTCAACGATCTCATTCCACACGTTTTCCGAGTTCTATCTTCGTTATCCAGAAGTACTTGCAAGTCGCGACCGCACTATCACATGCCCGAGGAATGCGCAAGCCACACACATATATAAGCTTAAACGGTCAGTGCTCATGTTCTTCACCTCCTGTTGGAGGTTTTCTCTTTGCCTCTTCCACAGTCACCTTTTTTCACGCTCAAGAGCACATAGAATCCGCTCCGTGCGTTTTTACGACTAATTACTCGAAAAGAGGAGTCTAATTAGTCAAGCGTGTCGAGAAATGAGAGAACAGGTCGAAAACATTTTTCATCTCCCTCTCTTGGCAAGTGGCACTGATGTGTACAAGAACTGGACGTTGCAACTTTCGTCTAGCTTAAGGAAAAAATGTAAATGTGGATCTGGAGATGAGGGAAAACGCCTGATATAGAAAGATCGGAAGAGTGAACGAACGAGTGGGATAGATAGTGAAAAGAGAGAGAGAGAGAGAGAGAGAGAGAGAGAAAGGGGGAAAGAAATAGGGATGGCCCTTTCGAGTTTTCGAGTCACGAAAGCTCGCGTGAATTGGCCAAAAACTTTCCAAGCTGTTTCCCTACCGGAAGAAACGAGCACCCTTTACGGGGAAAAATAATAATGAGAAAGAAGAACCCTCTCGTCATCCTTTGCACATATATCGGTGGTCTGTACGTTAGACAATATTAGCACACCGTTTCTTTTCTACTTTCCTACTAGCACGTTTCGCCCTTTTGGCACGAGGCGATTGATATTGCGTTCGGGAGATTGAGAATTCTTTTTCCGATACTTTGGTCCTCCTGCCAAGTTGGCAGCGTGTCTTATACACCATTGGGCATGAATATATGAGAAAGTGTAGGGGCGTGAAAGGCAGAGAGTTTGACGGAATTTAAAGGGGCTAATTAAAAGAAAACGTTACCGGTGGCGCGGAGTTGGGCGAGGAGCAAGAGCTGAAAAGAGTGGAGGAAAAACGAGTTCCTAATTATTTTACTTTCATCGCCCAACAGAGAGAGCACGAGCGAGGTCGAAAGAAAAAGACAGAGAATTGCTGCTTCAACGAGGTTTTTCTCTGTTTTCAAGGGCCGCGACCGACTGCACTTTGCCCAGGAATATAAAAAAGAAACATCTACTTTTTCCACTTTTTTTTTCATTCCTCCATCTATATTCTTGCTAGGAGTTTCCTATCTTCCCATAAGAACTGTTGACGACGGAGGTCCGAAGTTTGTAACGAAGTTTTAATAACCGTTCGGCTAGCCCCTGTGACCATCGTTCCATATTTTGAACGAACAAAAAAAATCCAAAAAAGGCATTTTCGCCTGTCCTAATAAATCCCCCCCCGTGAAACAAACTTTTATACCGCAAAAATGGGTTTAGTCGCTTTCAACGCTGAAACGATTGAACCAACATTCATGAATCTTTCACAGGAACAAAGCTCATGAGTCAGAATGAGATGCAGTCGATGCAACATGTAAATGAATTATTCTTCGTGAAATGGGCAACAAAATATCTTTAATATTCTTCACCCATGGGAAACGTCTCAATGGGATTATTATACAGAAAAAAAATGAATCAAGGACTGACTAGCACGTTTCAGACGTTCGTGATATTCAGGGAATCAGGAACACGAAAGGACTATACTAGAAAGAAGAAAAAATAAAAAATTTCGTAAGGCATGATTTTCTCTGATTCTGTCGATGAGACGCGCATCAAGATTTTCTTCCTCGGCTCGTTTATTAACGCTATTCTTGCAGCCGGGAGAAAAACTAATACCCAGCTGGTAATAACTCCTTCAGGTAGAAGTGCCGGAGCTTTAGTGATGAAGAAAGAAAAAGGGAGGAGGAATGCTTGCCCGCTGAAACATTAACTGGAGGAATGAAGGTGAATTGAGTCAGGCGGGAATTTTCATGAGCGATGAGGCTCTTGGTTTTTTTTGTTCGTTTTATTCCAGGATTGGAAAAGCGTATTTTTCAGGGTGAACGAGAGAAATTGGGGTCCAGAAAATAAATCTTGATTGACGGAGAAAAAAATATAGCGATGCTGCATGGTTCGTGGCGAGCTGTGTTTGTGAACAGGAATGGAGAACGATCGTCTCGCCGGAAATCCTGTATGGTGGTTTTCCACGATCATCCCTCCCACATATCCCAAACCTTTATACATGTACCTCCCATACCCACACATAGATACTGCATAAAGTAAGGTCTTTGCTTTATTTCTTCGTTTTCGTACATCCCGAAGAGCCAAAGAATTTGGAATGGGTTCGAACCCCATTGTGTACGACGGCTTATCGTCATTCTGCCGGAATAACTCTCCGAGGCTTTCTTCGGATAGCTAGTATCTACGAATCTTACGTGGTCTTGCATCGTACAAGGAGTTTTACCAAAGCAGATACATCAGACGAACGTACAACACGGCGGTGAGTCACCCAATTCGTTTGCCTTTTTTAGTTTCATTTTTTGTCCTTTTTTTCGAAGTCCCATTATGCATTTTATTTTTGTTTGCATTTTACCTACGAATCTAATTTTTGCTGTGGGCTAAAAAAAATGTGGCCAATGAAATGGAATTCGTTCATACAACAATAATATTCTTGGAATGAGGAATATTTATTTAACCCAGTAAATCAAGTGAAAGCAACAATAAAATATTTGTTGGAATAAAAAGAATGACTTGGTGACTGTAGATTTCGTCGATGCACCCAAACATTTGTTGATCCAATCAATTCACTTTTCAGGCCAATAAATTCGTGTAATTGAGTTCACGAAATCGATAAAAATACGACCATTTGTCCAAATGAAATTGGTTCGCACGTTCACGCGTGGGAATTCGTTCGTGTATTTACGACATTTTATTATATTACTCGCTGCCCTTCGGCTTCACAGGCCATAAAAAATATAATTTTCACTTTTCCTTATTAAATACTCGAAAAAAATATCCTCGATGAAATATAAAAAAAACAAGGAGCTTTTCAAATTTTATTTTTTGATCCGGGAAAAAAGCTCAAAATTTTTTCTTCCAATAAATTCGAACTCCAGCTACTCCTGATAATTCTTTTTGTTTCTGAATTATCTTTTGTTGCCTATTGTAGAAACAATGGATATATTTTTATAAATACTGGAAACGCGATCAATTTTCGATTTTTTTGCACGTTCTTCATTAATTGTAATCTTTCTCGAGCCAAAATGACTTCGTTAATTATATAAACTAACTAGGCATACTGGGTCAATCTGACCCAAGGCGTTTTTCAAACCGTTGGATTCCGGTAAATATGCATTTTTTGTTATTTTTTTAGAGACGTTTTTTGCAGTAAATTATCCATATTTTATGACCCTGAATTTATTTTTTCACGGAAACGAAAATAAAATGCCAAAACATTCGTGGAAATTTGTTGGGGTCTAAACGACCCAGTATACACTCGATAAGATCATTTTTTCCAGTTTCAATTTATTCTCCACGATTATTCCCTTGAGAATGTGCGAATGAGTTTTCAATATTGAATTTCTAACAAAAGTTGTTGGCGTGCTGAAAAAAAAATAAAACTGTAGAAATCCAAACTGTGGCTGCAAACTTCACACGATATAACTTGCCGGCTGGAATGGAGTAATAGAAAGTAATATTTTTTTACTCGTTCGAGCTAATGATAAATAGTCAAATCTCCGGAAAAATAATTTCTCTGCCTTCATTTAATGCTTCGGGAATTAATTATGAAAATAGGCTGGTACTTCACTCTTTCAAAAGTAGCCTACGCCTTGAATAAGAATAACCCTTTGATAATGCACAATTAAGGCTTGCCTAGTTTGCATGAACAATACTTCGCGAAACACGGCAACTCTGACCGAGTTTACAAAGCATGTTTATTGGCACGGTGTAAGCTCGTTAAAAAGTGATTAATCATTAATTATTTTTATAGCACAGTGTGACCTAAACCCGCACTTTACGCACGCTTTTCCGTGACTTAAATAGCTCTTTTTTGCACGATGCGTAAATGAAAGAACTAACTTCACAGATGCCTGATAAACAAGAGAAAATACGTTAAAATGTCAAAATTTACTTCAAAATTTATAGCAGACAAATGTCAAAACAAGGGTAGGTTAGCATTTCGCCTAAAAACAGTTTCATGCTGTCGAATAAGTGACAACGGAAATATAGACGAAATGCTAGCCTACAGTCGGTAATTACTGAATTACGATGTTTTTTCGAAAATTTACAGCTCTGAGAGTAATTTGGGCGAAAGTGAAATTACCGAAATTGCTTCGAATGCCATAAAAGACATAGCAAAACGTGCTTCTCTCAATTCGTTGCTTAATTATTCGAAAAAATTAGAAACAGTAGCATAGAACCCCTTCAATAAATCGCGTTAAGAAAATAAATCAAATCCTTTTTGCGAAAAAGTAATCTTAGCAATACACAAGAAATATATTTCCAAAGTTTTAAGAATCTGTTAAGTGCAATTTCACATAATTTGTCCAAATAAGTTTTCAAGTACATTATTAAATACTTGAACATGAATTGATTAGACATATGATATTACTCTGATAGGCCAGTTATTGAATTAATTTTTCACTGTGATGTATCAGTTTTTGAATTGGTTTATTACTTTGATGTGTCAGTTTTTGAATTGATTTTTTACTCTGATGTACACGTTTTTGAATAGATTTTTTATTCTGATGTACCAGTTTTTGAATGGGTTTTTTTTAGTGTTTGTCTTGCAGCTTGTATTGG